>CM054184.1:42775200-42977700 GCA_028829895.1 Sinotaia quadrata | reverse complement strand
TACTTCGGAGCCATCGTGACAGACGAGGGATCAAAACCAGAAATACTGTCCAGGACTACGCTGACAATAACAGCAATGGCAAGGCTGAAGACAGTTAGGAAAGAGAAAAATCTCAGTCAGCTCAAAGATATGCACATGAGTCATGGACCCACACATTGGATCGCGAAAGGATGATTCAATATACAAAAAAGTAGATAAATTTCGAATGTTGCTTGGCATTTTTTACAGAGATCGTGTCACGAATGAGGAAATGAGAAAGAGAATTAGGGAAGCCATCGGGGCTTATGAAGAGTTATAAAAAAAAAAACTGCAAAAGGAAATGTTGTGGGCCTCACACGTTCATTCGGGCTTGCCAAGACAATCTTGCAAGATACTGTGCAAGGAGGGCGAAGGAGAAGAAGACAGGAAAAGATGGGAGGATAACATCTCAGAGTAGTCAGGACTGAATATGAGCGATACAATAAGATTGTCAGAGAACATAATGGAATGGATGAAGCTGGTTGTCAGGTCGTTAGTGGTGCCCCAAAGATCGGCAAGACAGATAGAGATATAGTGGGTGTGGCTTGGTTTACTTGTGTCTTGCTACCCGCCATAAAACTCTCCAACTGACCCATAATATGTGACTGCACTTTTACTGTAGTATTTTAACAAGTAATATACATAAGTTCAATTTGTTTCTTGTTTCTTTAAATTTTTCTACTTTATGAAATATTAGTTTCTGTTTGGTTATGAAAATAAACACGTTTCAAATCGGTTACAGTGGCGTGAGATGACCTAGTAACATTAAACATGTGTGCGCAGTAGGATTAGTGTTTTTGTATGCATGTGTGAGTTTGTGTATGTGTGCGTTATATATAAAGTATCATGTTTAGTATACAATTAGTAATCAAAATCGTCAAGTGTTTTCTAAATCAAATTCATTTTTAAAAAAAAATGTCTTACTATATATTAACGTTTATCAAAGATACTTAAAAAGGCATTTCGCATTTCGTTGGTAAAACGTACAGGCGTGATATTGTCTAACCGTGGAAATACACAGTATTGTCATTGAACTAAAAATAGCCCTCTTGCATATAATTAAATTTTAGGAAGGAAAGAATGACTTCTTATCTAACGAACACATTCGTCAATTTAATGTAACTAGGGGCGGAGTGCAGATATATAATAGAGGTGTGTGTGTGTGTGTGTGTGTGTGTGTGTGTGTGTGTGTGTGTGTGTGCGTGCGTGTGTGTGTGTGTTAGTGTGTTTGTGTGTGTGCTTGTGTGTGTGTGTGTGTTTCTTTTTGTGTATGTATGTTTGTGTATGTGCGTGTGTGTGTTAGTGTGTTTGTGTGTGTGCTTGTGTGTGTGAGTGTTTCTTTTTGAGTATGTATGTGTGTGTATGTGCGTGTGTGTGTATGTGTGTGTGTTTGTGTGTGTGTGTGTGTGTGTGTGTGTGTGTGTGTGTGTGTGTGTGTGTGTGTGTGTGTGTGTGTGTGTGCATATTTCTCATTCTGTCTTTAGTCCTAGAGTAATGTGAATTAGTATCTGTGATTTTATATAAACTTACAAACTTAGTCTATCATCAGTCTATCTGATTGATAGGCGTCACGCTATCTATCTGTTTGTGTCTCCAACGCCATATAGTTAATCTATATGACTAATATTACTATCTAATTAATCACCCATAACTAATTACAAGTGATGAGAATCTTATTTTATGTTATTAATAATTCTCCAGCTGAAACCACCCATCTCTCTCACTTGGCAGATAAGCGGATTTTGTAAAACGTTTCTCTCTCCTACAACATTAAAATCAAATATTTATCTTCACACAGAATTTCCGTTCATGGAAAACTTCTTACTAAAGGAGAAAACAAATCCTTCGTTATACTATATTTAGCGAGCACCCATCCACACATTTTCTTCTCCAACAAACGATTTTCAATATGCGTAAGAAGGTCAATAATTTTAACAATAAATTAACTAAATCAACAATGCAATACATATGACAAATATAATAAAGAAAGAATTCTTGACATCAATATTACCATGAAGCCAAATTCGTATAATTTTTATACTACACAGTCTTATATTCTGAAATACAATTTAACTACATTAAAAAGTATATATTAACAAATGTTTAAGATAACTAACGGCTTATGAGACAAAGGAATTGTGTATAAGCGTTACAAAGAAATGAATGCACACAGTTATAAATATATACATACTTGTAGTTGTGTAAATGTGTGCGTGCGTATGTAAGAATGCATATTTGCGTAAGTGTGTGTGTGATATGAATATAGTGCACACTATTTTGTACTGCACGCGATTAACCAAAAGTTGAGATTTTAAAAAAAAATCCACAATTTTTTTTTTTTTTAATATCCAGACTAACACAAAAGTCTTTTAATATTCATGTGAAAGAAAGTGTACTACAGACTATAATAAAACGAAATATCTCTCTAATCCAGTTAGATCCATTTCCTGCAAATGAACTGTTCTGTCACAACGTGGAAAGCAGCCTAATTAGTAATCAATTAATTACGAGGAAGGAAAGTCAAGAAAGAGTTTAGTGTTTATGGTAAAAGTCTTCGTCACATTAACATGAAATACATTTATCTACTTATGCTAGGATATGCGTATATTACATATATGTGTGTGCGTATGTGTGTGTGTGTGTGCGTATTTTCCAGTGATGACATATCTTCGATGGATATATATATATATATATATATATATATATATATATATATATACGCATTAATAATAATATATTTAGATTTTATAAACATTAATGAGCATCCAGTTGTCATTCAAATATTCGTGGTGTCGTGTGAATGAGAAATATATCGTTAACACACACTACACACACACACACACACACACACACACACACACACACACACACACACACACACACACACACAGATGTACAAAATAAAACAGGAATTAAATTAGACAATTGACAAAAAAGAAATTTACACGGTTAGTTTCTGTGATGGTGAATCCCTAACGAAACGTTTTACTTCGGAAATTATGATCATTATAGATTCATTTTCTAAAGTCTTATTTCTCTGCCATGTAATGACAAATATATATTTTGAGTAAATCCATCCATGTCAATCGTGGAGTACTCGTTGTTCCTATCTGCAGATGAGTGCACTGTCTGTTGATCTCCAGTCAAGTTGGAATAATTGTGTTCTCCAACGTGTCCAGTGTTATCTGGGACAGACAAAATATAATTATTATATAGGCTGTTTTGCAATTCATTTCAACAAAAATTTGTTTCACATATATCTATGCTAGTCGAACACTCTCTGATTCTATTTGCGTTAAGCCGGTTAAGGTCTTTCTCTTACCTGCATCAGTACCACAGTCTGTATTGAAGTGCACGTCATCTTCTCTCGCACTGAAATTAAAAATAAATAAATAAGTGAATGCATATGTGTTGCAGTTGATTTCATTTTTTTTTCTAATATTTGTGTTTGTATTCAACTATGAAGAGTTTTACTTAATCCTGCCAAGAACATTAAGAGACGTGGCTTCACTTTCCATTGTATCCATACACGAAATACTTATATGTGTTCTCAAATTGTTCCTTTCATGCTCGAATACATAATCTCACAAATCTCTCTCTGTCTCTCTCTCAGAATGTCTCTCTCTTTTCCATGTCAGTCTGTCTCTGTGTCTCTCGCTCGCTCTCTCTCTCTCTCTGTCTCTTTCCCATGTCAGTCTGTGTCTGTCTCTCGCTCTGTCTCTGTCTCTCTCTGTATCTGTCTCTAGTCACAGGTGCTCATTACACACACGCACGCAAATGCACTTATACAAACATATACTCACAAGCACGAACACAAAAACAAGTTCACACACAGGTGCACATAACAGCCACGAACACATGTACTTACATACACACATACTCAAATTTAGTATTAAAATGCACCTGTAAGAACGCATGGGATCCACTTTGCCAATGTTTCTTTTCTTTCGCCTCGCAACAATAATGATTACGATCAAAATAATGATGATGACGATGATGGCACATAGTATGGAAATAGCAGCAATGAGTGGAAGGTCGGCATTTCCTTCAAACACTGTGAATATTTTTTTAAAAACTTTTTTAAAGTTTATTTTGCAAAGACAAACAATAAAAAGGAAATAATAGCCTGTGCAATAAATATTTGTATATTGTTTTAATAATAATATAAATTAAACAAGTTCTAATACATTAAAATTAAATAAAATATTGTTTAAATCGCTAATAATTTTAATCATCTATTTAGATTTTGTATCTACAATTGTGCGTATTACTGTATGTCCACGCACGTGTGTATTTATGAATTATATACCAAACATTCGTCAATTCTCATATCAACTTTTATCACCTGTGTACAAATTATGCGTTTTGTTTGTATCTCTGCTTTGCGTTGTATTCATGGTATAGTTAATATGTTCGGTGGTCTGTGTTTGCTTTCCTGAAACTGAAGAGGAAGAAGTCGGTGTCTCTGTATTTCCACACGAATTCTTGAAGTACCTGATGTCGTCAATAAAAAAGTCTGAATCCTTCCCCCATGTTTCTTTGTACTTGTGCCCTTCAATGATCATCTGTAGGTAAGATGCAGTCAGATAACAACACATGTAGACATATTAATGTATCGAACATAATTGTGAGTAAAAATCTTATTGATCTATCACCGACATTTGCGTAAGCGAAATACATTTTACAGAAAATAGCAAGCACTATCCCTGATTCCCTCCCCTTTTCATGTTTTAAATAATAAAACGCATTTACTAAGTTCACTCAATCTCACCGGTTAGAATGCAAGATGGTGATGACCCCATAAAAAATGTTTCATCTTTTACCAACCAGACCAGCTCTTTCTAACAAGATTAGATCGCAGCAATTCTCCTGCACGTGTGTGCGCTGTATTACACTTTTCAAACTTAAGTCGAGTTTTGCTGACAATCTATAAGGCAGGAACTATTACGAAAATAAATTTAAGAGTTGACATTTAGTAGATAATGAAAGAATGAGAAAAATGAAAGCGTTCTTCATCAAATCTTCCAGTCCACCCAAACCTTGCACCAGTCTTTTATCATTCACTCCCTGCCAGCAAACTCTTTCCACGTACACATATCATCAATGATTACTGCTGAAGATTTTAACTGAAAAGAAATTTGTATCTCCACTATGTCCACAGAAATAATTGCTAAACACACTTCTCTTATGATTATGACTCTTTGCTATAGTGATGTATTGATATTATTGATAAATAACTAATCAGATATTTTGTTCATGTTTTAAAACATAATGATCGACTGTACATCCTGAGCTTGTATATGTAACATTACATATTTTGGCGGAGTAAATTTGTCCCTATTTCTAAATTTAATTGTTATATAATTTGTTAAATTTCAACATGATATCACCTTCAGGTGTTGCACATGATATTTTTGTAAATACTTGAGTCGGAGCAAGCCACTCAGGTAAGGAATATGCTAGAACTTGCTGACGCGATCCAAACCAGTTCTAAGCAAATGACTAGATTTTCTGACTAATAGTCTCACACTTGTTCATAACAACGTCATCAGTAGGTATGGTCTGAAAGTGATTTTGTTGAAGAAATTTCTATATTCTAACCACTTTGATATTAATATAACTCAATTCCTGTCATAAAGGCAATCATTAGCTTATGTTAAGTTAGTGACTGATAAAGAAAGAAAGGACTTGATTTGAACTGAAGAATGCTTTATGTAAATGAACCATTATTTTTATGTTCATTAATTTGCTTACGTTATACATTATACTTGTGAATTTTGATCGAACCTAAATTTCTTATGCTGCGTGTACATCAGTCTAATGAATATTGTTGCAAAATTTGTAAGTTGAGAATATTTGTAAGAGAGAAATGAGCTTATAGAAAAAATATGTAAGAAATTTAGCGCTGCCTTAATTTGACTTTTCCGTTCGAGAGACAATATGGCATAAATTCAGGCTTGGGTATGATTATTGAGAATTTTCGAAGGTTTTAACATTTCTCGTGATGTGCTTGAGTAGTGGAAATGAAGTTGTCGACGATTTTACACATTTTGTGCTTGTGAGCGCATCGAAGATAATTATTGTGACATTTGTATAATGTGCCTAGAACGGGTACGTTGGGCCTTCATCTGCTAAAGACAGTGACGTAGCAAATCATGGGATTGTGAACGCACGCTAGTGACAGACACCATCATTTGAAAAAAGTTATGTACATTGACTATACTTATCTCCCTGAAACTCCACTCTCATTTCTATGATGAAACCATGTCTATGAACTTGATTATAAATATGTGTTAATTTGACTGCTGATGTCAGTACTAGGATAAAGTGAATGAGTGTCTAACGTTTAATCAATTTGTTACGTTTCCAGTATTTATTTAGAGACCCTGCTTAGGAAATTATTAAAACTTTAATTTACTATTTAAATTAATTCCCTCTATTTTAAACTAAACAGACTGGCTGCCCAACTTATTATTCGACTAGCTTAAAAATGTGTCTTGTAGTGCAGACTACAGATTTACGAACTAATAAATTTTGTACAAAGGCTGGTTTGGAGTCTTAAATTCTTCTAAATTAATATGCATTCGTTACGTCATTCTGCTCATTCGCCCCCATCCAGTACCATGAATTAACATTTGGTCTAATATGCATAGAAATGTACTACGAAGAAGAATAAACAATTTAAAATAAGATTTAATAACTTTAACAATTAACAAATTACTCAATACACGAGCGCAAAAGTCTGATTCTAAGAGCTCGATAAGCAACGTGCTAATAGTTACGAGAATATTGCCGTGAACAAGTTCTAATGATTTTTGTCACCCTCAAAGGTAACTTATCTTGCAATGTTTTCCACGTGTAGGTTCGATGATCCAGTCCAGACCGGTTCTACCTCACTTCTTGCCCATCAGTAGAAATGCGCACACCGCATAACAATGGAAAACTGTCTTTCAAGTCAACCCACTGTACAGAACTTGTAAGTGTAGAAATCAGACATGCAGACCTGCTTGTCTACGATGCCCCACGGTAGTAGTAGGACTATAGCGGATTCAAAACTCAGTCTTCAAGAGTTGGAACCCGGCAATGCGTGGATCCCAAGATAGGACTCACAGACATAGGTATAGGCGTGAACCTGGGTGCCGACCTGGAACAAGAGCGTCTCCATAATCGTCCTGCGTTTAAGTTCGCCTAACCTAAGCATGATTAGCTTTTAAATGCTTCGAGTTTAGAATTTCGACTGGCGTCGTTTACAATTAGATTAGAAATATAATCTCATGCATGTTACGTTTAACAAGCATGACGTATGAATTACTAAATATTTACAATGTTAAACTTTTAGAGTTCATACAAAGGACAATTCAAATTAAGCAAAGCCTTTACAATTTACATTAAAATTACAAGCAATAATTCGAATTACAAAAGGAATTCATGTCGAGCACAGCGCTCCTGGCACTAGTGAATTTATAGTTATATAAATTAAAGTTACAATGAGAAAAGTTACAATGAATTTATATACAATAACTTATAGGTTTTAGTCATTTATCCACGAACCGTGCTTAGGTTACAATAGCAATACATAGCACAAAAATTATATACATGTTCAACAATGCAAAATACAATTAAATAAATTCAATACCTTAGTGAGAAATCGAGGTGTTATCTCAGCACTCGCGTCGGCTTCCTATGTGACTCAACGAATAAGCGGCGTCTGGCTTCTTGTTTCTCGGAGTGAGGGATACCGGGCACGCTCACCGTATTTATTAAAAATCATAAGGTGCATCACGTGACTGGTCACGTAGTATGTGGTTGGTTCGAGAATCTAGACAATGGCCTAAGAGTTACATAATGTCTCTGACCTCTTTGTTAGAAGCTTCTCGATACTGAAGTATCATGGGAGAGCTCGAAACAAAGGAATTTCAAATCTCAATATTTGAAAAACAAACAAGTGGGTCAAGAAGTCACGACATTTTTATCAGACTGTGACACAATTACTGTTGTGAAATGATGTAAATGTTAATGCCCTTTTCATTATATTCACATATGGTATATTTGATTCTTGTTTTAATAAATTTATTGTTAAATTTGTTAACATTCTTGCAAATATATTTCAGCCTATTGGTGGAGCAATAGCGGATGGATGGCTGCTCGTTAAATATGAAGAACATATAATTTAGTAAGAAGTTTCCATCTGCAGATATATCTGTAAAACGTCTGATTATTATGTAAGGAGTACATGTTTACGAAACTCTTTTAATCCGCCAAATGAAAGATATGTTGGAATTGTTGGAAAATTATTAATAACTATAAATTAAAATTCTCACTTACTTGTAATTAGTTCTGTGTGGTTAATTAATAAATAATAATCATAACGAGTGAGAGGTGCCCAAAGGTGTCACACAATCTGACCGTGCTGATTGTTAATTCTTTATACTAGTTATCTAAATCCTTTGGCTGGATTGTTAGCATTAATTTATAAATTAGAAAAGAAAGACGAATTATTGTTTATTTAGCAATTACAAACATTTCAGTTCCTTGTTCGCAAGTATTCTTGCCCTTTAGAATTTCCTGGAAATAGCCTGGGAAAGCATGTTAAGTATGCGGTGGGTACTCTTGGAAATGTCGTCTTAATTCTGAATGAAATACCTACTGCATTAATTTGTTAATATACCTTAAACGTGCCAGGTGACTTGAAAGGAATGAGAGCAGTTTGCCATTTCCCTCCTTTCCAATCTGTAGTTTCCCATTCACTTGTGTTGCAGGCTTTGTCACACTGAATGAAAAATTTCATTTTTCCTCCATCCTCTTTATCCATTTTAAATCTTATCTGAACGCATAAATCGATGTCATATGGTTCACACATTGGCGGACTTATAAGTTGTGCCCGAACATCTTTCCCTGTGTAAGCTGTGCTGGCTTGGATGTGGTCATCTTTATAAAACAATGTAACAAGTAAAATGCGATAAGAACATACAGTTCTGGACACATACATATATGCATGTAGAAAGTAAATTGAAAACTTCATACAAATTAAATAGCTATGCTAACCTTGAAAACATAGAAGGAAAATGAGCTGGACTATTCTCCAAATAATTAAAATGCGCCTGCGAGAAAGACTTATAAACTGTGGTAAGAAACTAGAAGGGGATTTCTTGTAAAGTTAGATATCTGCTTTGTTTTTCCTTATTGAAATATGCTAACGTAGAGTATTTTCAACAACAGGAATATTAAAAGAACAAGTAATATTTCTATATTTGAAATATGTCAAAGGTATTTACAATAAAGATCATAATCAGTAAATGGTACACTGAGGTTTTATTTATACAAATAAATAATAGAAGACTTAGGTAGACCACATACTTGTCTGCCTAATGCTGTGGGGTGACATAAGTATGGTTTGTAAGCATGTTTGGTCTGCTTAGGCCTATATATTCATGACAGGTGATTCTGTATTGGCTATGGCATGTTTTCAATGTAATATTTTTGCACAGACACGTCAACTTAGATTAAAAAATCGATTGTTCATCTTAGGTCATCACATAGATCAATATGCTGACCTTTCATTTCCCAGTCCAGTTGATCCGATTTGTTATTTGTCCATCCACACAGGCTTTTATAAAATGAACAGTTTCCTACAAGGAAAAGAACAATGATGTCACAGCTTGATGTTTTACGTACAAAAACAAAGTATGTTATGTTGTATTGGAAATGTAAGTTAAGTAATGTGAACTTTTACAAACTGCGACATATATTACAAACAAATCAGCAATTTGACACATGTTGTTACAATACTCACTGCGATGTAGGGAATGGTGTGGATTAACACAGAACTGATATGTATATTCATACATCGATCATCCATAAACATACGCATACGAGTTCGTGTGTTTGACATGATTCTTTATAACTAAAAGTTTTTTCGTTTATAGATATTAAAATATTAATATATTTCATCAGATCTCTAAAAATCAGTGTTGGGAGGATTTTTTCTCGGACATGCCTTTTCATTTCTCACAAATAAAGTTTTAATAGATCATTATCTGATCAAGACTTACAGATCAATCAGATATCGGTCACCACTCTGATAATCCCTTAAGTACGCCTAAATGAATGAAACTGTAATAAGCACATGCCGGATTTATATAGTTATTTATGACCCCTACATTTAGACTTCTATCTTTCATTCGGCTATATAACTGAATCATCAATACCTTTGCCTATCAAATAAACTGCTGAAAGCAATGCCGCTTACAAATTACTAAAATAATTTTTAAAAAACGAAAAGAAAATACATAAAGGTCTATTGAATCACTTCATTCTAAAATGATCTTTTACAGATCAGTAAGAGTGTCGTCATTGTGTTCAAAAAGCGAGTTTTAATCCGGGTTTGAAAAGAAAATACTGTGATAAAAATAATAAGTAAATTTTACCGAGTGCAAACGTTAAGAATTTCTTTTATCCTTTACTCTTCTGAACTCAATGTCAAATGATGACTTACTTTACACGAGTGTTTTGGGTACAATGGTACAATTGCATATGGACTTTGAAATTTAGTGATAGGAAGTCACTTAATACTCTATTGTACGCTGTAAATACAAGCCAGAAAATAGATAATTGTATGACTAATGTGAATTGAGCTCATATGTATTATGTGCATGATACAGAGTATTTATTTAGTGACATACATAGTGAAAACGATTATGAAGTAGTGACGACCCACGTTTCACTTACCATTAAATGAACCGTTATACGGACACCAACTGGAAAACAAAATATATTGATTATCCGGGCTGAACATGTAATTATTTCATCTGAATATAATAATATTAGAAAATATACTTTATGCACTTTATTTAGCTAGATAAATGATTATATACTTATAAAACCTGGGAATTATTCCCAACTGATTTCAAACTGATTTCCTTTCACATGTGATAAATGTACTTATTCGGTAGAAATCAATGAAATTTGCACCCAATATATTCGGTTTGCTGATGTTATATAGATTATATTTCTCAAAAGTTGTCTTACATTTCCCCTTCTTTTGTGTGTGAATATTCTATTTGCATGACATATGCCATAGAGTGTAAAGTTCCGTTAAACCGGAGTGCAAGGGAGTGTCAGCTCCACCTACACATTAATGAATTAGGATGGGATGTTTCCGGTAGTCGGACAGCGTTCATAAAAAGGACATGTAACGACTGTAAAGGTCCCTAAAAAAGAGGATATTTTGATTAGTGACAGTTTTGATTGAAGTGATATCCTATTATTTTTTTATTATGAGTGAATATTAATCACTTCGTAATGGTAGTTTGTAAAATGGCAAAATAATATTCTATAAAATAAAATGGAAGTGCTAAATAAATATTATTGATGAAATTCTATAGCAAATATTTTATCATTTGATATTGTTAAATCCCCTAACGTGCTTCTTTTTTTCGCGAGTTATCCACCAAAAATAAATACATATACGTTTTAAAGAAAAAAGTAATAAATGCATGATCACGATTATAAACTTCTATATTTATTCCTCAGCCTAGTAGAACTTTTAGTATAATATTGCATTCACGAAAATGTACTGCTGATTGTCAACATGGTTAATTCCTCTTTAAAATCACCCATTTATATGATAGTGTTGTCTTTCTGCTCCAAAACTCCCTACTTGGTTTAACCGTTCACCCATCCCAAACTTTACATCAAATATAAACGTAGTTGAAAACCAAATTACGTTGTTCCAACAGCCATTTAATACCTCGTTGATGCTTGGCAATCTGAACAACATATTTGATTTGCCTGGGCATATTGTATAGTTGATATATGTTACTGCGAAGATCACTATTGTAATAAATATCACTTTCAACACATAATATGGAGAAATGATTTATATTTGATATGAAGACAAGGTAAAAATATGTACCACAATGGGATATAAATTTATGTTTGTTATTTATAAGAATTGTAGAAATTATTAACAAATATATGAAAACTAATGTGATAAACATTATTTAAGAATGTGTATTAGTCGACATGACTTATTTAAACGAGACATCAATTTCGACTTTCATTTATTCATTTGATTTGTTACATTATTTGGGGTATTTTAATTAGTAACAAAATTAAATCTCACGATGTGGCGTTCTCGTCACGTTTCAAAGTAGGACCATTCAGGAACTCTTCTCCAGACGTAGTCATGAACAGTAAAGGGAGATAATTGAAGATCCAAAAGAAGTTCAAAGTGTTGATGAAGATCATGGTATAAATAGATATTTTATAGGAACCTGAATAAAATAATAAAAAATGTTGGATTCCTCACTTGGTATGAAACGTAACTGGAATACAAAACATGACTCGTGTCACGAATATGCAGATTCACGGGGAAAAAAATATGTGAACAATAATAACACACTTACAAATATATTTCAGCAATTAATCTATCTCCTTTAGCAAGTGATATGGTCTTGAAAGTTCTAAGTAAATCGAATGAATATACTTAGTGTAGACTGTAGAGTATATATGTCCACATAATTTTAAAAAGAAATTTTTATTTCACACAAAACAAATGATTTCAGTAAAAGCAAAACGAATTACTTGCTTTAATTAATATAAACGAAAAAACCTGGATCTCTATTCATTCTAATATTTCCGTTTAATTAATACAATAATCATTTTACTTGTCAACTTGTCTGTATACTCTGAAACAACGAGCTCTGAGGTCAATAACGTTCTCGCGTTTTAACAGCTTGAAGCAGTGATTGGTTTTTATGGCTACTCTAGCCGATACTGCCATGAATTGAAACTTTATTTATACTTGAATTCAAAATCATATACATTAGAGACCATCTCGGATAAATACAAAGATGGATGGATGTTGACTAGATAGATAGATAGATAGATAGATAGGTAGATAGGTAGATAGATAGATAGATAGATAGATAGATAGATAGACAGATAGATAGATAGATAGATAGATAGAATCGCTAATCACGTCAGACATATTACAACACGTTTGCCTTTAATCTAACCTTGTTTGCTATATCTATATAATAAATGATGGAATGAAAGTTATACGATTATATCAGACCATAATGCCCCCGCTTCTTACATACCCAGACAAATGAAGACAACTGTTAGTGATTATTAAAATACATGAATGGCGTTTGTGGTACTCCTTCCTTTCTCCATGTTGCACTTTGTGACAGTACACGCAGCAAATACACACATCACGTAGTTTGCATTCGCCGTGTCAAATGTATCGTTTTACTACAGCAAAACCTTAATGTGTTCATCCCTTGAACTGAAAACGAACTTTAAAAAATCTGTGTCAAATGATCACAAGTCCTGGCTGTGACAACTTTATATAACACGAGCTTTCTTATGGTATTATGTCCTTAACGCGAAAGCGGCGGAAGCCGGAAGCGTTCTCCACATTCAACAAGGTATTATGTCCGCCAGTTGGGAATGTTGATCATGAAAGTGTATCTTTGTTGGTTTCTGGCATAATACATTTATCTTCAATAGGTATTTAAACAGTAGATATGTGCTTTGTTACCATTACTAAACCTTTTCAATCACGTTGATTTTAGATATGATATTTACATAATTAGAAATGCAAAACATTAAATCATAGGCCAAGTAATGTCATGAACTGGGTATACGTCATTAATGTTAGGCCCCTTTTGCAATTGATGAAAGATATTGAACATGCATACAATTAATATACAATTTAAAATCCTGTAAAGCTGACGTGAGGAAATTTTAAGAAATTACGATGTAATTTTTCATACTATGTGCAGTAAAGAATAATTTTAATATATCTAGGCAAAGGAATTGGTTAATAATTATATTAAAGGTCAATTGTAACCCTAACGGGCGCTGATAGATCAATTATTTGCATTTCATTTCGTCGTACGCATAAACATTTTAATTTTATTGTCTCGAATTTGTAGTTCGTTTAGTCGTTTTCCATAGCATGACATTTATAGCAAGTTCAAATAGTTTAATGAAAGCACAGAATACATCTAGTTTAATTGTATATTAAACTACATGACATTGCTTTATTCCGAGATATGTAGTGTGTTTGTACCTGTCTGTACAAGACATACTTAGTTAGTAAATTGCTGCTTGAGAGAATAACGATGTTAATAATAAACGGCAGTAAAAATGATGATACACATTTTGCTGGAGCTGTTGCTACTACAATTGCTGTATTATTTCTAACCTATAGAATTTCTCTCTGAATAGTATTGTTAAGCATGTCATCTCAAAGGTAATATGCTTAGATATTTACATTAATATGAAACATATCTTAATAAACATTTCCAAAAGTAATTTATTTAACTACATTACCAGTATACAAAACTGTACGAATATACTGAAGTTTCACATGTTTTGCAAGAACATGGGCAATTTAGGTGAGGACCAGATAATTAATAAGAACAACAGAGAAGCTAATAAAAGTTATATAATGTTAAAACGTCATAGTACATACACAATTAAATTTGGACATACCGTTTGGATTGGAATCATTTTGCGGAAAATAGACCATATATTGCTCTGTAGTTTACATATGTCACTTGTTTGAAGGAGAAAAAGAGACATTTCCTTTTGCTAGTGGTTATCTAACAGTAATCCGAGAGGAAGAGTTTTAAAACACTCACCAGCAGGTAGACTCGTCTTGATAGTACACCAACAGGTTACAGTCAAATATGTCAGACCTACTTGTGAACAACTGGTACTGCATAATGAGAATGTCAGATGATACTGAAGTCACTAGAATGTGAAAATTGATTTGAATTGTGGTTTAGTCACTTTTCTGGAGCTTGTATCATTTCATCTAGTCACGTGTATAGGAATTACATGAATCACTTGAAGGAAGCATTGACTTTCTTGAGATGTCTAGGCTGCGTACAGCAGTGCGTAGTGATGAACAGACGAGAGGTTCAAGCCTGAGATGTGTCGGTTCATAGTACGAGACTTTTACTGACACTCCCTACAGTCTACCAGACGTGTATCTGTAACATCTGCCAAACACACTCACTCTATAAGCAAAGTATTAATATGTCAAGGCCATGTGTGTCAGAGGCAAAGAAGGGTCAAGTATAGTAAGATGTGAAGTTTTGCCGTCATCTCAGAAGCACATATTGTTTAGGATCAAGAGTAGTTGAACAGATTTATGTTAGTTTGAAATTCTTGTTTATAATTTTTATTTTGTATATAATTAAGTGTACAATAATTTGTTCCGCAATTAAGTGACAGCACTTTTACTAAATGCATCAACTTGATTTTTGAAGGGTACAAAAAATAAAACAGTGAGTAATCACAGATTTAATCATTAGAAGCCTCAGTGCACATAGGGATAACTATGAGTAAATAGGGCTAAGTAGGAATTTAGGGTTTGAACTATTATCTCTTTTTATTTGGTTGTGGAGGACTCTCATTTGTTTAACATTTTCAGAAATAATTTTGTGTTCTAACTGTAGCTATTTTGTAGAGGAAATTGCCACAATTTTGCATACTTTTAATTTGTTGCGTTTTATTTAATTCTTGTCTCTATGTTTTTATCATTACTATCTTCATCATTAATCATTTAGAACAAATTACTCCTAACCCCAGAGAGCATGCTTTTAGGACCGAATGGTTTATGGAATGAACGATTAGTCACCACATGAAAGAGAACCTGTAGAGTAATACGATTAATTATATTAATTAAAAAATAGTAATGTGTCCACTATTGTTTTGAAAGGGTGAGTGCATTGTCTGCAATGTACTGTATTGTTGACATTGTCCACTATTGTTTTGAAAGGGTGAGTGCATTGTCTGCACTGTACTGTATTGTTGACATTGTCCACTATTGTTTTGAAAGGGTGAGTGCATTGTCTGCACTGTACTGTATTGTTGACATTGTCCACTATTGTTTTGAAAGGGTGAGTGCATTGTCTGCACTGTACTGTATTGTTGACATTGTCCACTATTGTTTTGAAAGGGTGTGTGCAGTGTCTGCACTGTCCAGTATTGTTCACATTGTCCACTATTGTTTTGAAAGGGTGTGTGCAGTGTCTGCACTGTCCAGTATTGTTGACATTGTCCACTCCAAATGCAATCTCGCATACAAACACGTCGTCATACATAACCGTAGCACGCATAATAAAAGAGCCAGACAAATATCCATGGTGCGGATGCGTGTCGGACACTGTGACGAACAACAAATAACCGGTCCTACGTAGTGCTGACTAGCCACTAAGGGGTTGAATAAAGTAGTGACAGTGGAAAACCTAGCATAGGCGATAGCTGTACACTACAGTGAAGTTCCCCACTATTCACTGTCTTTGTTCATAAACCCTGTCCTTTAATGGGTGGTATTGACACTCATTTGATAATAATACGAGTTAATAAACAAACAAACTCTTAAGATGAGGAATATTTAATTACACGTAGGTAGGTTAATTTGTTTATTTATTTATTAATCAAAGCTATCGATGGCATACTCTTAACTGAGTATATTACCTTCGCCTTATTTCTTGCATTGTTATTAATCTATTACAACATTCCATTGTGCTGTTTCTTTCTTGTCGTTTATACAGTGTTGCCATATGTACGCACGTGCGCACACATATGTGAACATAATCAATACAAAGAAATACATACACCATGCTAAATGTTGAAAGAAATAAAGACTCAAGAACTTTCAATTAATGTACATTTAGATTGTTACATAAACGGACACATGATAAATTAGCCTATAATTTCAAAATTGATTTATTTAACCTAATTCCTGGCTTAATATTTTGCCGACATGGGACATAAACCTGAAAATTGAAGGGTACGAAATTTTAATTTATGAAACATACTTCCCATTTTCAAAAGCACACATGTGTGAATAGTTCATAGTTAGCTTGTCACAAAGAACAGCTATCTTTTGTTGGCTGTAAATGCAATAACGTGCATATGATCAGAGGTAAAAGTAATAAACTGAATACAGAAGTCATTAGTACATTGCTGATATATTCTGAAAATAATAAACTGAATACAGAAGTCATTAGTACATTGCTGATATATTCTGTTAAGAGCAGACATGTAGAATACGCTGTGCCCCTCACCCCCGAGATGACGTATGGAGTTTTTTAAGCTAAAAACAAACATTGATGTACTGTGCGTGTTGTTCACAACACAGCTGACGTTTAATGTGTATTACGGTCTGACATGCGGTAGATGGATTAAACAACATTAATGCAAAATTCATTGCATTGAGAGTTACCTATATACATGCCTTTTACTGAAAAAAATCTATAGTGTTCGCAAAACAGTATATAAATAGCGCGATTCTAGGAAATAATAAAACTAACAAAATAAAAATATTCCATGAAAGTGAGACTGGAACTTATTAAAAGCTGACTTACACTGCACACACAAATATTTACATTTTTTAAAATTTAAACCATTTAGTAGATTCGAAATCGTGTACTACTACTACATGCAATAGACACGCTTCCGTCAGCTTCCGGAGACAGGAAGAGTTGAAGAGAGGGAACTGCTTCTGCAGAGGAAATTTAAAACAATTTCAAGTGTCATTACTATTACCTACAACAGATATATGCTCATGACTTGAAGTGCTACAGAGTAACTGCACACGTGTACGACTAATATGTATATGGTTTGTGTACTGGTCAAGAAAACAATAGGAAAACAAATATACTAGTCTGGTGCTAAGCAACGTTATTGATCTCGGTCACCTCTTCATTCATTACAATCTAGGACAATGCGACAGTCGAGTATTACACCCTCCCGGCGACTCTACAAGCCCCCCCCCCCCCCCCCCGATCAAGTATCTCCCGCTAAATGTAGAACAAAACAAAGACAATACATACACTACCAGATGAATTTTTCTTAAAGTGACAGTGATGGGAATTTGCTAAAATGACTTTTAAAATAATACAATGATTTATCAAAGAAAATAAATAACCATTCAAACAAATACATATCAATTACAATTTAAATTAGTAAACTAATTATATCATAGTAATCTAGCCTGTTCATAAAGTATATTTGTTATCTAAAATGTATGAAATATTGAGAATAAATTGTGTACTATACCAAATCAAGTGAGCACAAAAATAATTCATTATATAAAAGCAGAGAAAGGCAGAATACAATAGATAGATAAATAGATAGATAGATTGATATATAGATAGATAGACATATATATATATATATATAGATAGATAGATAGATAGATAGATAGATAGATAGATAGATAGATAGATAGATAGATAGACAGACAGACAGATAGATAGATAGATATATAGATAGATAGATAGATAGATAGATAGATAGATAGACAGACAGAGAGAGAGATAGATAGATAGATAGATAGATAGATAGATAGATAGATAGATAGATAGATAGATAGATAGATAGATAGATAGACCTTTATCAATCTGACTTAAAAATGTAATTTACGAGCTTACAAATTGTGACGCCAACGTCAGCTAGTTAATGGATATGATTATTATTAATTTAATTTTACCTTGACAAATTATTTTCATAGGTGTATGGAAAAAAAGATTACTTGACATCAATATTTCCTTGAAACCACATTCAAATAATTTTATTACCTACACTTTCTTATATCCTATAGCATAATTCAACAATTTAGGAGGTGGACGAAGTTTCTTGGTGTTATATTACGTAACGAAATCTCATATTAAAAAAGGAAAATGTTTTGTTTTAGAAATTTGGTGACGAGTTGTTTATAATTCAGTTAATATATTGAGTTATACATAAACACACACACACACACACACACACACACACACACACACACACACACACACACATACACACACAGACACACACACACACACACACACACACACACACACACACAGTCACGTCACATACACACACACACGCACGAGCGCACCTGTAAATATTTCGCAACAGGAGTAAAGGAGACTTTTATAAAATATATTCTGGTAAAATGTAAAAATATTCCACAATTTTGTTGCTAGTGTGTTGAAAGTTACGTTGGGTGTCTCAACAACTACACTGATATAAATAATGGAGTAGCTTACAACATCATATGTGCCTATGATGAAATCAAGAACAGTATTAATAAGGATAATACAAAACTAAAAATACTAAAATTTGATGATGATGATGAAATCAAGAGAAATATTATTATGGGTAATATACAGTTAAATAAGTAAAAGTATATTGGTGCTGCTGCTGCTGATGAGGATGATGATGGTGGTGGTGGTGGTGGTGGTGGTGACATTATGAATACTTTTCTGCAAGTGCTATAAGATGATAATGACGTTAATGATGATGTTGAAGATTATACTGATTATGCTCTCTTTCTACATACTGTATATGCTGAATCGACAACGACATTTTTGATGATGAACAAAATATAAAAATAATTTGTAAAGTATAAATAACAACGCTGACGATGATGATGTTAATCGTAATGATATTACTTATCATAATAACAAAATTGAAATATGTAACGTTATATCAGTCACTCTTTTCCTAATTTCTTTATTAATACTGTATTTGATACTTTGTACATAAAATAAATATCAAAAATTAAAATGTAATGCGCAACGGTAAATGCTTTTATTTCCTCGTGAATGAACACACTGTCCACCTTTATATTTTGTGTCAGAAATCCCAGCTCAGCTTCAATAAGCCGTTACAGCCTGTAAGATCAACGACATTTAAGATCAGGTTTTAAGTTGTATATAACAAGATCATACGCATTTTTCTTTTGGTCATTATCACTAAAAAGATAATAAGTAATTAAAAAATGGATATGCATTCACATTTGTATGTTTGTCTGTCAATTGACAATATGTATTTTGACAGTAATTATGTAATTAAATTAATATGTCCTTTTGCACGTGTAGACTAATGCATGCACGAATGTGACAAATAAATATAAGTAAACATTCATATCGCACTATTATATATTGTTCACGTTTGCTGCACCTTTCTTTATCTTCTGATGTGAATACTCGTTGCCACTGTGCATATAATAAAAATGACGTCACGCCATGAAATGAACTCATGCACGAATGCATATTTTGACACACTTCAAAACTTTTAAAGTTATAAAAACAAAACAATGTTTTAATTGGAAAAAATAGCAAACATTATTAATTCAATAGCAGTAATATTGTAAAGAAAATAACATTTTAAGTGCAAATAGAGTAAGACATAGTTTGAAATAATTTATCATTACCTGTAATGTCGATAATTAAGTTGAAACATAGATTTCGTTATAATCATAATCGTCGTCCCTTCTCTTTGAGTGTCCGTGCTGCGGATGACGTAAGCAAAAAGTAAATAAGTACATAGTCGTATACACACTTTAGTGTATATGCTAGCGTGTGATAGGAAGTAAATGTGCGTGTGAGTAGCTTTATCCAACTACTCGAATGAAATATATGGCACAATTTAAGTTCTTAGTATATAAAAAGATTCACTAGTTAATTAATGCTGAGCAGTTATTTCTAATGTTCACGCTAGACTTTACAAAATGAGTAAAAATGAAATGTTACATCTCTTAACAAAAACATTAAACAACAAATCACGAGGTGACAGCAAAAGGGGTTATCGTATTAGCTAAACTATTGCATTATTTTCCGGTTGACCTCTGCAAGAGATCGTTGTTTTCAGGGGTTTAGAAATTTATTTCTCATTGGAATGTAAATATGTTTGCATATCAACAGTTCAACTTTTGTTTTTATCTGTAACCAATTACATGACAGGACCGGCAGTTACTATTTGAGATGTTGCTGGAAATGTCTGGGCATGCATAAATACTGCTGCCTCATTACGTCTCTTTAGCGGTAGTTTCGTTTTTGGTGTGTATTTATAATCAGTGTAAGAGAACACTGCCTTGAGGTCCGGTCCGCAGAAGCAAACATCTATCTATCTATCTATCTATCTATCTATCTATCTATCTATCTATCTATCTATCTATCTATCTATCTATCTATCTATCTATCTATCTATCTATCTATCTATCTATCTATCTATCTATCTATCTATCTATCTAGTCATCATCCATCCATCTTTGTATTTCTCCAAGGTGGTCTCTAATGTATATGATTTTGACTTCAAGTATAAATAAAGTTTCAATTCATGGCAGTATCTGCTAGAACAGCCAGAAAAACCAATCACTGCTTCAAGCTGTTAAAACGCGAGAACGTTATTGACCTCAGAGCTCGTTGTTTCAGAGCATACAGACAAGTTGACAAGTAAAATGATTATTGTATTAATTAAACCGAAATATTGGAATGAATGGAGATCCAGGTTTTTTCATTTATATTAATTAAAGCATGTAATTCCTTTTGCTTTTACTGAAAACATTTTTGTGTGTAATATATACTTAAAAAAATAAGTGGACATATATGCTCTACACTATGTATATTCATTTGATTTACTTAGAACTTTCAAGACCATATCACTTGCTAAAGGGGATAGATTAATTGCTGAAATATATTTGTCATCATCAATCTTTCTGTCTCTATTTGTAAGTGCGATATTTTTTTCCCCCGTGAATCTGCATATTCGTGACACGAGTCACGTTTTGTATTCCAGTTACATTTCATACCACACACAGTATCTCACTGATGCTCCATACATGTAAATTCTATAACCCGGGCAACCGCTAAAATCAATGGATGTTAATTTAATCCCAGAAAATCCCGTCAAAGTTTATCAGAATACTGATGTGTAATACGCACTTCCATCACCACTATGACGTCACAAATTTGCACGATTTCTGCATTCAAACAGAAATATCGACTTAGTTAAACTATCGCCCAAATGGCCTTGACATAGGGTGTTTTGCACATAACTACGGACGATATGATGATGTGATCATGCTCAGTATTAAACCTGAAATTCGTCACATTGATGATGAGTTCGCGTCAAATGCGGTGCGGATATTTTCGTTAATGTTCCTTGGTCGTGCATAAATACATTTCCGCTCCGATGTTCTAACAATAGGGCGGCCGACCAACTGTTTCTCTACAATGTTTACAAAAGAATTCTATAATTTGTTATTATTTATTACTTAATACATAATTCTTATTCCCCGTTGATAAATGTGATATTGAATTCACTTTAATTTCTTAAGGCGCACTTCGTGCTTGAATGAGTGTATATGTGTGTGTGTGCGTGCGTGCGTTCTTATGTGCGTTTATACATGTGTAAGGTCAACTGTATCTACCCTTTTCGTGCGTATATATGTAGTTTGCTCATTTCCCAGAATTCTCCAAATCGTTAATAGCGAAAAGTCAAGTTTGCCGGATTTCTTTAAGGAACTATTGGATATTGTCAGGTCTAGTTTATTTAAATACACAAATATTATGCAATGTGCAAAGTAGTTCAAGCTGGAATATTTAGAACAACATTTAATGTCAAAGACGAATACGTATAAATTAGTTTGTTGTATTTACAAACATAACCGTAAACGTGTATTACAAGAGGCAAAAAGTAGGAATTTAATAACATATTAATAAAACCGTAAACGTGTATTACAAGAGGCAAAAAGTAGGAATTTAATAACATATTAATAAAACCGTAAACGTGTATTACAAGAGGCAAAAAGTAGGAATTTAATAACATATTAATAAAACCGTAAACGTGTATTACAAGAGGCAAAAAGTAGGAATTTAATAACATATTAATAAAACCGTAAACGTGTATTACAAGAGGCAAAAAGTAGGAATGTAATAACATATTAATAAAACATATCAAACACAAATTTTAAAAGAAAACTATCCAATTACTTGCAGGATATCCATTTTTTCACAAAAGAGCAAAATATAAATAAATAAAAAGGTGATTATTTCAGTAAATGTTCATGTATGATTTGTGTGTTACGAAACGAAGTGAAATAACAGAGTTCTTTATTTAAATAAGCAATGGCTAATTAAATGTTTGGTGTCAATGTACCTATTACAGTTTGTTAATAATTGTACGATTAATGACGTAATGCTGAAATTATACCAATAATCGCATGTATAGGCATTAATAAAATAAAAGAATACAACAAATTTCAAGTTTTTACACGCATACATATTTCAAATTACAACACTCATGGACACAGATTTTACACGGACACACTCGGATTCCACATGGACACATTCAGATACGTACATCCATTTGTGACGCTGCAATAACGTTTCATTTAATTTATTTTTACAGCTTCCGCGTATTTCTCTTTTGATTGACACTACTTTCAATGCAAAACAATGACGATCCTTGTATTACGTTCTGTTAGAATCTCTTAGATGTGAGCCAAGTCACAAATAAGGTGATTAGTAGACAAAATGAACAGAATACTATTGAGATAAACACATTTCATTTCATAGGCACACCTGACAAAAGACAGAAACAATGAACGGTACGTTTTTTGAAGAAAGAGGTGTATTTATTCATCAGAAATGTTTTTGAACAAACAAATGATTTATGCATCAGTTGCATAAATAAGACTGAAGTTCATTCCTGCTCGAAAAAGCTAAAGACCAGGGACCAAAACAATAATAGTAAATGCAAAAAAAAAATGTTATCGATTGTGATTACTAGAGTTTTACATCCTAGCGATCGCTGTCACTTATGATACCTTCTTAGGAAGGGGGGGGGGGGGGGAGCGGGCGTCCGGCCAGCAGCAATGGTTTTGAAAAGAATATTTAGATTTCATGGACAATAATGTTTGCATAGGAACTTGATGCCAAAAAGAATATTAAATAAGATTACTGGAACGTTCATTAATAGATAGAAGATTGGGATATATATATATACGCATTAATAATAATATATTTAGATTATATAAACATTAATGAACATCCAGTTGTCATTCAAATATTCGTGGTGTCGTGTGAATGAGAAATATATCATTAACACACACACACACACACACACACACACACAGATTTACAAAATAAAACAGGAATTAAATTAGACAATTGAAAAAAAAAGAAATTTACACGGTTAGTTTCTGTGATGGTGAATACCTAACGAAACATTTTACTTCGGAAATTATGACCATTATAGATTCATTTTCTAAAGTCTTATTTCTCTGCCATGTAATGACAAATATATATTTTGAGTAAATCCATCCATGTCAAACGTGGAGTACTCGTTATTCCTATCTGCAGATGAGTGCACTGTCTGTTGATCTCCAGTCAAGTTGGAATAAGTGTGTTCTCCAACGTGTCCAGTGTTATCTGGGACAGACAAAATATAATTATTATATAGGTTGTTTTGCAATTCATTTCAACAAAACATTTGTTTCACATATATCTATGCTAGTCGAACGCTCTCTGATTCTACTTGCGTTAATGTCTTTCTCTTACCTGCATCGGTACCACAGTCTGTATTGAAGTGCGCGTCATCTTCTCTCGCACTGAAATTAAAAATAAATAAATAAGTGAATGCATATGTGTTACAGTTGATTTCATTTTTTTTCTAATATTTGTGTCTGTATTCAACTATGAAGAGTTTTACTTAATCCTGACAAGAACATTAAGAGACGTGGCTTCATTTTCCATTGTACCCATACAAGAAACACTTATATTTGTTCTCAAATTGTTCCTTTCATGCTCGAATACATAATCTCTCTCTGTCTCTCTCTGTCTATCTCTCAGACTCTCTCTCATACTGTCTGTGTGTGTGTGTGTGTCTCTCAGACCTCCTCTCTCTCTGTCTCTTTCCCATGTCAGTCTGTCTCTGTGTCTCTCGCTCTGTCTCTGTCTCTCTGTCTCTTTCTCATGTCAGTCTGTCTCTGTGTCTCTCGCTCTGTCTCTGTGTCTCTCGCTCTGTCTCTGTGTCTCTCGCTCTGTCTCTCTCTGTCTCTCTCTCTCTCTCTCTCTCTCTCTCTTTCTCATGTCAGTCTGTCTCTGTGTCTCTATCTCTGTCTGTCTCTAGTCACAGATGCTCATTACACACACGCACGCAAATGCACTTATACAAACATATACTCACAACCACGAACACAAAAACAAGTTCACACACAGGTGCACATACAGCCACGCACACATGTACTTACATACACACATACTCAAATTTAGTATTAAAATGCACCTGTAAGAGCACGTAGGATCCACTTTGCCAATGTTTCTTTTCTTTCGCCTAGCAACAATAATGATTATGATCAAAATAATGATGATGACGATGATGGCACATATTACAGTATATTTTCCATCAGCAGGAAGTGGAATGTCGGAATTTCCCTCAAATACTGTGAATATTTTAAAAGTTTATTTTGCAAATGGAAACAATAAGAAGGAATAATAATATTATTATTAAATATATACTTAATACTACCTATATTATGTTTTGAGACTGACATTATGAAAGCTAATAATTTTATATAAAAGAAGTCACGCAGTATTGTTGGGGTGGGGAGCGTTTCCAGGTCACGCCGATTTCAAGGGTGAACCTGGGTTTGTGGGGTGGGTGGTAAGTGGGACTCTAACAGAACACTGCTTGCTCACTTTACCCTCTGTGCCTCTCTTTTAGTTGTTGTATTTTTTATTTGTTTGCTCCCTTTTCTTCTGTTAAATGTATTTCTTATACTTTCTTTCCTTCGTCACTTTGAGAGGATGTGCTTTTAGAATCAGTGTAGAAGTGGGAAGATGAATGTGTGTGTGTGTGTGTGTGTGTGTGTGTGTGTGTGTGTGTGTGTGTGTGTGTGTGTGTGTGTATGTGTGTTTGTGTGTGTATGTGTGTTTGTGTGTGTGTATGTGTGTGTGCGTGTTTGTTTGTGTATGTGTGTTTGTTTATATGTGCGTGTTTGTTTGTGTATGTGTTTGTGTGTGTTTGTGTTTGTGTGTGTGTTCGGTATTCGGAAGAGCATTTGCGTAATAGGAAAGCATGAAAATGAAAGACGATTTGTTACTTGATACCACGTTGCGTTCGATTAGAAGTAAAGCAAGGAGGAATCTTCTCGAACGCAGGGCAGGATTTTCAGTATTGCTTGACACAAATGTAGCAGACAGTTAATGTTTGACAGTATTGCTTGATACAAATGTAGCAGACAGTTAATGTTTGACAGTGGTGGATGCAGTGTAGACAAAGGTTTAGTAAGAAATTACAATAAAAATTGCCACAAAACTGTTTAAATATGACACACTAGAGCAGTTAGAGAAATTTGCCACAGAAAGAAGCAAGTAAATGGCAGGCAGGAGATGCACAGTGAGCTCTAGTGTAAAGATAACGTTTTGACCTTGCCCTGTGAGTTAGAAAAAAATGGGGTAGAAGAAGGGGACAAATAATTTGAGCTAGTGGCAGTAATTCAAATAAAAGAGGAGATTATTAATCATATCATAGATCATGACAGTTAGACAGAAGATATAAATGAAGACTAAGTTCAGACGAGTAGGACAGGTAACGAGACTGAAATGATAGGCCATGTAGAACATAGAGGCAAATTGTAGTTCTTAGTGACAGGATGACAGCCCAACAGTTTAAAATAGAGGAAACTATGTTGATATTACTGTCAAAATATGACTTATCAGTAGCGACAGAAAGTGTAAGCGACACTGATCACAGAATGACAGTGAATAGAATATACTTATATATAGATATAGACGATACCCCATAGCCTATAGTCGTTGTAAAATGACTACTGTTGATGAAGGAGCCAATGTGTTGCCTAGCTAACTGCTGGAGAGTATAGAGACAAATAATGACATAGAGGATGATAAGATGACCAAGACCCAGGTTACACAAGTTAAATTCATGACAGAGTATAGGGATGGATTAAGTGATAGACCAGAACAGACAGATCAGAACGAGTTTTCATAACATACTGTTTGTACCAAGATGATATCAGTATCAGAATTTTGTTCAGTTATCCGTTGTTAAACAGAGAGGTACACATTAAAATGATTTTGGTTAATGAATTGACTCGGATACAGTAGACGATAGTACCAGACAGGCTGGTCAAATCCAGTTACACATTAGAGAGAGACAAACTAATCACTGAAAGAATGAAACTTGAATTTAATATTGACAGAGATGAAAAATTGAAAGACATCGACAAATCAAATCTCATGTTAGTAGCTATGTGCACTGATAGTGTTGCTAGGTTTAAGAACAAGTTGAAGACAGAAAATTATGTATTCAGAGATATAAGCAAAAGACTTGAATTTAAAGATGATTGGTGAAGCGATAGAGTTAGAAATGGATAGTGACGTAATCCAGTGTCAAGGTGATACCAAGTTAGTGCGAGATGCACAGAATAAATAATGGAATGCAGAAACTGCTTGCTACTCTAAAGGAGAAGTTAAAAATGGTGTTTATGTTTCTGTAACTTCCGGAAATTATGGTGACATTAGGGAGGGGTAACACTTGAGACAGAAGTGAAGCACATTTATATGTGTCAGAATGATATGGAGCCTAACATAAGTCTACAAGACTTAATGCCTCTCGAAAAGAGAAAAGTTAGTTATAAAGACCCTAAAGGCTGCAGTTAGAGAAAGGGGAAAATGATGTTGCCGTATATGAGTGTTGCGAGCAATCATAAATTTGAGTGGGTGTAACCACTCATGATATTTTTATGATGAGTATTAGTACTGGTGTGGACAGTATTTTATCAGAGTGCGAGTATCTGAGACAGAAATTTTGGAGACTCAAAATCGAGACTAGGTTAGCTTATATAGCTGGAATAACTCTTCTCATAGTGGGCATAAAATTCAAAAACATTTATGAGGAAGAATGCACATTCATTCCAAATGTTAAGAAAAACAGTTGAGATTGACACCTAACGCAGGACCATTTTGAGTAAGATTGACATTAAAATATGCAACGCCATGCCGAGATCAGAGATATAAATTTTTGTTAAACAGACTTTTCAAAACTAAGCCTTCATTTGCAGTAATAGTTAATAACTACCTCATGCTTAGGAACGAAGGGGAGATAGTCCAGTTTAAGTAAAGATAATAAAGTCTATGTGGCTAAAAGTCTAAAAAGATTTTTAAAAGAGTGAAGGATACTGTGAAGATTCAATAATCTCTTATACAGAGTTTCTTCTAACTCTTTGTTTTGGCAGAAATTAATGGTTTTTCTATTTGTATAATATGATAATTATAGTATTGTAACATGTTTGCATATGTAGGATGTTTATTTTAATCTATGCTTTTTTTCCCCAGTTTTGTGGGCTTTGTGATCAGCGGGATCTGGCCTTGATACAAGCCACTATCGATTTAATTGTAACAAATACTTATGTCTGCATTGTTATTTGCAGGGTTCCTTTATGTTCTATCTGTACCGTTCCATTCTGTTTGGTTTGGAATTCTTCTTGCCATCGTGAATCTTCAATGATTAAATTATTCATGTGATCTGGGACTGCATGGGGCACGCTAGATATGCACTAGTATCTAAGCATCTTCATCTATGGGCTGTTAGAAAGCATTGCTGCCCAGTGTGTGCGTGTATGTGCGTGTGTGTGTGTGTGTGTGTGTGTGTGTGTGTGTGTGTGTGTGTGTGTGTGTGTGTGTGTGTTTGTGTGTATGTGTTGCTGTAACAGCACACAAAGGGGACATTGCCAGGTGATGAAATAAAATAAGTTCTCCCATGTACATTAATGTCATAGAGTTTGTGCTCTATTTACCATCTACTCTTATTCGAAACTGTTGAGTGAAAGGAAAAGACTGAAGGAAATTCTAGAGAAGAGACATAAACTTGGGGATAGGAAGACAAACTTTAGGACATGTTAGATATATCTGAGATTGCTATATTAGGACATTAGGAATTGAAAATGTAATGCGAATTGTAATTTAATTGTTGGAGAGAAAGAGAGAGAGAGAGAGAGAGAGAGAGAGAGAGAGAGAAAGAGAGTAATCGCTCGGAGGTACATTATGCTACCAGAAGTGTGACATCGATTAGTTGTGTTGTATTAGATTATTCATTTATAACAGGCGACCAACAGTGCAAGTGTACAATGATAATATCGTGAGAATGGAGTTTACACGTTTTAAAGTTCAGCAGAAAGAATGCACAATAATCGAACACTAATATCAATTCGAAATGCACATAATCATGTGGATAGACAAGCAGAAACGAATGGTTTGTCTACATTTTATAATATGATAATTACAGTTTAAGAACTTGTTTGTGTATATGTAGGATGTTAAGTAGAACTCCATGTATGTATGATTTTACAGTTTAATGGACATTATGATCAGATGGTTTTTTGGTCTTGACACAAACTACTATCAATTGAATTGTAGCAAATATTTTGCAGTGCATTGTTTTGCAGGGTTCTTTTACACTGTTCAGTTCCATTCTGTTCAATTATGTTTGGATAGAATTGCACTTGTCATTGTTCTCCTTCAACAATTAAATCCTGCATCTGATCTAGGACTGTACGTGAGTCTTATGTATGCCCTAGCATCATCTTTGCTGGGCTGTTAGAGAGCATTACTGTGTGTGTGTGTGTGTGTGTGTGTGTGTGTGTGTGTGTGTGTGTGTGTGTGTGTGTGTGTGTGTGTGTGTGTGTGTGTGTGTGTGTGTGTGTGTGTAACAGGTCAGAAAGGAACATTGCCACGTAGTGAAAGAAGATAAGTTCTCCCAAGTAAATTAAGGTCATAAAGTGTGTACTTATTTACCATAAACTCTTGCTTAAAACTATTGAGTGAAAGGAAACGTCTGAAGGAAATCCTTGGGGATAAGAAGACGAATTTTAAGACAAATTAGGAGAGATCTCTCTGAGATAGCTGTATTAGGAATTGAAATTGTAATTTGATAGTTTCTTTGTATAAATTCTTTATTAATTTCTCATTCATGTTCGAGTCTCTTCTTATTATCTTCACTGTATGCAAATTTCATACTGTAATGTTTGTGATATTAATGGTGTTCCTGTTCTATATTTAGCGAGGAATCGCTTGGGACTAGTAGAACAACTAGAAGTGATGACGTCAAGTAGTCGTGTTGTCTTAGATTATTCAATAATTAAATGGCGACAAACAGTTCGCACTGATAATATCGTGTGAATTAAGTATTTTTTTTTTAATTCAGCAGAAACAAAGTACAATAATTGAATACTAAAATAAATTCAAAATGTAGACATTTAAAGTCACCTTTCCTTTCTGTAGATTTTGACCGGGTTAATAGATGCTTGTTGCTTTCTTCTGCGAAAAGTTAACAGTATGACGACAGGAAGCGGAAAACATATTGCAATGATGATAATGGCCCAATAAACTGGTGTGCTTTCGGAAACCTCTACCTTAGAGAACACTAAGAAAGTCAGAGTCACATTGTCAATATTAGTGCTAATTATATTTGTAGTGCTATTGTAGTATTGACACACGTATCAAATGAAAATAATTATAAATCGTACTCTCTTGTATACGGACACGCGCGCATGCAACCGTTTAACTAAATATCAGATTCACGTATCAATTAATATTGTTCTAATTTAATTTGTTAGATAACTAATAAAATGTAAATTTATCTAAAGATAGCATACCATTGGAAATTAATTTGACATTGGATAAGCCAAATCGGAGTTGTTTTATCTCTCTTCCTGACATTGCTAGAAAGGAGATCTGTTGAAAATGATGTTTGCATACATGAATATTATTTATAGTTATCTACGTATGCATATCACAACATCAACTCTGTCTACTTAAATTAAATTATTAAATTTTAAATTATTACAAATATACAAGTGTAATTGATATACGTCAGAATGAAAATATTAATGAATCGCATACAATCGGTTTAAGAAACGAAAAATGATTACAATCATAGCTAAGAAACGATGAGAAAATATTTAAAAGACAGTTTAAGAATTTTGTGGATATCCAACAAAAACGATTTCTAACTAATCAAACAGGAAAAGAAAAGTGTAAACATGGTACCATTAATCCATAGCATCCATGATGCAACTATATGTGGACTGATAACAGCACGCTGTTTCAACATTTGAAGCTAATATATGTATACGGAGGTGAAAAATTACAAGTGTTTGTATTAGTAAATGCATTAATGGAAAATTTGTGGTTAATTATTATAATGCCACATGAATTCTAAAACATTTAAAATTAAATATAATTCCCATTCTACCATAATCTTACCACTTATATCCAACATTCTAATAACAATTAAAAACAAAAGCAACTAAACTACTGCATGAAATTCAGTACAAGTCACCGAAAGAAATCATTATTAAATTGAAATATGGCATACATCTCACTAAATTGTAGAAAGTGTATGAGAGAACATCTACACTGTACATTAATTGAGACAATGAAGCAACACGTTATTCTTAGAGTTGTAAATGAAAGATATTGATTAATATATTCATTTTATTATTTGTCACACGATCCTTTATTTCCAAGTAAAATATAATGATTCAATAGCTATTGCTCTTACACAAATTACTGTAAGAGTAAGGGACTGGCGAAGGTGGAGTAGAGTACAAATATTCTCGATGGAAAGAAACTGCGAAATGGTCGAGAAAGATTAGGTGTTCGAGAGATTCAATGCGTGGATGTGAGAACTACACTTATCATTCATTTTGCTTAAATATGCCACTTACAATAGAACATCTGTAACACTTGCCTGTCTTGTCACAACATTCTTTCATCACTGTATCACACTTTGTTCTTAGAGAAAACATATATCAAATACAGATGCTAAAATTCGAGATGTACATTTCTTGCCATATATGAGTTACTTACACAAAACATGTCGTGTGTGTCTTTTATGGAAACATTTAAAGTTTTGTTTTCAGAACCTGTTGTCCTTCTTGTCCACCAAAGTATTTCAGTTTGAGGTAAATCTTGCGTACAGGTAACGTAACCGTACCCCAGTAAAACTGACAGTTGCACTGAAATATCAGTTTTGTTTTCTACATCGATGTAATAATTGAACTGAAGCACAAATGTGAGGTTTTTCTTCGAGCACACTAAAGGACTTCTCAAATTTGCAATCATGCCTTCAGTCGGTCTAGATGATTCAAATAAGGCATAATCTGGATAGAGAAATATATATAAACTTATGAGAATAAGTCACCCTGGACATGTCCATTTATAGTTCTTATTAAGATTAGTATATGCTTGGCTTATAATAAAACAGCTTATAATAAAAAAACAAATAAAATACATATTTTTAAAACATGTCGATATAGTAATGGTATGTACTCGATCGTGGTAGTGAGACATAAATGTTCAAAATCTTTACAATTATAAATTGGATAGATAGAAGTATCTAAGATAAAATCGCACATATACTTTCAGTACATAAATTGAAAGACATAGAGGCACATGTACATAGATCACTTTGACATTTAACAATTTATATAAGAATGAAGTTTCAAAATAGGTACAGGCAAAATTCCTCTGCCACACAATGAAAGATAACTATACATTTATCCAGAAAGACTGGCATTCATCAAACACACACACACACACACACACACACACACACACACACACACACACACACACACACAGAATAGGATAGGTAGATACATTGATACATGGATAGATAGATAGATAGATAGATAGATAGATAGATAGATAGATTAGATTAGATTAGATAGATAGATATATAGATTAGATTAGATAGATAGTTAGATGGATAGAGAAATAGATAGATAGATAGATAGATAGATAGATAGATAGATAGATAGATAGATAGATAGATAGATAGATAGACAAGCAGGTTGTCGGATGGATGGATGGAGAGACGAATGAAAGATTGGACGGAAGATGTGAGTGATGGTTTGAAGGAAAGAAGAAGAAAAATAAACGAGTAATTCGAAGAAATGAATCTAATGTATGAAATACCTTCTGAAGGTTTTTTCCACAAATTTCCTGCTTGTGTATCTTTCCAATCACACAATCCTTCCAGTTCATCTAAATTTAATGAAATTATTTAAAAGTTCGTTAAGTATATTTAATACCACTAGGACAACGTGCATTTACTAATATATATCACTGGATAACAAGCATACCTCTTATAATGGGCTATCTAATTCCGATATTTATAGTGAGCACACAACTATGTTTTTACAAATTAAGCAAGTACATTTCTGTTTGTTTATAGTAAGACTTTCTAAGCTCTGAATTATCTTTCTAGCACAAATGATTTGTTGACGTATACTTTTATTATATTTTTCAGAATTGATGCTACGTGGTTGATACGAACTTTCGGACGACTGATGTTCAGAGAGAGAGAGAGAGAGCATGTGTGTGTGTGCGTGTCTGTGTACGTGTGTGTGTGTGTGTGTGTGTGTGTGTGTGTGTGTGTGTGTGTGTGTGTGTGTGTGTGTGTGTGTGTGTGTGTGTGTGTGTGTTGGAATATACTAATGATCACATATGCAATGTAGCATTCATAGATTTATAAATAAATGCAGAACGTGTTTGGTTTTCAAATATTTCTATGTCATATTACTTTCCAATAGTATTCATTTAGTAATGGAAACAGTTTAAATCCGTCCAAATAATAATAATGAATAATTAGGTGAAGTATGCATTGTTTTCGTTCTTGTGAAGACGTTTTGAATTGTATTGGCAAGCAATCGATTGCAATTAATGCTTCCCACATTCTAAATGAAATATTTATTTGTTCTCTAGATTAGATCAATTTTGCAATATTGTTTTCGTTGGCAGTTCAATGCAAATGCAATTGTGTACGGCAGGTCCATCATTCCTTTCAGGCAGTAAATACTCCATCTCGTATTTTGTAATTTTCTAGCATTTGGACGGGTTACTCTGCAGTGGATTTGATGTGGCCGAAATCTTCGTGTGAATACCTTGATCTAACTGAATTTTGTTTGTAAGACAGATCTTTAGTTTAAACACAAACATTTGGTAGATAGTTATCTGAGAAATCACGTTGACGTAATTCATCATTTAATTCAATTTTATTTTACTAGTGAGAAAGTTTCAGTCTGGGATGCAAATGGGGATAATACCTGTTTTTGGACATCGACTATACGATTTTAATAGTTGTCTCCTTGAGGACATGAGAACAGGGACAACGTTATAAAAAGTTCACTTTTAAAAAAAAATCGTTCATAGCATCTCCTTGGTAAAAGAAAGATCTGTCTGTCTTTCGGTAATGTGTGCGAGAGAATCAAATTCAAATTTGGGTTATGAGTGGGCGAAATAGGTCAGCAAATGGAAACAGTTTTTAAATCAAAGAAGAAAAAATAAACAACGCTTACTAGTTTGTCTGGAAGATGAAATATGATGAAACACAAAAAACGACTAGCAAAATTGCAATAGTTTTCTGACAACACAACAAAACATATAACGTACAACCTGGTGTCACCTGGTGTCATATGCGCGCACAGAAAAGTCGGAAAATAATTATAGACTATTAAATATTGATTTGCACAATGATGACAGCGTGTGTTGAAAACATCATTTAGAGTTTCCTTTCTATTTTATTTTATCTTAATGCTGAGAGGACGTTCACTGCTTAAAATAACAATAAAAATTTGAATTCATTTCATTGCATATAAGGTGAAAGGGTAGGCCTCGATGCGTTGGCGTTTTTTCCGTTTTCCTTTGCGTTTTAATCATAAATAATGCTATACCTTTTTATAAAATCCTTCTTTTTTATTTTGCTGTCAATTTATCTTCTCACACACATGCATTCACAACGGCTGATATAAAATATAAATATTTGTGATTCCTTTGTACTCATTCATTTCTGTTTGCTTGATGTCATTTTCAAATATATTCTATTAGGATGTTTAGGAATGTATATTTCTGTATTACTGTTAACAAGTGAATGATACGTTTTAATGATTTTTGTAATCTGATTATTTATATCTATGCTCACAACAGTTCTTGCCTTTCAATCCAGTTACGTAAACGTAGGTACTTACCTTCTAACTGTATACATCTGAAACATATTGAAAGAGCAATGTGTATTCAGTTTTATAAGTGAACATATAGTCATCAGGAAATGAATACACAATATGCTAAAAAAGGCTTTCGTTATATATTAAATAAGAACATGAAGTAATAAATACAAATACAAATACCTCTGAACTACATATCTGATATTGATTATATTAAAATGTTAAACTTAACGTCATTGTTAAGAAATACTGAAACAGGAGCAAAGTTACTAAGCTCTCAACATAAATTTACAAATCGTACATTCGTAGGTGTAATTCAATGCGCGGTTAGGAATTCTTAAGAACGGCACTATATGTTTAACCTTTAAAGAAAACATTACAACATTGGAAAGAAAGTTTACTTACTTTTCTTTCGTTTGTCTTTTATTGCACACTTCTTGACGTGTTTCTTTATTTAGGAGAAATAACCACCAAACATAAAATAACAATTTCGACATGGCCACAATGTTTCTCGCAGTAATTCTGAAACACATCCAAGGTATTCTGTTCTGAAGAATTAATGAAAGTAGATCAACTCACAACAGCATATAGAATAAATGACTTTACAATATTTTATTGAAAATTAAATATTCATTTTGCCTGACTGATACCAAGGGCTTTTATTTTAAGTAGGCATATCTATATTAATAACAAACTAGCATACATTATAATTATACGGCTGTTTAAATGTTGAATTGAAATTATTAATTAGTGATTGGTTGTGAGAATGAACAGGTTTTAATTGGTGACAGTAACTGTGTGTGTGTGTGTGTGTGTGTGCGTGCGTGTGCGTGTTCGTGTGTGTGTGTGTGTGTGTATGTGCGTGTGTGTATATGTGTGTGTTTGTGTCTGTATTTGTGCTGTACGTAGTGTATCGGCAGTTTGAGAATGAGTGCCTGTGCTTTCGTATGTGTGTCTACGCTATACAAAATGTATGACGTTTACTATATAACTGCATCAGCCATCTTGTCCTGTTTCCTAAACCAACATATAATAAAATTTGTCTTACCGTATGGTCACGTTTTTTAAATGTCCTCAAAATTCATTTTGAACAAGTTGGTAATCCATTCAAGTAATCGCTGTGGCGTGTTAGTGTCTCTCCCAGGAAAACACAGTGCAGCTATTGAAGCTAAAAATAGCCTTACTGCAACATAATCCAGTTTGAGGCAGTGAAGACAACAAGGGCTTTATCTTAACGAACACATTCGCCAAATGAACGTAAGTAATCGAGGATAATTTTTGTCTGTTTAAATATGTATTTACATGTATATATGTTCGTGATTGTGTTTTCCTAGGTGTCTCGTGCACAACAGTATGTATTATTATGAATCAGTATACTTATTTTATATCAAAATAGAAAGTTAGTCGATCATCAGTCAAAGTTATTAGTAATAATAGGACACCAGTTCAGTTATGCTATTTTCTCCTTGCTTTCTGTAACATGAATATTTTAGTAATATGTCTCATTGAAAATATGATTCACAACACTCAGTATCATGAAACTGCAATATATGTTTACATGAGCAAGAAATCTTTTGTTATTGTTCAAATTCTAATGAACAGACATACTGTGTTGATAGAACGTTAGATAGAGAAAAGAATTATGATACGATATTGGATTGTAAAAGGTGTGTTTGACAAGGGGAGAAACTAACAGACTTAAAATGTTATGTATTTGTCTTGACATCCACATGTGTGTGATAGTTCTGTTATGTATGTATTGATTTGGAATCGAATTAAAATCGTCCTATCTGACATTTCACTGACGTACATGCATTAAACCAAATAACTGACATATTGCTATGCCAGTTTTGACAGTTAAAATTAAATTACGCAAAGTTTTGCGTTTTTCACATATAAGTAAATTAATTAAATTAGTCGATATAGAACAGGAAGTTCATTATATTGATGCTGAAGTCTGTCCTATTCATGTTTGGTTTTTAAATCAGTGCAGAAAAGATCACATTGATGACTAACAACACTTGTGGAATCGATACTGACATTACGATTGGTGATCAGAAACTGGAAACAGTTAATACATTCAAGTACTTCGGAGCCATCGTGACAGACGAGGGATCAAAACCAGAAATACTGTCCAGGACTACGCTGACAATAACAGCAATGGCAAGGCTGAAGACAGTTAGGAAAGAGAAAAATCTCAGTCAGCTCAAAGATCACACTGATGCGCTTCTTGGTTGTAGTTGTGTTCTTATATGCACATGAATCATGGACCCACACATTGGATCGCGAAAGGATGATTCAATATACAAAAAAGTAGATAAATTTCGGATGTTGCTTGGCATTTTTTTACAGAGATCGTGTCACGAATGAGGAAATGAGAAAGAGAATTAGGGAAGCCATCGGGGCTTATGAAGAGTTATAAAAAAAAAAACTGCAAAAGGAAATGTTGTGGGCCTCACACGTTCATTCGGGCTTGCTAAGACAATCTTGCAAGATACTGTGCAAGGAGGGCGAAGGAGAAGAAGACAGGAAAAGATGGGAGGATAACATCTCAGAGTAGTCAGGACTGAATCTGAGCGATACAGTAAGATTGTCAGAGAACATAATGGAATGGATGAGGCTGGTTGTCAGGTCGTCAGTGGTGCCCAAGACAGATAGAGATATTGTGGGTGTGGCTTGGTTTACTTGTCTCTTGCTACCCGCCATAAAACTCTCCAATTGAAACATAATATGTGACTCCACTTTTACTGGAGTATTTTAACAAGTAATATACATAAGTTCAATTTGTTTCTTGTTTCTTTAAATTTTTCTACTTTTGTATATATGAAATATTAGTTTCTGTTTGGTTATGAAAATGAACACGTTTCAAATCGGTTACAGTCGCGTGAGATGACCCAATTACATTAAACATGTATGCGCAGTAGGATCAGTGTTTTTGTATGCATATGTGAGTTTGTTTATGTGTGCGTTATATAAAAAGTATCATGTTTAGTATACAATTAGTAATCAAAATCGTCAAGCGTTTTCTAAATCAAATTTATTTTTAAAAAAATGTCTTACTATATACTAACGTTTATCAAAGATACTTAAAAAGGCATTTCGCATTTCGTTGGTACTACGTACAGGCGTGATATTGTCTAACCCTGGAAATACACAGTATTGTCATTGAACTAAAAATAGCCCTCTTGCATATAATTAAATTTTAGGAAGGAAAGAATGACTTCTTATCTAACGAACACATTCGTCAATTTAAAGTAACAAGGGGCGGAGTGCAGATATATAGAGGTGTGTGTGTGTGTGTGTGTGTGTGTGTGTGTGTGTGTGTGTGTGTGTGTGTGTGTGTGTGTGTGTGTGTGTGTGTGTGTGTGTGTGTGTGTGTGTGTGTGTGGATAACTATACTCCTACATCCTTCAATGGTACTATACGGGAATAATTCCGTGTAAAAACAATAAATATAGACAAATATATACGTTTGTTTCGTCAGGTTTTCTTTGTATTGAACTTCACTCGCTAAATGTGTGTACGCTTCAGCAGTGATTTGACAGTATATATAAATAGAAAGTGACATTAACTCTGTGTGTGTGTGTGTGTGTGTGTGTGTGTGTGTGTGTGTGTGGATAACTATACTCCTACATCCTTCAATGGTACTATACAGGAATAATTCCGTGTAAAAACAATAAATATAGACAAATATATACGTTTGTTTCCGTCAGGTTTTCTTTGTATTGAACTTCACTCGCTAAATGTGTGTACGCTTCAGCAGTGATTTGACAGTATATATAAATAGAAAGTGACATTAACTCTGTGTGTGTGTGTGTGTGTGTGTGTGTGTGTGTGTGTTTGTATATGTTTGTGTGTGTGTGTGTATGTGTGTGTGTTTGTGTATGTTTTTGTGTGTGTGTGTCTCTGTATGTGTGTTTGTGTATGTATTTGTGCTGTACGTAGTGTATCAGCAGTTTGAGAATGACTGTCTGTGCTTTTGTATGTGGGTTTGCTGTACAAAATGCATTCAGCATCTTGACGTGTTTCCTAAACAAACATATAGTAACATTTGTCTTACCGTATGGTCAAGTTTTCAAATGTCCTAAAAATTCATTTTGAACAATTTGGTAATCCATACAAGCACTGGTTGTGGCGTGTTAGTATGTCGTCCAGGAAAACACAATGCAGCTACTGAACCTAAAAATAGCCTTATTGCAACATAATCCAGTTTGAGGCAGTAAAGACAACAAGGGCTTCTTATCTTAACGAACACATTCTAAGCAAGGGTAAACTGTTGTCTGCTTAGGTATGTATTTACATGTATGTGTTTGTGTATGTGTTTTCTTAGGTGTTTTATGGACTACAGTATGTATTATTATGAATCAGTACATTTATTTTATATAAAATTGTTTGTAAAGTTAGTCGATCATCAGTCTAAGTGATTAGTAATAGTAGGGCACCAGTTCAGTTACGCTATTTTCTCCATTCTTTCTGGTGTGAATATTTTAGTAATATGTCTCATTGAAAATATGATTCACAGGCCTCATTAATATGAAACTGCAATATGTTTCATTGAGCAAGTAATCTTGTGCTATTGTTCATATTCTATGTTGATTGAATGCTAGATAGAAAAACTACTTAGGATATTGGATTGTAAAAGGTTTGTTTGGCAAGGGGAGAAACTAACAGACTGAAAATGTTATGTATTTGTCTTGACATCCACATTTGTGTGATAGTTCTGTTATGTATGTATTAATTTGGAATCGAATTCAAATCGTCCTACCTGACATTTCACTGACGTACCTGCATTAAACCAAATAAATGACATATTGCTATGCCAGTTTTGACAGTTAAATTATGCAAAGTTTTGCGTCTTCACATATAAGTAAATAAATTAAATTAGTCGGTATAGAACAGGCAGTTCATGATATTGATGCTGAAGTCTATCCTATTTATGTTTGATGTTTAAATCAGTGCAGAGAAGACCACATTGATGACTAACACCACTTGTGGCTTCCGAATTGACATCACGATTGGGGATCAGATGAAAGAATTTGTTAATAAATTCAAGTACTTAGAGGCCATCGTGACAGACGAGGGAACAAAACCAAAAATACTTACCAGGAGTGCGCTGACAATTACAGCAATGGCAAGGCTGAAGACAGTTTGGAAAGACAGAAACACCTCCGTCAGTTCAATGATCAGACTGATGCGCTCCTTGTATGTCTGTGAGTCATGGACCCTAACAGCGGATCTCGAAAGGAGGATACAAGATACAAAACATTATATGCTTTCGAAGGTTGTTTGGCATTTTTTACAGAGATCATGTCACGAATGAGGAAATGATAAAGAGAATTAGGCAAGCCATTGGGTCCCTATGTAGAGCTATTGGCCATTGTGAAAAAAAAGCAAAATGAAATGTGTGGGCATGTCACACGATCATTCGGGCTTGCCAAGACAATCATGCAAGGTACTATACAAGGACGGCGACGGAGAGGAAGACAAGAAATTATAGAGGATAATATATCATTACTTTAGCTGAGCGATACAGTAAGATTAATTATCAGAGAACAGAATGGAATGGAGGAAGCTGGTTGTCAGGTCTTCAGTGGTGCCCCAACGGTCGGCAAGACTAAGGGATAGATAGAGATAGAATGTGTGTGGCTTGGTTTACTTGACTATTGCTGCCCACCTTAAAACTCACACACTGATACGTAATATGTCACTGAAATTGTACTGGAGCGTTTTAAAAAGTAAAATACATATGTTCAGTTTGTTTCTTATTTCTTTTAATTTGTTTACTTGTTTATTTCGCAGAGCTGCACATTGCTGTACATTAACATAATTGCACTTATATCTGTGTTTTGCATGCTTAGATTGTAGGATGAAAAAGCACATGTTTAAATACTTTAAACGAAATAGGTCTTTTGTAAAAAAATCGCATCATTTTCTTTATATATTAATTTGTGTTTAGTTATGGGAATTAACTCGTTTTAAATCGCTTACAGTGACGTGAGATGACCAATAACACTAAACATGTGTGCGCAGCTGAATTAGGGTCATTCAGTTTGTGTGTGTGTGTGAGTGTGTGTGTGTGTGTGTGCGTGCGTGCGTGCGTGCGTGTGTGCATGTGTGCGTGTGTGTGCGTGCGTGCGCGTGTGTGCGTGCGTGCGTGTGTGTGCATGTGTGTGTGTGTGTGTGTGTGTGTGTGTGTGTGTGTGTGTGTGTGTGTGTGTGTGTGTGTCTAACCCTGGAATTACACAGTATTGTCATCGTAGCCCTCTTGCATATAATTAAATTTTAGGAAGGAAAGATTGAATTCTTATCTTAACGAACACATTCGTCAATATAGTGTAACTAGGGGCAGAGTGCATATATAGATGTGTGTGTGCGTGCGTGCGTGTGTGGTGTGTGTGTGTGTGTGTGTGAGTGTGTAAGTGTGTTTGTGCGTGTGTGTATGTTCATGTTTCTCATTCGATGAAAAGTTCATACTGTGACCATACAGAATGGACATGAGATAACCATACGGCGCTGATGTTATCTGAATTGTGAGTATGCTAGCTTTCCGGCACCTAAGCAGTTTAGCTGATCCGCTTAAAGTTTAGGTTTTTACTTTCTACTTGGTTGTGTTAAGCACATTTAAGGCAAAGACAAATGCGAACTTATTTTTGTATGGATAACATGTATGATGTCAGAATGTGGGTGTGGAAGATGTGAGAAAGTCATAAATATTAATTAGGTATCGATTGATTCTTATATTTAATTGAGTAAAAGAGTGAGTCTAGTAATAGGTGGGCGTGGTATCAATTAAAATAAGACCAGGGTGGAAATTCCATTCTTTACTCTTCGCAAACGACTATTATGTTTGAGGGTTAAAGACTGTCTTGAGTCCCTCCCTATAATGGATTGTAGAAGGAACAGAATACCTTTAGCTGGAAAAGGAAAGAAAGTCTCTTATTGAGTGAATGGTTAGGTTTTTTTTAGGAACCTTATGGTATTTGAAATATTATGTTTAACTTTTATTTGTTGCAGAGGCATAAGCCAAATTAAGTATTTACTTATACCGTAATCTGCAGTTTATTTTTATTCTGCAATTATGTATGTTTCAGGGTTTCAGTTTACATCTTACTCCCTACACCTGTTACGTTGGCTTTGGGGTGTCTGCTTTGATGATTTTAATATTGAACACCTGCCAATATGTAATGAATCTGGTGAGACTCGCCAACACGCCATTGCATTGCAAGACTGAACTTTTGCTTTGACAGTGACAAGTGTGCGGTGTTATAATTACCTGAACTTGAAAGATTTCTTTGTTTAACGTGTTAATTATGAGAAAATAAGATAAAACATAACTTATTTGTTACTTGCTGTAACTTATAGTGATTGTCTAATTAGTACGTCTTGTTCTGTGTCAGTCCCTATATCTATTTATAGATCTATTTTATAAAATACAATCTTCAGTATAATTTATGAGCGGGGACAGTGAGTTGAAGTGATGGTGGGGTACCAGTATATCGGCTTGACAGTTGCAGATGTACATATTTAACCGGTGGACCATACCTTGCATCGACACTTCTAGATGTTTTATATAATTAATTAATTGCTAATATTTGGTATAATTCGTTAGAATAGCGTCACCACCAGAGTACATCGCGATGCTATATCTATGTTTGTGTAAGTAGTACAGTTTTATGAAACAAACAATAACGGTTATTTGAGTATTCACGGCTTGTATATGTGATTGTGCCCGTTATTGCAGAGTACATTTAAATTGCAGGTTTCAACAAACATCCAATAATTAATAATACTTAATTATAACATAACATAAACAAAATGGGATTAATCAATGCTGGTACAATGCAATTAGAGATGATATGAAGATACTGTTATTCTTTTACATTTTCTGTCCAGTTGTTGTATGATGCATATTAACTTTATACGCTACATAGGTATAATTAACAGCATGTGGGAATGTATTACTTGTTCTGAAAATCTGTCAACAAGAATAAAAAAAGAATTTACACAAATAATATATCAAGTTTATTTTTGTAAGCAAGTAACATACATGTAAAAGGTTATAATAAAAAAAAATATTTCATATACTTTACTAACTCAAAAATATGATCATAAGCATTTTGCATATGTAATGTACATACTTTTAACATATAAAAATAATGAAAAAACTTGCTTCTTTCACATTATCACTAAGCAATTTGCAGACCCCAATGCAAAATTATGAAGCACAAAACAAGATGAATTGGCTCTTAATAAATTTGACACTTAGAACTAACAATCAAAGTGAAAGCCTGTACATGATATTGCATTCTTTACTGTTCTGGCTATTCTTTGCTTACAATGAACATAGGAGAGGTAGTAGTATAGATTATAATCATATAAATAATGGGAAGAGACATAATAGTATATACATGGCAGATTAGTAGTAGTGTTGTATGATGGGAAATTTTCCAAAATATTTTATATAAATTGTCATGTGTAATTTAAATTGAAGGTATTTGTAATTTGAATGACGTTGTGTATTGCATCATGTTGGTTTAGAAATGAGGTCCTGAATGAATGAGTCATGCATGGTGGTAGAGTTACTGACTGGTGACTGATGTTTGTGTCAGATAGGTGATCAAGTGTTTGTTGTTTAAATGTGCATGATCAATGGCCGATAAGCATAGCAAGAGATCAATTTGCGGCGTATGTGTGTTTTGGGGTATACTATGGGAAGCATTGTTAACTAGGTCGGCGTTTGCATTTAGAAGCTGTTAGAAAGCCATAATCATATTAGCAATAAGTAATTGGCCAGATCAAAAGCGTGTCTAACAGATGCAGGTGTAATTTCAAGGGTGATAAAATGGTGATAGTGAATTTTGACCAGCACTCATTTCTGCAATCGTCTCTTTGGGTGGGAAATTGGAAATCGGGTCCCCCCCCCGTGGGTCATATATGTTGAGCAAAACCTTTGGCTGAATAAGGTAAAAGTGTCTTTGTATTGTATGAAACATGCTAATATTTCGTTCTTTCAGAGGCTTATGCCAAACTTAGTATTTATTAATAGAGCAATTGACTGGACACTTAGACTTTGCAATTGCTTGTTTTTTAGGGTTATGGCTTGGATTTTCTTTTAGTTTGATGGTTGCATCATCTTGACTTGATTCTGAGATTTGAAATACATAGCAAGTCTACCAGACTGTGTACGTCACTCCATTGCATACTTAGAGTGATGATGGTGAATGTGACTACAGTGCAGTGAACTCACCTAAGACGGACTCTTGTTACTTATTTTTTTCTAAATCTTCTTAACTTTTATTTTATTAAATTTCTTGTTATTATTTTTAAGTGAAGTAATTTCTATCGTTTGTTTTTCGTAGTCCGAAGTGAAAATCTAATAATTACGTCTTGTCCATTGTTTGTCTATTTAAAATCGTCATATATATTGATTCATAAACATTGATTCTCAGTGAAATCTGAGTGGGGGCAGAGCCAACTTGGCGACATACCATTATATCGGTGTAACAGTTGCAGATATACACTTATAACCAGTGACCCATACTCTGCATCGGCACTTGTAGATGTCTTGTATCATAACTAATTACACATATTTGGTATAATTCATTATTACAAAGTCACCCCAGGGTACAGCCGTGACAGGTAAACATAATTATAGTAGATATAATAGTAGTAGAGTTAACAAGAGTAGAGATAATAGTAGTAGAGATAATAGTAGTAGAGATAATAGTCCTAGATATAAGAGTAGAAGAGATAACGATATAAGATAAAATAGCACTATATATAATTGTCGCAGATGTAACAAAATAACAGTAGTCAAGGTAATATTGTTCATATGAAATATGCGCCGGTATTAGAGCAGAAACATTGCTGATTGTTGAAAAGATTTGATCTGCAAAGAAAGAAAGATTTAACAAGAAAGAAACATTAAATGTTTGCTTTCAATAAAAAAAGTAGAAAAGTGAGAGCTTTAGGCAATATGGCTGTAAGTATTCATCTCAACTGACGATTCATCAGACGACTTAATCGGGCCATGCAAGTGATCGTATGTCTGACGCACTCTGCCAGTCACACCAGGAGAGTTTTGGTAAATGTTCTCACTGAGTGTGCCGTGGATTTCTTGCGAGTAGTCCTCATTTCCTGTTATCGTGAATGCTTGGACATCTTTTCCGTGGGCTTTTAGTTGCGGCTGTGCTTCTGAGTCTGGACTGCCGCCCATATCATAGTAATTATCGCCATGGGTTGGATTCGCAGGACTGGAGGAATGCTTATCCACAGTCTCTTCATAATTATTGCTAGCTGAATGAGAGCATTGATCACTATCATTAACGATGACTTATTAAGAAATGGAGAAATTACTTCATCAGTAACAAAAACATTAATACTTTGAAATATTGACAGCAATAGTAGCACGTTACTGATAATTCATAAGTCTAAATGAATCCATGGATAATAATATGATGATGATGGTAATAATGCAGGGATGATCGGGTGGGGGTGGTATGACAACCACAATGACGAGGATAATGCTACAGTTGAAACAAGTTAAATGAGTTACAGAAAAAATAACAATCATAAAACACACGCATTAAAAGATTCACTAAATCCAAATAAAGCAATATGATAAATTTCAAACATTAATTTTCAACTTTCATCATAAATAAATATGCGAAACTAAAGCAGGAATTTAAATGCTAATCCCTACTGCCAGTTCAAGAGCCTCAATGAAAATGTGTCGATCGATCTACATTCAGTAATTTGAAGCACAGGTGAACATTGACCGTAGAACAACCACTATGGGTATGTCATTCTCAGTGTCGTAATCACACATTAGCAGACCCGCAATACTACATGAGACCCTCTATTCGAAAATAAACTCTCATTAAGACATCACAGTTTAACAAAACCAAAGGCCAAGTGAGATGTTTTATCAAATTTCATGAACAATTGTATGACATGTCCTATTGGAAAAATATAAAACAAAACTCTTCCTTACTTAAAGAGGACATAGGTAAAGCAAAAGTGATTCAGTAAAAGATACTTTAAAATATATAATTAGACAAAGATTTAGAGACACTGGGATTTACAATGTTTCCTTTTAAAAACCAAACCTTAATATTAGAGCATCTGAGTTATCAGCGATCATTTCACAAAAACATAATAATCTTGAAGATCTTTTGAGGATTTCGTTCAATTAAAAACACATTGAAACGTAGTTGGACTTAATTATGTTACAATTAATATTAATTCCATTACATATTCCATATCGGTCTTACTAAATAAGAATAATATCACTTGAATATGATTATATGATGCAAATCAATACAAATAGGAAAACAATTTATTATAAATACCTGTGTTGCCAGTAGCAGGAACAATAAGTGTGTAAACATCATTTGAAACCGGCTGTATTGGGCTATCACGTCCGTAAGTCAGAGGACAGCCACTGTAAACGCCAATTTCGCATTATTACTATTAGTAACAGTCTGAATTTCTGTATTTATTCGACTTGTAGTTAATCATATAATTAAGCAAATAATAGATGCATATACTGATATAGAGAGATATACATAGACAGACAAACAGAGACACACAGGCAAATAAAGAGAGAGAGAGAGAGAGAGAGAGAGACAGACAGACAGACAAATATTATAGAAAATATACAGATATAAAGGAACTCTCTCTCTTTCTCTCTATCCCTATATATATGATGATGATGATGACAAACACTTCTCACTTTATATTGTGTTTCTCTTAATACTGCACATTTAAATATTTACTCTTCCGCTTTCCGCACTTTATCCCTTTTCCTTCTTCGCCGTATGAAGAAACTGATGACGATAAGAGCTATAATTCCCACAATGACGCCAAATATGATGACGACAAGTAACCCTGTACTTCGTTTCCTTGCATCTATTTCAGGACATAAAAATGTGAGATATACATTCACTGTAAGATATCTTTATGTAGCATTTAGTTAAGCATTTTCATTACGGTGTCATGACCTATTTCCTCCGCCAATCAGTATTTTATAGTTATAATTTGTTTTCGGATGTACTTTTACATTGAATGATTTCATCACAGTTGACCATGTTTTCAGTTGTCTTCATTCTCTCTTTATCTCCATCCATCCACCAGCCCCTCCCTCCCTCCCTCTCTCTCTCTCTCTCTCTCTCTCTCTCTCTGACTATCTATCTATCCACGTGTGTGTATTGCAGAACATAATTAATGGATTTTATTCTCTAAGTTGGAAATATAAGGATTTTTGCCGAACTCAGTCATATTCAAAAAGTCGGACATTGTTCATTTAAACAATTAATAGATCCTCTTGTAGTGAATTAATTAGATTTAATTTGTTCATAAGCATATGCAATATTGTCTACAGTTACCAAACCCCAAATGGCGTAAACTCTCTTAACAGCAATAAAATGCTCATGCACAGATGCACATCACATTTGTTTCATCGTCTAAAGAATGATCTATAATGCAGAATATCTCTCTCTTTATATCATAGAGTCGGCAATGAGAACATTTCTTTTATAACTGCTAAAAACAAAAACTGTTGGTTATAAGTGGAGTAGACATATATACACTGTTGATATAACGGATAAATTGTAATTTTAAGTTAGCCGATTATTGAATGTTGCTTAATATAGCTGTGCTCCTTATTTACTCTTTGTACTCATAGTTAATCAAAACTTGTTCAATCAAGTCTTATGGATGGCTACATTTCCTGTGTACATGTCTATTCTGCATTATAAATACATGTTGAGGAATACAGACATTTGAATATCGAGCAAAACGTTTGAAGCCTTATCGGGTCATAAGAACGCCAGAGTGCAACAGTGCACAATGAATATAAGGAATTTAAGTAGGAATATTTAATAATCACTTAAAGAGAAGTTGAAAATGTGTTGTAAATTACAGTTTGTATTACTGAAGAAGAAGCATGCCACCTTAATAGTGCAATTATTAATTTGCTCTAAGTAATTAGCAAAATTGTTTATATGTCTAAAGGGAATTTATACAATAAATTGTGTTTTGCATTTTAATTTATATAATTTGCATATATTTATAGGCATCCATTTTAAAATTATATTATTATTCTTAAATGTGTGTGTGTGTGTGTGTGTGTGTGTGTGTGTGTGTGTGTGTGTGTGTGTGTGTTCGTATAAATCAATTTACCAATAAAGCTGGTTAGCGTTCGTTCGTTTGTTAGATTTTGTATCTACAATTGTGCGTATAACTGTATGTCCACGCATGTGTGTATTTATGAATTATATTTTTATCACCTGTGAACAAATTGTACGTTTTGTTTGTATCTCTGCTTTCCGTTGTATTCATGGTATAGTTGATATGTTCGGTGGTCTGTGTTTGCTTTCCTGAAACTGAAGAAGAAGAAGTCGATGTCTCTGTATTTCCACACGAATTCTTGAAATACCTGATGTCGTCAATAAAAAAGTCTGAATCCTTCCCCCATGTATCTTTGTACTTGTGCCCTTCAATGATCATCTGTAGGTAAAATACAGCAAGATAGCAACACGTGTAGACATATTAATGTATCGAACATAATTATGAGTAAAAATCTTATCGATCTATCACCGACATTTGCTTAAGCGAAATACATTCTACAGAAAATGGCAAGCACTATCCCTGATTCCCTCCCCTTTTCATGTTTTAAATCATAAAACGCATTTACTAAGTTCACTCAATCTCACCGGTTAGAATGCAAGATGGTGATGACCCCATAAAAATATTTCATCTTTTACCAACCCGACCAGTGGTTTCTAACAAGATTAGATCGCAGCATTTCTCCTGCACGTGTGTGCGCTGTATTACACTGCCAGCAAACTCTGTCCACGTACACAGCGCAACAAGGGTTACTGCTGAAGATTTTAACTCAAAAGAAATTTGTATCTCCACTATGTACACAGAAATAATTGCTAAACACACTTCTCTTATGATTATGACTCTTTGCTATATTAATGTATTGATATTATTGATGAATAACTAGTCAGACATTTTGTTCATGTTTTAAACCATAATGATCGACTGTACGTCCTGAGCTTGTATATGTAACATTACATATTTTGGCGGAGTAAATTTGTCCCTATTTCTAAATTTAATTGTTATATAATTTGTTAAATTTCAACATGATATCACCTGCACATGATATTTTTGTAAATACTTGAAGTCGGAGCAAGCCACTCAGGTAAGGAATATGCTAGAACTTGCTGACGCGATCCAAACCAGTTCTAAGCAAATGACTAGATTTTCTGACTAATAGTCTCACACTTGTTCATAACAACGTCATCAGTGTGTATGGTCTGAAAGTGATTTTGTTGAAGAAAATTCTCTATTCTAATCACTTTGATTTTAATATAATTCAATTCCGTTCATGAAGGCAATCATTAGCTTATGTTAAGTTAGTGACTGATAAAGAAAGAAAGGACTTGCTTTGAACTGAAGAATGCTTTATGTAAATGAACCATTATTTTTATGTTCATTAATTTGCTTACGTTATAAATTATACTTATGAATTCTGATCGAACCTATATTTCTTATGTTGCGTGTACATCAGTCTAATGAATATTGTTGCAAAATTTGTAAGTTGAGAATGTTTGTAAGAGAGAAAGGAGTTTATTAGAAAAAATATGTAAGAAATTTAGCGCTGCCTTAATTTGACTTTTCCGTTCGAGAGACAATATGGCATAAATTCAGGCTTGGGTATGATCTAGAGAATTTTCGAAGGTTTTAACATTTCTTGTGATGTGCTTGAGTAGCGCAAATGAAGTTGTCGACGACTTTACATTTTGTGCTTGTGAGCGTATCGAAGATAATTAATTATTGGAACATTTGTATAATGTGCCTCGAACGGGTACGTTGGGCCTTCATCTGCTAAAGACAGTGACGTAGCAAATCACGGGATTGTGAACGCGCACTACTGACAGACACCATCATTTGAAAAAAGTTATGTACATTCACTATAATTATCTCCCTGAAACTCCACTCTCATTTCTATGATGAAACCATGTCTATGAACTTGATTATAAATATGTGTTCATTTGACTGCTGATGTCAGTACTAGGATAAAGTGAATGATGGTCTAACGTTTAATCAATTACTGTTGTGAAGTGATGTAAATGTTAATGCCCTTTTCATTATATTCACATATGGTATATTTGATTCTTGTTTTAATAAATGTATTGTTAAATTTGTTAACATTCTTGCAAATATATTTCATCCTATTGTTGGAGCAATAGCGGATGGATGGTTGCTCGATATATATATAATATATAAATAATAATCATAACGAGTGAAAGGTGTCACACATACTGAACGAGCTGATTGTTAATTCTTTATATAAGTTATCTGAATCCTTTGGCTGGATTATTAGCATTACTTTATAAATTAGAAAAGAAAGACGAATTATTGTTTATTTAGCAATTACAAACATTTAAGTTCATTGTTCGCAAGTATTCTTGTCCTTTTGAATTTCCTGGAAATAGCCTGGGAAAGCGTGTTAAGTATGCGGTGGGTACTCTTGGAAATGTCGTCTTAATTCGGAATGAAATCCCAACTGCATTAATTCGTTAATATACCTTAAACGTGTCGGGTGACTTGAAAGGAATGAGAGCAGTTTGCCATTCCCCTCCTTTCCAATCTGTTGTTTCCCATTCACTTGTGTTGCAGGCTTTGTCACACTGAATGAAAAATTTCATTTTTCCTCCATCCTTTTTATCCATTTTAAATTTTATCTGAACGCATAAATCGATGTCATGTGGTTCACACATTGGCGGACTTATAAGTTGTGCCCAAACATTTTTCCCTGTGTAACCTGTGCTGGCTTGGATGTGGTCATCTTTATAAAACAATGTAACAAGTAAAATGCGATAAGAAAATGAGCATACAGTTCTGGACATATGCTTATATTCATGTAGAAAGTAAATTGAAAACTTCATACAAATTAAATAGCTATGCTAACCTTGAAAACATAGAAGGGAAATGGTCTGGACTATTCTCCAAATAATTAAAATGCGCCTGCGAGAAAGATTTATAAATTGTGGTAGGAAACCAGGAGGGAATTTCTTGTAAAGTTAGATATTTGCTTTATTTTTCCTTATTGAAATATGCTGCCGTAGCGTATTTTCAACAACAGGAATATTAAAAGAAGAAGTAACATTTTTATATTTGAAATATGTCAAAGGTATTTACAATAAAGATCGTAATGAGAGAGAAAATGGCACAATGAGGTTTTATTTATACAAATAAATAATAGGTAGACCATATACTTGTCTGCTTAATGCTGTGACATAAGTATGGTTTGTAAGCATGTTTGGTCTGTTTAGGCCTAATACAGAATCATCTGTCATGAATATATAGGCCTAAGCATGCTATGGAATGTTTTCAATGTAATATTTTTACACAGACACGTCAACTTAGATTAAAATGTCGATTGTTCATCTCAGGTCATCACATAGATCAATATGCTGACCTTTCATTTCCCAGTCCAGTTTATCCGATTTGTTATTTGTCCATCCACACAGGCTTTTATAAAATGAACAGTTTCCTACAAGGAAAAGAACAATGATGTCATAGTTTGATGTTTTACGTACAAAAACAAATATGTTGTGTTGTATTACAAATGTAAGTTAAGTAATGTGAACTTTTACAAACTGCGACGTATATTACAAACATATCAGCAATTTGATACATGTTACAATACCCACTGCGATGTAGAGAATAGTGTAGATTAACAAAGAACTTATATGTGTATTCATACATCGATCATCCATAAACATACGCATGTGAGTTCGTGTGTTTGACATGATTCTTTATAACTAAAAGTTTTTCGTTTATAGATATTAAAATATTAATATATTTCATCAGATCTCAGGGGTTGGTTAAAAATCGGTGTCGGGATGATTTTATCTCGGACAAGCCCGTTTCATTTCTCACAAATAAAGTTTTAATAGATCATTATCTGATCAAGACTTACAGATCGATCAGATATCGGTCACCACTCTGATAATCCCTTAAGTACGCCTAAATGAACGAAACTGTAATAAGCACATGCCGGATTTATATAGTTATTAATGACCCCTACATTTAGACTTCTATCTTTCATTCGGGTATATAATTGAATCCTCAATACCTTTGCCTATCAAATAAACTGCTGAAAGCAATGACGCTTACAAATTAATAAAATATTTTTTAAAAAACGAAAAGAAAATACATAAAGGTCTATTCAATCACTTCATTCTAAAATGATCTTTTACAGATCAGTAAGATTGTCGTCATTGTGTTCAAAAAGCGAGTTTTAATCTGGGTTTGAGATGAAAATACTGTGATAAAAATAATAAGTAAATTTTACCGAGTGCAAACGCTAAGATTTTCTTTTATCCTTTACTCTTCTGAACACAATGTCAAATGATGACTTACTTTACACGAGTGCTTTGGTCATTGTATATGGACTTTGTGACAGGAAGTCACTTAACACTCTATTGTACGCTGTAAATACAAGCCAGAAAATAGATAATTGTATGACTAATGTGAATTGAGCTCATATGTATTATGTGCATGATAAAGAGTATTTCTAGTGAAAATGATTATGAAGTCGTGACGACCGACGTTTCACTTACCATTAAATGAACCGTTATACGGACACCAACTGGAAAACAAAATATATTGATTATCCGGGCTGAACATGTAATTATTTCATCTGAATATAATAACATTATAAAGTATACTTTATGCACTTTATTTAGCTAGATAAATGATTATAGAGTTATCAAACTTGGGAATTATTCCCAACTCATTTCAAACTGATTTTCTTTCACATGTGATAAATGTACTTATTCGGTAGAAATCAATGTAAATTGCACGCATTATATTCGGTTTGCTGGTGTTATATAATTTATATTTCTCAAAAGTTGTCTTACATTTTCCCCTTCTTTTGTGTGTGAATATTCTATTTGCATGACATGTGCCATAGAGTGTAAAGTTCCGCCAAACCGGTACAATGAATCTATTAAAGGAATTAATGAGTATGCAAAGGAGTGTCAGCCCCACATGCACATTGATGAATTAGGATGCGATGTTTCCCGGTAGTCGGACAGCGTTCATAAAAAACGACATTAACGACTATAAAGGTCCCTAAATAAGAGGACATTTTGATTAGTTACAGTTTTGATTGAACTGGTATACTATTATTTTTTATTATGAGTGAATATTAATCACTTCGTAATGGAAGTTTGTAAAATGGCAAAATAATATTCTATAAAATAAAATGGAAGTGCTAAATAAATGTTACTGATGAAATTCTATAGCAAATATTGTATCAATTGATATTGTTAAAATTCCCCTAACGTGCTTCTTTTTTTCGTGAGTTATCCAAAAATAAATAAATATATTTTTTAAAGAAAAAAATAATAAATGCATGATCACGATTATACACTTCTATATTTATTCCTCAGTTTAGTAGAACATTTAGTATAATATTGCATTCACGAAAATGTACTGCAACATGCTTAATTCCTCTTTAAAATCACCCATTTATATGATAGTGTTGTCTTTATGCTCCAAATTTCCCTACTTGGTTTAACAGTTCATCCATCCCAAACTTTACATCAAATATAAACGTAATTGAAAACCAAATACCTCGTTGATGCTTGGCAATCTGAACAACATATTTGATTTGCCTGGACATATTGTATAGTTGATATATGTTACTGCGAAGATCACTATTGTAATAAATATCACTTTCAACACATAATATGGAGAAATGATTTATATTTGATATGAAGACAAGGTAAAAATATGTACCACAATGGGATATACATTTATGTTTGTTATTTATAAGAATTGTAGAAATTATTAACAAATATATGAAAACTAACGTGATAAACAGTATTTAAGAATGTGTATTAGTCGACATGACTTAATTAAACGAGACATCAACTTCATCGTTTCATTTATTCATTTGATTTGTCACATTATTTTGGGTATTTTAATTAGTAACAAAATTAAATCTCACGATGTGGCGTTCTCGTCACGGTTCAAAGTAGGACCATTCAGGAACTCTTCTCCAGACGTAGTCATGAACAGTAAAGGGAGATAATTGAAGATCCAAAAGAAGTTCAAAGTGTTGATGAAGATCATGGTATAAATCGATAGTTTATATGATCCTGAATAAAATAATAAAAATGTTGGATTCCTCAATTGGTATGATATGTAACTGGAATACAAAACGTGACTCGTGTCACGAATATGCAGATTCACGGGTGGAAAAAAAATATGTGAACACTAATAATGTACTTACAAATAGAGACAGAAAGACTGATGATGACAAATATATTTCAGCAATTAATCTATCCCCTTTAGCAAGTGATATGGTCTTGAAATTTCTAAGTAAATCAAATGAATATACTTAGTGTAGAGCATATATGTTCACTTATTTTTTTTAAAGTATCTATTGCACACAAAAAATGTTTTCAGTAAAAGCAAAACGAATTACTTGCTTTAATTAATATAAACGAAAAAACCTGGATCTCTATTCATTCTAATATTTCCGTTTAATTAATACAATAATCATTTTACTTGTCAACTTGTCTGTATGCTCTGCAAATTTTCTGAAACAACGAACTCTTGAGAGTCATTAACGTTCTCGCGTTTTAACAGTTTGAAGCTGTGGTTGGTTTTTCTGGCTGTTCTAGCAGATAATGCCATGAATTAAAACTTTATTTATACTTGAAGTCAAAATCAAATACATTAGAGACCATCTCGGAGAAATACAAAGATGAATGGATGATGACCAGATAGATATATGGATAGATAGATAGAAGATAGACAGAGAGAGAGAGAGAGAGAGAGAGAGAGAGAGAAAGGTAGATAGATAAATAGATACATTGATAGATATAGATAAATAGATAAATAGATAGAGTCGCTAATCACGTCAGACATAATACAACAGGTTTGCCTTTAATCCAACCTTGTTTGATGGAATGAAAGTTATACGATTATATCAGACCACAAAGCCCCCGCTTCTTACATACCCAGTCAAATGAAGACACGTGTTTGTGATTATTAAAATACATGAATGGCGTTTGTGGTACTCCTTCCTTTCTCCAAGTTACAAAGTGCAATAGCACACGCAGCAAATACACACATCACGTAGTTTGCATTCGCCGTGTCAAATGTATCGTTTTACTACAGCAAAACCCTAATGTGTTCATCCCTTCAACTGAAAACGAACAAAAAAAATCTGTGTCAAATGATCACAAGTCCTGGTTGTGACAACTTTATATAACAAGAGCTTTCTTATGGTATTATGTCCGCCATCCGGGATTGTTGATCATGAAAGTGTATCTTTGTCGGTTTCTGTCATAATACATTTATCTTCAATAGGTATTTAAAAAGTAGATCTAAGCTTTGTTACCATTAATGAACCTTTTCAATCACGTTGATTTTAGATATGATATTTATATAATTAGAAATGCAAAACATTAAATCATAAGCCAAATAATGTCATGAACTGGGTATACGTCATTACTGTAATATGAGTAGCAATGTTAAGCCCCTTCTGCAATTGATGAAAGATATTGAACATGCATACAATTAATATACAATTTAAAATCCTGTAAAGCTGATGTGAGGAAATTTTAAGAAAATACGATTTAATTTTTCACACTATGTGCAGTAAAGAATAATTTTAATATATCTAGGCAAAGCAATTGGTTGATAATTAAAGGTCAATTGTAACCCTAACGGGCTCTGATAGATCCATTATTTGCATTTCATTCCGTCGTACTCATACACATTTTAATTTTATTGTCTCGAATTTGTTCGTTTAGTTATTTTCATTAGCAGGACATTTATAGCAAGTTCAAATAGTTTAATGAAAGCGCATAATACATCTAGTTTAATTGTATATTAAACTACATGACATTGCTTTATTCCGAGATATGTAGTGTGTTTGTACCTGTCTGTACAAGACATGCTTAGTTAGTAAATTGCTGCTTGAGAGAATAACGATGTTAATAATAAACGGCAGTAAAAATGATGATACACTTTTTGCTGGAGCTGTTGCTACTAGTTCTTTATTTACTTTTTATAATTAGAATATTTTAAAGAAAATAATATAAAGTTCCTACTACAATTGATGTATTATTTCTAACCTGTAGAACTTCTCTCTGAATAGTATTGTTAAGCATGTCATCTCAAAGGTGATATGCTTAGATATTTTAATTAATATGAAATATATATCAATAAACATTTCCAAAAGTAATTTATTTAACTACATTACCAGTATACAAAACTGTGCGAATATACTGAAGTTTCACATGTTTTGCAAGAATATGGGCAATTTAGGTGAGGACCAGATAATTAATAAAGAACAACAGAGAAGCTAATTAAAGTTATATACTGTTAAAACGTTATAGGTAAAGAAACAAAGTGTAATTGCGGTAAAGTACATGCACAATTAAATTTGGACATACAGTTTGGATTGGAATCATTTTGCGGAAAATAAAGCAAATATTGCTCTGTAGTTTACATATGTCACTTGTTTGAAGGAGAAAAGAGACATTTCCTTTTGCTAGTGGTTATCTAACAGTAATCCGAGAGGAAGAGTTTTAAAACACTCACTAGCAGTTCGACTCGTCTTGATAGTACACCAACACCTCTTGAAAGAGAAATGGTTACAGTCAAATACGTCAGACCTACTTGTGAACAACTGGTACTGCATAATGAGAATGCCAGATGATATTGAAGTCACTAGAGTGTGAAAATTTATTTGAATTGTGGTTTAGTCACTTTTCTGGAGCTTGTATCATTTCATGGAGTCACATGTGTAAGAATTACATTAATCACTTGAAGGAAGCATTGACTTTCTTGAGATGTCTAGGCTGCGTACAGTAGTGCGTAGTGATGAACAGACGAGAGGGTCAGAAATTTAAATTTATGAAACATACTTCCCATTTTCAAAAGCACATATGTGTGAATAGTTCATAGTTAGCTTGTCAAAAAGAACAGTTATCTTTTGCTGGCTGTAAATGCAATAACGTGCATGTGATCAGAGGTAAAAATAATAAACTGAATACAGAAGTCATTAGTACATTGCTGATATATTCTGAAAATAATAAACTGAATTGCTGATATATTCAGTTCATAGCAGACATGTAGAATACGCTGTGCCCCTCACCCCAGAGATGACGTATGAAATTTATTAAGCTAAAAAAACAAACAGTTGATGTACTGTGCGTGTCGTTCACAACACAGCTGACGTTTAATGTGTATTACGGTCTAACATGCGGTAGATGGATTAAACAACATTCATGCAAAATTCATTGCATTGAGAGTTACTTATATACATGCCTTTTACTGAAAAAAATCTATAGTGTTCGCAAAACAGTATATAAATAGCGCGATTCTAGGAAACAATAAAACTAACAAAATAAAAATATTCCATGAAAGTGCGACTGGAACTTATTAAAAGCTAACTTACACTGCACACACAAATATTTACATTTTTTAAAAATTTAAACCATTTAGTAGATTCGAAATCGTGTACTACTACTACATGCAATAGGCACGCTTCCGTCAACTTCCGGAGACAGGAAGAGAGGAAGAGAGGGAACTGCTTCTGCAGAGGAAATTTAAAACAATTTCAAGTGTCATTACTATTACCTACAACAGATATATGCTCATGACTTGAAGTGTTACAGAGTAACTGCACACTTGTACGACTAAAATCTATGGTTTGTGTACTGGTCAAGAAAACAATAGGAAAACAAATATACTAGTCTGGTGCTAAGCAATGTTATTGCTCTCGGTCACCTCTTCATTCATTAAAATCTAGGACAATGCGACAGTCGAGTATTACACCCTCCCGGCGACTCTACAAGCCCCCCTCCCCCCAGCAAGTATCTCCCGCTAAATGTAGAACAAAACAAAGACAATACATACATTACCAGATGATTTTTTTTCTTAAAGGACAGTGATAGGAATTTGCTAAAATGACTTTAAAATTAATACAATGATTTATAAAGAAAATACATAACCATTCACCCAAATACATATCAATTACAATTTAAATTAGTAAACTAATTATATCATAGTAATCTAGCCTGTTCATAAAGTATATTTGTTATCTAAAAAGTATGAAATATTGAGAATAAATTGTGTACTATACCAAATCAAGTGCGCACAAAAATAATTCATTATATAAAAGCAGAGAAAGGCAGAATACAATAGATAGATAGATAGACAGACAGACAGATAGATAGATAGATAGATAGATAGATAGATAGATAGATAGATAGATAGATAGATAGATAGATAGATAGATAGATAGATAGATGGATGGATGAAAGGATGGAAGGAATGATAGATAGATAGATAGATAGACCTTTATAAACTGACTTAAACTTATACTTACTACAATTAAAATTTAATTTACGAGCTTACAAATTGTGACGCCAACGTCATCTAGTTAATGGTTATGATTATTATTAATTTAATTTTAACTTCACAAATTATTTCCATATGTGTGTGGAAAAAAAGATTACTTGACATCAATATTTCCTTGAAACCACATTCAAATAATTTTATTACCTACCCATTCTTATATCCTATAGCATAATTCAACAATTTAGGAAGTGGAACGAAGTTTCTTGGTGTTATATTACGTAACGAAATCTCATATTAAAAAAAGGAAAATGTTTTGTCTTTGAAATTTGGTGACGCGTTGTTTATAATTCAGTTAATATATTGAGTTATACATAAACACACACACACACACACACACACACACACACACACACACACACACACACACACACACGCACACGCACACACACACACTCGCGCGTGCACACACACACATAGACAAACACACACACACACACACAGTCACATACACACACACACGCACACGCACACACACACACTCGCGCGTGCACACACACACATAGACAAACACACACACACACACACACACACACACACACACACACACACACACACACACACACACACACACACGCTCGAGCGCACCTGTAAATATTTCGCAACAGGAGTAAAGGAGACTTTTATAAAATATATTCTGGTAAAATGTAAAAATATTCCACAATTTTGTTGCTAGTGTGTTGGAAGTTACGTTGGGTGTCTCAACAACTACACTGATATAAATAATGAAGTAGCTTACAACATTATATGTGCCTATGATGAAATCAAGAACAGTATTAATAAGGATAATACAAAGCTAAAATAGTAAAATTTGATGATGATGATAAAATCAAGAGAAATATTATTAAGGATAATATACAGTTAAATAAGTAAAAGTATGTTGCTGCTGCTGATGATGATGATGATGGTGGTGGTGGTGGTTGTGGTGGTAGTAGTGACATTATGAACACTTTTCTGCAAGTGCTTTAAGATGATAATGACCTTTATGATGATGTTGAAGATGATAATGATTATGCTCTCTTTCTACATACTGTAGATGCTGAATCGACAACGACATTTTTGATGATGAACAAAATATAGAGATACTTTGAAAAGTATAAATAACAACGCTGATGACGATGATGCTGATCGTAATGATATTACTTATAATAATAACAAAATTGAAATATGTAACGTTATGTCAGTCACTCTTTTTCTAATTTCTTTATTAATACTGTATTTGATATTCTGTACATAAAAAATTATCAAAAATTAAAATGTAATGCGCAACGGTAAATGCTTTTATTTCCTCGTGAATGAACACACTGTCCACCTTTACATTTTGTGTGTCAGAAATCCCAGCTCAGCTTCGGTAAACCGTCACAGCCTGCAAGGCCAACGACATTTAAGATCAGGTTTTAAGTTGTATATAACAAGATCATACACATTATTTCTTTTGATCATTATCAATAAAAGATAATAAGTGATTAAGAACTGGATATGCATTCACATTTGTATGTTTGTCTGTCAATTGGCATTATGCATTTTGACAGCAATTATGTAATTAAATTAATATGTGCATTTGCACGTGCAGACTAATGCATGCACGAATGTGACAAATAAATATAAGTAAACATTCATATCGCGACTAAGTATGTATTGTTTACGTTTGCTGCACCTTTCTTTATCTTCTGATGTGAATACTCGTTGCCACTTTGCATATAATAAAAATGACGTTACGCCATGAAATGAACTCATGCACGAATGCATATTTTGACACACTTCAATAATTTTAAAGATATAAAAACAAAACAATGTTTTAATTGGAAAAAATAGCAAACATTATTAATTCAATAGCAGTAATATTGTAGAGAAAATAACATTTTAATTACAAATAGGGCAAGACATAGTTTGAAATAATTTATCGTTACCTGTAATGTCGATAATTAAGTTGAAACATAGATTTCGTTCATAATCATAATCGTTGTCCCTTCTCTTTGATTGTCCGTGCTGCGGATGACGTAAGCAAAAAGTAAATAAGTACATAGTCGTATACACACATTAGTGTATTTGCTAGCGTGTGATAGAAAGGAAGTGAATGTGCGTGTGAGATGCTTTATCCAACTACTGTTACTACTCGAATGAAGGGTGTGGCACAATTTAAGTTCTTAGTATATAAATAGATTGACTTGTTAATTAATGCTGAGAAGTTATTTCTAATGTTCACGCTAGACTTTACAAAATGAGTAAAATTGAAATGTTATATCTCTTAACAAAAACATTAAACAACAAATCACGAGGTGACAGCAAATTTCTTTCTTTCAAAGGGGTTATCATATTAGCTAAACTACTGCATTTGTTTCCGGTTGACCTCTGCAAGAGATCGTAGTTTTCAATGGTTTTGAAATTTATTTCTCATTGGGATGTAAATATGCTTGCATATAAACAGTTCAACTTTTGTTTTTTACCTGTAACCAATTACATGACAGGACCGGCAGTTACTATCTGAGATGTTGCTTGAAATGTCTGGGCATGCATAAATACTGCTGCCTCATTACGTCTCTATAGCGGTAGTTTTGTTTTTGGTGTATATTTATAATCAGTGTAAGCGACCGCTGCCTTGAGGTCCGGTCCGCAGAAGCAAACAAATTCCTGCGTAATATGAGGCCATGTTCAACACGACTTAGAATATAAGTTAGTGTTGAGACCACAATGTTTAAGCAGATCAACACGCAGCCAATTCTAGATCGGGTCATTTCATTCTGGTATGCTATTCTGAAGAAACCAACTCTGAGGGCTATGAGGGCTACTTTTCCTCAACCAAAACGGGCTTAATTGCACAAGAATAGAGCTAAAACTAAATAGATATGTCTACCAGCACGACGACCCTAATGTTTAACAACAACAATGACTGTATCTCATCAAAACTGGCCTTCGAATAGGAACACCTATCTCAAGGCATCAATTTCAGAAAAGCTCCACGTAAAACGTATTCATATCTCGAGAGCCTATATTTTCATCAACTCCACAGAGACCTAAGAATTGTCACTGGTGTCGAAAGATAATTCGAACCAGCATAAACGCACGAAACAAGAAAAAAATATTAAATAAGTATTTACTTTCACGTTAGTGTGCACGTCTATCAGTTCCAAGATTGTAAGACAATTGTTCACAATAAGGGAGAGTGAGTGTAGAAGGGAACACGTTTAGCAATTCCATTTAACTGTAAGACAAGTGTAAAGTACGGGTGTATAGGGGAATTTGTGTACGTATGCTCGTAGTTGACTGCAAATAATCAAAACATTTCAGGGAATTTGTGTATACGTATGCTTTTAAACGACTGCAAATTATTAAAACATTTCAATAATCAACACAAACTGGCACTATATCTCGAAATGAAGCATAGAATATAGGTGGGAAAGTATAAAACTAAACCTTTCCTAATATAACAATATTTAAGGTATCGGACTAGAATTGTATGTTGTTTTTTTCATAAACACATTTGCTATTATTAATACCGAGAATAAGTAACAATGAAAAGTTATTCACTTTTAAATTTTAAACATGTACACATTGCGATTGATTTGAAAGATTAATATTTCTTACTTGAGAGTACCAGGTCTTCTCCGTAGACGAAATACGATGACTATAATGAGTACTGCTGCACCCAGACCAATTGCAATACTTCCCAGCACAATACCAAGAGTGTGATCAACTCCTTTCTCGGCCACATCTTTCCGTAAAATACATTTAATACTATTACATATATCAAATGATATTTTCATATCATTACATAGCAACCCAAATGCAGTAGCATAACATCGTTATACCACATTATTGTCTCCTATTTATATATTTCATCCAAGGAAATCCAACCATCCATAGATATCAAGTTATACTTCCTATAAAAGAAATATTATATTCTCGCATAATCATTGTCTGTGTCATGGGATGTAATTTCGTACAAAATTGTCCCTTCCACATTCAATGCTAGTTCTGTTTCTTAATGCAATATTAAATTATCCTTTCAATCAATAGGGAAACAAAGATTTGGATAAATTCTTACTTTTAACTGATGTTGGCATAATGGTGCTGGTGTTATAAAAGGTGGTCGTGGTTTTCCCGTGTGTCGTATTCACCTCTGAAACGTGTGATTGATAATGAAGGCAAAATATGTTTTGTTTTATATCAATAATCGATAAGCAGTTATTTATATTGAAATAGCTTGAATTCACAACAAGAAGGCTATTTTTACCATGATATACTATGACTTCAGTTGTAAATATAAAGAATATAATATCAATAAACATACACTCGAATTTACAGATTCATTATGCACTTAATCGTCTTACTTCGCGATGCACATTGCTAAATGTAATCAATTATTAAAAATGAGTGGTGTTTCCTGCAATAACTTAATTACCCAGCCTAAAGATAATGTTAGAGATATTTTCGATACGAGAAGTGCCTCATAATTTTTTAGCATTATATTATTTCATACCTATAATATAATATACTTCTCAAAAGCGGGCAGGGATTGGATAGGGAAAACTCAACACCCACACCCACCCACCCACCCACACACACACACACACACACACACACACACACCACAGACGCACGCTACACACAAACACACACCACAGACGCACGCTACACACACAAACACACACTCACACTCACACACACACACACACACACACACACACATACACACACCATACACACAAAACAGAGTACCCGATGTTATCCATCATATTACAGACAGAAACTTTTAAATTAACACTGATCTGACATATTTCCATTGACCTCATGGTGGAATGTTCCACTTTACATGTTCTCGTTAATGTAAGATGTCTCATTCATTACATAAGCCCACAACAGCCATCACCATGAACCAGTTGCTCTCTACATAAGAAACAACATACTTAATTGCAAATAGTACCTGCCACAGATGTTCCTGGTGCATTGGTGGGATGTTCAGTACTTGGCAAATTGTTTGTAAATGTTGAAGATTCTCCTGTAAGGTTGATACATTAGAAATTATTTTAAAATACACATTAATGGATTTGAAAGAGACATTGTACAATTAGTATATACATTTCATGACCACACCATTCAAACTCAGTCATTACAATGCTCTCTACGATATGCAGAGGATATCAAGATGGACGCATATTGAATAATAATATTTATAAAATACTTTCTTCTTATAATTTGAACACTGTTTCAGTTAACATTCTTTGAACCCCTTACATCTTATTTTAGGTACTCTATTGTATTCATAAATAATCTTGAAACCTTTTTTCTTTGAACATCACTATTTGTATTCCCTTTGCATATCATTCAATGTTTTCATATATGCACTATGTTAGAAGAGTCTAGGCAAATTAGGCCTGTTTTAATTACCGATATTTATTAATTAACGTTTCTATTTTTTCTATAACGAATATTGCACCATTACAGGCCTTGCAAACTGTGGTGCAACGCTTGCTTTGTCATGTACTAAGGATATAGGTCACTCGACCGTCACCTGTGGACAGTTGAAAGGTGAAGGATGAATAGGGGAATAGTGGAGGGTAACTTGTTGAAGGACACTCGATAATGTAGGTTAAATATTTAGAGACTGTGGGCATGTGTAACTCTATAAATAAGACTGAAAACATGCGAATAAGTGATCCACATAAAAACAACACCTATACACCAATGGTAGTAAACATTTCGTGGATGACTTAACCTACATTTGCATCAGAAAAGGTAAAACATATCGAATTATCAAACTATTTTATATAATGAATTAAGAATGTGTAGAGAGTTATATATTCTTTTATAGATTTTTGTAAGAAATTAATGCCATTCTTTTATGACGTTCAGTGGCAATAGAAAATGTGTTGAAGTTAAACATGTGTATTGTGTTTGTTATAGCCATTTTGATTTATTGTAATGCTCAATGGATGTAGCAGGATGTTCATTCCATTCCACGATTGTGAAAACCATTTATAATAATTGTAACCCAGATGAGCTTGGACTGGGACGTTTTATCCCATTTTATGAATTGTTGGTTGTAAATTAACGATCACAGTCGAACTGTAAGAGGCGCCTATTTCTATTTCCACTCAAACGGACGTGTCTGATCGATTATGTGCCTCATGCTGAGTGAATTGTATTCTATTACCAGCAGGATTTCTTTTCCTTATTACTCTCCTGTTACCTCTTTTCCTGTGCAATGCATTGCATTGCTTTGGAGTCTGTTATTCTCGAGACGCAATGAGACAAATCTGAGATGTGATCTACAATAATCTCCAGGTGTCGATTGTAGACTGTTTGTATAATGTGACTCTGTCTAGGCGTACTTCTTCAACACAGGATATACATCTAAGTGTTAATCTCTAACAAGTGACCTGAATTCAATGTTTACGATCTGATACTAACTATGATATATACAATAGGCGGTCTCAGAAAAGACCCATATATGTATTGTTATGCTATCTGGTTGCTGTATTATTTTATTTTAAATTAGTAAATTGTATATGTTGTTATCCTAATAATGAGTGACTTGATTATTAGTGCGGCAGAAGGGTTGGTGGGGGTAGAGCCATATATGAACATGAATGATCTTCTACGTCAAAGTAAGATAACTCTTCCAATCCATGCATTGTACATGAATTTACCTGTCATTACATTGAATGCCAAAAGTCGAGGGTAATTACATTGTAAAGACTGAAGGGTGAATTAGGCAACCAGTCTGTCATCATTATAGGTGAAATATTAAAAGTAATAACTCCAAAGCCTGATTCTGAGACAGGGTCAGTAAATATAAAGTGGTATGCTACACACTATTACAATATTGTTTTGCCTTCAGTTGCTCTCACCTCACACAGTGAGTCGTGCTATGTTCATGGAATCAGGCCAAAAGTGAGCATAGTGGGAAAAGTGAAAATATTTGTCATAGAGAGTATATTAGTGATCCGTGTTTATGCATTCATAAATATATTCTTTAGTTATTACAGTTTTGTATTACGTGAAATAATGTTTACCATTAGTATCTGACACAGGTGTTCCTGGTGCACTGGTGGAATGTGTAGCACTTGGCAAATTGCTTGTAAATGTTGAAGATTCGCCTGTAAGGAGCAAACAAACGAAATTATGTTAAAGTTCCAATTAATGGTCATGAAAGAGACAAGATATTAAGATGGACGCATATTGAATAATTATATTTATAAAAACTATTTTCATTTTATAATTTGAACACTGTTTCAGTTCGAAATTTTTTGATCCCCTTACATCTTATTTTAACTATTCTTATGTATTCGTAAATAAAGTTGTATTGGGTCGTATTCACCTCTAAAACACGTATGATTGGTAATATAAAATAGTTTCGGTTATAATAATAACATATAAAATATTTAATAATAATCGTTAAAATAATCGTTAAACTAAACATTATGGCTCTAGTTTAACAGGGATAAAGTATGTCACTATACGGCTCTAGTTTGGGTTATTTTTCAGCACCTGCAAAAATGTAAATAATTATTCTACAGGTATTTTGAAGTACTATAAATAATGAATGTGCAATTGAACATTTGTCCAACAACATCAATCTTTCACAAATCAGTGAGGTAGTTTAGTGCACATTCTTTTTAAACATATAAAGTTTTTAAAGACAAAATAACGATTATTTTTTTTAATTTCTTAATTATACAACTGCTTTAGTTTAATAACTGAGATAGCATATACCAGTCGTAGTTATTTAAAATAATTTAATTTACATATGTGTGTGGTATTTCTAAATGTGTGATATGGTGCTGACTTGTGCTACTTCTTATTAAGTACCATGTGAAATACCATCACACAGCACTTTTATATGACAGAACACATATTTCTTAAATGTATCTAATTCTAACTAGAATTTTGAAGTACTGAGCCCAACAGTTAATTGTGAGATATTAAAAACATGCAAATTGAATATTTTAAATGATAAGAGCACTGGTAATAATGCATACTAATTAAAATATTGTTTGTGTGTCTTTCAGTAGAGGTGATTGTGAAGTAGTGTGTGGGCAAATGAATGGATTTGTGAGGTATTGTGTGCAACTTCATCACACAGCACTTATGAGGTAGCTTAATTGAGATATAACATTTATTCCTGAATGTGAGTATTATGCACAACAGTAGTTGTGAGGTATTTCAACAACAAATATGCAATTGATGTAAGGTACCAAGCTCAATTTTAACTGTGAGGTATTTCAACATATGCAAAGTAAATATTTTAAACGATAAGAACACTGGTAATAATGCAAGTAAATTATTGTTTGTGTGCATTTTTCAGTACAGATAATTGTGAGGTTGTGAGTATATACAAATGAATGCAATCGTGAGGTTCTGTGCATAACAAGAGTACCACGTAGCATTTGTGAGGTAGCTTAATTCCGATAGCACTTATTTCTGAATGTATTAAGCACAACATTAGTTGTGATAATGTGAGGTATTTCAAGATAAAATATGCATTCTGAAGTTGTAAGGTAATAGTATTGCATTTATATAAACTATGCATGATATAGAATGATTTTCTTTTTATAATAATTACTAACCTATATTATTAAGAGCTAAACATATTAAAAGTAGCTGATCTTTCTACTGTGTATTATGTTTGCATGGCAATGCATGTTACAAAAATGGCAGTCAAAGCTGACACATTTAGAAATTAATCTGTAACACTAATGATAAATTTATAACTTATATTATTCGATCTATTGGAGTAAAGGTAGGATGAGAAATGATTACAAAATGAAAAAGTTATTTCAATTGAGTAAATGTACAATATAGTGTTTTATTTTAGGAGAGAATTTGCACAAAAGATATCAGTGAAAAATTAGTAATTTGAGTACGAGTAGAGTTTAGTAAACAAAAAATACATAAATAATAAGGTACAAACGGAAGCAGCTTTGTATTGTAAAATGCTTGGTGTTAAGTATGAACTACGAAAAGTAAAACGAAATAACGAAAAAATATCCATGACTGCAACTTGTACTGTGTAATTTTGATGGCATATTTCAATACAGATAAAATATATCTAATCTTGTGTTTGTCAGTGCATATTTAGATAAGGATTCAAATAATAATAATTTCGCACATTAAAGAAACCATTATACAATATAAAAGGGTCAATGAGATAGTCAGTAGTTTTATTTGTAAATTATCTCTTGAGAGTAAAGAGGTGGTGTTTTTCTTCCTCAATATAGTAATTACTGTGTGAAGGGAAGCCGTTTACAGATGGTCACGTGTTATGGTTGTAAATTCTCCTATGCGGTGAGAAGTAGCTATGTTTCTTAATGAAATTATTTATTAGGTGAATATGATTATTCACTAATGTTTGCATGCATTTTATTACGCACTTACTTACTTTATAAAAGAGTATTTTGAATGAAATATATGTCAAGTAACACTGGATCTGTTTGTTTTTTCTTGTTAGCTGTCAGCAAAGATGTATATCACTTCTTCATTACACTTCGCTATTCTTCAAAAACAATATTAAGTTTGACGTGAGGTTTACTGATGTATGAATGAAAACCTTCATATGTCTTCTCTATATTTTTTGTTTGTAACGTACGAAGCTTGATATATATGAAGAGATAGAACATTAGAAAACATGATTCATATTTCTTTAAAGCTAACATAAATGGATCCAGCATATGAGTTTCTTTCTTGAACGGCATAATTACATTACTTAGTTATGGATGTGAATTTTTATTGAACTTCATTTTAGCTTAATTATATTAGTACTAAATAATTTGACTCGCTATATATAGATATTTTAGTATTATTTTTCAGAGCAATTTACACGCTCATCCAATTTTAATTAAATACTGTCTTAACAAAACAGCGCTCAGTTGTTTTCTGTGTATCTTGTTCGGATACGGTACTTGAATACGATTTATTTTCTTTATCTTAATAAAAGAAATAATTAAATTTAATATATTCATTGAGATGCACCTTTTGCATAAATTACATTACTGGAAGAAAAAGAAGGGGATAAGCCATGAATATTTTGGTCAATATATTTTTAGATATTTTCTGACTAAAAGGGAAGAAGCTATATTGTATCTGGGATTTACATTATATGCATTATTAAATCATATAATTAGGTTAGCATCAACAATATGGCCTGAATAGCTTAAATGTACACATTTTATGCTCATGTGAATACTTTTCTCTATAGATTTCACTCACCAGTTGTTGTGCTATGCCACTTGATCGTGGAATACAAGCTTGATGTAGCAGGTATATTTTCTGTCTTAACTGTTGGAATGTCCGAAAATGAACAACATTTGTTATTATAGGTAATATTGTCTATTAAAACGTCGCCATCGGATCCGCTAACATCTTTCTGTTTCTTTGCTTCAAAAACAATCTGGAAAAAATGTGATTTACTGAAACATGCTCAACCAAACCCACCATGCATATTTTCTATCTATCTATTTATCTATGAATCTATCTATCTATCTATCTATCTATCTATCTATCTATCTATCTATCTATCTATCTATCTATCTATCTATCTATCTATCTATCTATCTATCTATCTATCTATCTATCTATCTATGAATCTATCTATCTATTTATCTATCTATCTATTTATCTATCTATCTATTTATCTATCTATCTATCTATCTATCTATCTATCTATCTATCTATCTATTTATCTATCTATCTAGTTCAAAGTCATTATCTTCACAAAAGAGAAGGGTTTACAGTGTTTATGAATAAGCATACGCAGTAGCATTAACATAATAAATGTCTTTATGGTTGTTCTAACTTATCTTCCTCTTAGTCGAAAGAGGGTTTCTAAGTGAGTGGGGAAGTTAGGGGTGCCCACGGTTGACTGGGTTTATTTGGGGAAGCAATTCGGTCCATTTCTGCTAGCCCAGAGATACATCAGCGTCGCTGGTTATGGGTCGAATCGAGGGCAGGTCTATTCATTCGGTCTACTCTGTGCATGCACTTTTACCAGTTAAGGTGCCAGGCTATAAGTAGTTAAATTTCAACTTTTAGACAATCCTAAGATCATACGTCTAAGTGACGTAATATTCACTCATTAAAACACAAGTACAGACAAGAGGAACTTTGAACCAAGGTTTTATCTCCATTCTAGGTAAGAAAATTAACTAAACAGTACACATTTAAATGAAAAGATTAGTTTTCTTATAAACAACTAGATAAACGACAAGACTGAAATTTGCTGGCAATACAGAATTGTAAAACTACACTTTCGTCAAATCCGCAAACTTAAAAATGTGTACTGAATGAAAATTTTGTTTCAGGCTTTTATTGCTGTAGGTGATGCAAGTGAGGGTCCATGGAAATCTGGTTCCATAAATCAAACTGTGGCAGAAAAATGCAAATTAATGCACTTAATTAATTAATTTAATTAATATTTAATTAATTCTTCATTTTGTAATTTTAAATTTAAATTTGTGCCATTCAAATCTCAGCATGATGAGTTTTGAAACAAACAACTCTGACCTACATCCAGAATAAGAAGAGTTATTGTTAAAGGTCAGTGATTCTTGCATAACTCAGATTAATTTTAGCAGTGAGTTCACCCTACCTTTAGTGTTTGTGCAGTCAACCGTGTCTATTCAGACAAAGCCATAGGAACAATCTGTTCTAGCCCAAAGGCTGATAAATTCTAGAATCTTCCAGATGACCCCTAGAATTACATATAAGGGCAGATTCGAAATTGAATCCTCACTCTTGTTACAATCATCAAGGTCCCATGTATGACTTCGCGGTTAGTGCTGAACAGAAAGGTATGTCCAAGAATAGTGATTGTCATTTTAACTGATTTTTAATATTTGCTTAAAATCTGTTTGAATTATGATTTTCCTTGTAAATATTTTAACGAGTTTAAACTATGTCATTTTTATTCTCGTTTAAACAAAAAATCAGATGAAAGAATTGTAAAAAGGAATTTTATGAAGAAACGAGAATAAAAGTAAAGATTACTGATATTTGAAACACAAGACTGATGCGTGCCATTACCTTTCTTCTGTCAACAGTTAGCAAGCCGTTCCATTCCATTCCATTGTCTTTCATTCTATTTTTGCTTTGCTGAGATACAAGATTCAAGTTCTACTTGCAAGCAAGCCGATTGATGTGCAAGCGTTGGTAAACTTCATCCCTTGCTGCCATCAAGCTTCACTTATCTCGACACTGCTTATGTTGACATTCATATGAGTCGACGGTTGAAGTTCAAATTTTACTGCCACATTGACAACTGTTAATTGCCATTGGATTTTCTGAAGGTGCCGAGACCCATGAGCAGGAGAAATTCTTATTGGGACTCTGGTAATATTCTAAGAGAAGTGTGTGATGCTGCGTGTGTGCTACAACATAATTAGATATTATGACGAGGAGTATCTTCTCATATGGAAGAAGATTCATAGACAACCAGTGACACTTGCTTGAGGAATTTGAGTCCGTCAAGAAGACCGAGTTACGAGGTGGTACAACAGTGAGGAGCATAAGACTGACCCAGCCAAGTAACTGTTGGAACCATAAGAACCTAATAAAAGGGCCAGGTGTTGGAAACTAGAACTGTGCAAAGACTGAGTTTTGAGCATTGTGCACATTCAGACAGAAACTGATTTGTGTTTATGCTGTGTAATTCATACAGGACAGGAATTGTGACTAAGTGCTTGTGTTGTACATTATGTGTGGATTATTCAAACATTCATGTGATGGTATGCAGAACTGTTATCAGGCAAGGCCATTATCACAAGACTTTTAACTGCCAGCCTACCCTAAACAAGAACAAGACTACTGATCACAGGCTGCAATCAGGTGAACACTGTTATGAATTTTGTGTAATCTCTATATGTTTTTCATGATTTCTTATATTCCTTCTCTATTTCTGATTCTTCTCTTTAATATTTTACATTGACTTAACTGTATTATTTATTTAGTTGGCTTATTGACATTGAGAACTAGAGTAAGCTAAACTAAATTGTGAATACATTTCTTTGAAGTAAAATTCCTAGTAATTGTTCTATGGAATTGACATGATATATTTTTCTTGATTGAATGAATTCTATGTATCTTGGATGAGATTGTGATTTCTGACAAATTGCCTTGTGTGTAAATTTTGATGACATCAATTATAAAAGTACTTTTAATTATTATTTATTTTTCTTTAATAAATTGTTGATTTTATAACTATCCACTCGCATTACATTGATAGAGAGGCGCTTGTGCATGATGATGGGTGGGGGCTGACAATGATGTAACGACAATAGAAAGACTGTTAAGTGCAAGTTTGGGATAGTTCCCGTCATCGTAGAGAGCTTATATGTGAGGGGCTGGATTAAAGACAAAGATTGACAAGATAATTCAACTAAGGACAGTTAATCTAGACAGGTAACAGTTAATTAGTTAGCAGACTGTCCCAGAGATTGACCTAGTCGCTCTCGTGACCGCAAAGGGTGACTGAGCGTGCCATTTGCATAAGAGGATTATTGTTTATGTTTTAATTATGAAATAAAATATCATAAATTAATAATTAGCAATTAGCAGACAGGACCACCTTTATTCATACAAACTATTTAAGCTGTGTAGCATGTGCTAATTAGGTTTTCTTGACCCAGGTGACAAGTTCACATTCGGATCTAACGTCCATTACCTGGGGCTACGATCCGATTTTACGACGAATATTATTATACCCTCTTGTAACGATCAAAAACGTCAAAGATAGACGGGGACTGAGTGTCCGAGAGTTTTGAGATGACCAATGCTAAGTTAGTTAAAATTCCATAATTGAAATGCTGCAAGTTTGAAATTGATATCTTTATTATGATTTATGCTGATACATTTTAAAATATAGTTAAACTTAAAAATAAATATTCAATTTAAAAATATTATTCTGGGGTTAAGAAATAAAATTGTGCGAAAGATGACGCACACGGTCAGAATGGCTATAAGAGTTTTAAATGATGAATAAGGACATTCTGTGTAATTGAAAATACAAGAAAACAAAAACTGAATAGTTAATTGATTGATTGAGTGTAGGGGGCGCTTCCGGCTTCCGTCGCTTTCGCGCTCATTTATATATCAACATGCATAAACACACTATTTATAATACAGCATTACCTTGAAAGTTTTGGGAAATTGAAAGCCAACGCATTCTTCTTCCCAATTTCTTCTCAGCGTGTTTCTAGACCATATTAATGTGTCGTTGCAATTCGATTCTTCACACTTTAAATTCAAGGTCAAAGTACGTAGATCACTAGATGTTATTTTGAATTGAAACTTAAGGCTCATGGTGGCGTTTGTCTTTTCACACATTAAAGGACTTATCAACATAGAACTTTCTTCATCTTCTTTAATGTAAGTATTGAATTGTATGTGAGAACCTGAAACAAATTATTGATAAATGACCAATAGATTTCATACATATTAGTGTTATATTATTAAGGTACATACTGATAGACAGATAGATAGATAGATAGATAGATAGATAGATAGATAGATAGATAGATAGATAGATAGATAGATAGATTGTTAGTTACAAAAGCAAAATCGATAACATTTACTGTCTGTGTTAAGTTTCCATCCTTGGCTGCCATTATTCTGAATGGACCAATCACAAAGGCTTTGAGTGAAACTACAACTTCCTGTAACATAATCGAATATATTATTTTATAAATAATTCATCTTTCCAATCATTCTTTAATAGTCGATATTAAAACGTATATTTTCAAGGCAGAAAATTGCCGAACATTGGACATATAAAAATACATTTTTTTATCAATTGCATGATAATTTGTGAACGCTATTAATATTTAAATAAAAACATGAAGATAACATCTAGTGAATTCACTATCACCGACGCTTACATCTGTGCATGTTTCTTATCGTTCTTTCCTCACCCGATTTCAGTTTACACAAATTAGAATATATTCTTCCATACTTAATAATTTACTTACCTTAAAATATGATTGTTTCTGCTTTTTTTCGAATGAATTGAATTTAGATTTTATTTCATTACATACCGGCACTTTTTAATATAATATAATAGCTGTAAATAATGCTACAGAAACAAATACAAAATATTATGATTGGGTAATTGATAATTTTGGTTATGAATGCGATAACAAATGTTGATTTTATGAGGTGTGAGAATTTTATTTTTATGTTATGAAGTATGCGACAAACATTGTAGTTTACAGTAGTGACATTCGAATACTGGTATTACTGTAGAAACCTTGATGAGATATTCAAGTAATATGAGATGGAAAGTTGAAATTTACGTCACGAGCGTTAATTAAATAATTATTTATCCGTTCAATGTCTTAATGAAATACTGATGAGTTTGATTTAATATTTTAATTCTAATACCATTTCTCATGTATAAAGTAATAAATGAAATATGTTTTTTTTTTGTTTTTCATCTCATACATATTTATGAATGTGTATGACAGACATTTCCCGCTTATGTCAATATATAAACAATTATCAGTCACTGTTATTTTATTCATGTACGCATTTATTTTGGGTGTTTGCAATGATTTCGATAATAAAGAAAATAAATGTGTGTGAGCACAAACATATTCACCAATGTTCATTCACATTAATACAAATCAAAATTCCCTAATGTGTCATTATTAGAACATAGTATGTACAGTTTACATACCACCAGAATCCTCTCCAGTAAATCCTCGATAACATTTTCTAAGGAAACGAAGTACATATATTCAGCAAAACATTAATACACAAAGAAATAATATTCATTCGATTTTCACGTAAATATTAGCAATAAATGGATGTAATAATATACATTTTAAGTGCAAAGAAACAGATAAAATCTCATACTTCTTAGTCCACGATATCCATGTTCTTTCTGAAATTGTTCGTTGTTACATTATGCTCTTGTTTTGTTCAATGAAAAGTATTCTGTATAGCGTATAGCGTACAAAGAATCATTCCACCCCTCAAACACATCTAAATTATATAATTATCATTTGCATTTGTGTTGTTTTATGGTTCTGAAAATATAATATTGTAATTGTGATGTTTAAGATTCATTAAGTGTAAAAATGTAAATTTGCTGTCTACGGTTCTATGAATATAATACTATAATTCTGGTGTTTGTGGTTCTCTAAATGTAAGAATTTAATTGTGGTGATTATGACTCTGTAATGTAATAATGTAAGTCTGTTGCTAATGGTACTGTAAATGTAATTGTTTTGTTTATGATTATGTAAAGGTAATAATGTAATTATGATGTCTATGGATCTGTAAATTTAATAATGTAATCATGGTGTTTATGGCTATGTAAATGTAATCGTGGGGTTTATGGTCTGTACATGTAATTGCGGTGTTTATGGTTCTGTAAATGTAATATTGTAATCGTGGTGTTTATGGTTTTGTAAAAATAATAATGTAAGTCTGGTGTTTACGGAACTGTAAATGTAACCGTGATGTTTATGGTTATGTAAATGTATTCGTGGTGTTTATAGTTATGTAAATTTAATAATGTAATATTTTTTGTTTATGTTTCTATAAATGTAATTGTGGTGATTATGGTTCTGTAAATGTAGTTTTTGGTGTTTATGGTTCTGTAAATTTAATATTGTAATCATGGTTTTTATGGTTATGTAAATGTAATTGTGATGTTTATTATTCTTTAAATAAATGTGTGGTGTTTATGTTTATGTAATTGTAGATGTGATGTTCAAGGTCCTGTAAATGTATTAGTGTAGTTGAGCTGGTATTGGTTCTTTAAGAGTAATTGTGGTACTTATAGTTAGGTAAAAAAGCATGGTGTTTATGGCTCTTTACATGTAAATGTTTTGTTTATGGTTCTGTAAATGCAATAGTGTCGTTTAAATTTCTGTAAATGTAATACTGTAATCGTGGTGTTTATGGTTCTGTAAATGTAATTGTGTAATCATGGCTTTGTGAATATAATTGTGGTGATTATAACTCTGTACATGTAATTGTGGAGTTCGTGGTTCTGTAAATGTAATAAAGTTAATGTGAGTTTTATAGTTCTGTAAATGTAATAAAGCAATTAAGGTTCCTAATTTAAAAAAAATAAAATCATTAACAGAGACTTTATGGACGACTAAGGGATTGTGTAATTTCTAAACAGCACACCAGTATAAAACGTTTACAGTCAGATGTATACCTTTGACTGAAGACTTCCGTTAATGCAGAAAGAATGAGGACTGTTGACCCAATGTCGTTAATCTTCATTTTTTCTCCGTCTTTCTGAAATATAACCATAACCACGTGCACATTTTTCTTCCAGCCTCAAATAAGATGTGTAAGGCAGAGATAAGATAGGCAGAGAAAAATATAAAAAAAATAAAGAATTTTCAATAGTCACCACTGAAGTAGTCAAACAAAGAAAAGAAACAAACAACATAGGGTCGATTAACTGAATAACTAGCATGCTACAGAAGGAACACGTGAGACAGGATGGTTGAATCGTACATCCCGGTAAAATTACTTCAACGGTCAAAAGTACTGTCTTGAAAAGAACAAATGACACGAGCAGTAATAAGCACAACATACAATTGTAATTTCATTCGATGAACACACTCAAGCAAACGCGCACGCAGGCACACACAAACACAAGCGCGCGCACACGCACACGCACACACACACACACACACACACACACACACACACACACATACACACACACACACACACACACACACACACACACAAAACAATCGTGTTTACCTTATTACGTTTGCTGTTGACATTATTGTCAGAAATATATACTTAGTACACACCAATTGACGCCTAGATCCCTTGCCAGCCGACAAGCGTACATCCTGTTTCCTGTGCTTTCAGTTATTATTGCAGTTAAAGGAAGAGCAAACAGCCGAAATGTTTCTAAACTTGTAATATGAACGCATGGTGTTATTCATTTGCTCTGAAAGTTATGTGCATGATTCGTGTCATTCAGAATGTTATGTGTGCACTAGTTAAAGAGAAATGCATTAACACATTCTTTGTTTGTCTTTATACACATTTATCTCTGTGTATGGAGGACTACAAATTACATAGCATGATAGATAAACTAAAACACATTTATCTCTGTGTATGGAGGACTACAAATTACATAGCATGATAGATAAACTAAAACACATTTATATCTGTGTATGGAGGACTACAAATTACATAGCATGATAGATAAACTAAAACACATTTATGAATCTTTTGTACGAGATGTACAAAATGCAACTATTTTATTTTATTTTAATCTGATATAATCGAGTTATTATATGTGACAATAAACCATTTGTTACTGTTAGTGTTTATGATAATTACAAGTGTTGAAGTAACTTTATTTATGTTTATTAACAATTCTCCCCATGAGACAGCATTTGCCTGTCAGTTGGCAAATTATATGAGTGTAGTAAAAGTCTTCTCTCTTCCAAAAACAACAAATCAAACGTTTTACCCGTTACCCAATATTTACTCAAGTGGAAACTTCTTACTGAAGGAGCAACAAATCCGTCTTTTATTATATTTAATGAGCCCACACACACACCAACACACTGTCTCTCCAACATATTTTTATTAATATGACAAGAGCATTCATAAATTTAACAATATTTCTTTAATCAACAACCAAATATACATATATATATATAAATATGACAAAAATGCATTTTGGACATCAATATTCCACGACACGTTGTTCAAGCAATTCAAACATTTATTCAGTCTTATATTCTAACACATAATTCAGCAGTCTGACAAGTATCAACATAAGTCACAATGCTCTTAGAAGAAATGGACATTTAGTGTTTGTTCCCTGAATATATTTTATAGAGACATAGCTGCTTTTTGGTGTATTATGTGAATCTACTGATTTATTGTTTGTAAACCACTATGATGTTGTAGATGTGGGGAGCCTCTATTACAGTGTGCAAGTGTAAGAATACACTACAATCTGTTGATGTATAGTGGCAAAGAGTGTTCACTATATCGAACAAAATTAGTGTATGGGTAAGTTCTAGAAATCGCTGCAATTGTTGTTCTGCATGGAGCTAGGTGTTATGACAGAGAAAGCGTCCAGGTTATCTTCAAGAGAATAGCAGCGAACCAGTATTTTGAAGAGAGGAGAGAAACACGTGGAATTGACTTGGATTTCTGACATTGTGGCAAAAGTGCATAAAGATTATTAACACACTGCTAGAGCCAGGTTACAGAGAAACTATTATCGTTTATCTCTATAAATTCCATTTCTGTTCAGTGATAAGAACTAACCTGTTTGTACTGTCACTATTGTTGAATTGTATTTTAGGATATACGACTGTGTAATACAGAAACTATTCAAACGTGGTTTAGTGGAAATATTGATGTCTAGTAATAGTTTTCATTGTAGTTGTTATATGTATGATTCTATTGTTGATTTAATACATTTATTGTTACATTTATTGACCTTCTTACACATATTGATAACCTTATGTTGGAGAAGAAAGTGGGTGGATGGGGGCTCGCTAAGATATAGATTAAAGATGGATTTATCTTTTCCTTTAGTAAGAAGTTTTCCACCTACGAAAATATTGTGTGGTAATAAATGTTGTTTAATGTTCTAGAAGAGAGAAAACGTTTATAGCATTCGCATATTCGCCAAGTGAGAGAGAATAATGTTATCTTCTGGAGAATTATTTTTATAATAAATTAAGATTCTCATCAATTGTCATTAGTTGTGGAGGATTAATTAATTATTAATCATAATAACCATTACCTAAGTTGTGTGGGCCTCACAAGGTAAATGATAAACAATAAACTACACACGAGTGATGATATAACTGAAGCAATATTTGCTTCTTTAGACCACAGCATTTATATCCATAATATAATCGGTGAATACATTTTTCACTGCTACTATATTTAGCCATTCACTAAGACATAAATACTCGGTGTACATATTGAAATATCTCTCCTTAGGACACGTCATCAATGCTTACAGAACAGCTTTAAGTTCAGACAAATATTCTCACGGTTTATACCTCATGAAAACTTGTATTGGGTTTTGGTACTCTCTCTTTTATCTTTTATGTTAAACTATTTTATGTTCACCAAATTTCATCTAGTTTAGAAGTGATGTGTGTAGACATGTCATGCATACAAAATATATTTTGGAAATATGTTATATATTGAGTGATTATGATTAGATTCACAAATGTGTATGCATGTGTGTATACATGTTTATGAGCAAAAGTAGGAAAGTTAGCCAATGTAAATTAGAATTTACCTGGATAGTGAAGTACGTGCAATTATACATTACGTTCACCAACGAAATAAAGTCACAAAATGCGAACCTTCTAGAATCCTCAAAGTATAAAAGGAGGAGACAAAAGGGTTACAGAGAGAGAGAGAGAGAGGAGAGAGAGAGAGAGAGAGAGAGAGAGAGAGAGATAGGGAGAGAGAAAGAGAGAGAGAAAGAGAGAGAGAGAGAAAGAGAGAGAGAGGGAGAGAAAGAGAGAAACCGCCTAGATAGTGGAAACAATAGAAAGACTTTGAGATTCACACCTGCTGCGTGGCAGAGGTCATGCAACATGGCATTTAACACCGGTGACAAAGTTAAATTCTCTCTCCACGGAACATGAGAAATAATATAATTAGAGTAGGAACACCAATAATGTAGTGTTTGTCAGAATGAGTAGGAAGTTAGAAACTTTAATGTGAATGGGATTTTTTGTGAGAAGACTTCATAAGATCAATATTTTGTGGTGAAACTTCGTATAAAGGAAATTACGTCATGTCCACTAGGAAAGGTGGGAATGTCTCTTTCCATCCTGATTCATCCATCAAACACCATGTAGCACGAACACAGAGGCAAAGTGAATGTAAACACAGTGTAGCAAAGCTCAAAGTTCAAAGCTTCCAGACAGTTTTGTGTGCAATGACGTTTGCATACAGTTATAAACAGACGAGTCATTCAGTCTCGCTGTCTGAGCTTCGTCCTGAAATGTTCTATTCCACGTGTGAAGGAGAGGACAATTCTCAGACCAGACAAGGTGAGAAGGTGCCACATTCACAGGCGTAAAGGCATTCATTTGACGAAAGTACAGTGACTGTACTTAAACGTTGTTGAGGTCCAGCCGTTTGCACAGAGGCCAGATAAATCAGCGACAGTTATCACTATTGGGAGGCCTAGAGTGATCCAACCATAAATCATCATTGTGAGTGACTCTATGATTTGCATCATCCTTCTTCATACATCATCATTGTGAGTGATGCTATGGCTTTTTGTCACTCCTCTTCGAAAATTCACAGTATCCGTGAGTAAAATCCAGGAGGCAAAGCTCATTTAGAACATTTGAAGAAGATTAAAGAATAAGAACATTTATTCTTACCAGGATATATATTATTGTATACGTAATACAAACTAAAATAAATAAAATATATCCACGTTTTTTTGTGTGAATTGTTTCATGCTGGTGGTATTATTGAAATTGTGTATTTACTTTTCACTTTTTGACTTTCATCATTTACATCTACCACTTCCTAGAGTGTATGTAATTGGAAAGAGGCGTGATTGATTTATCCACTGTATGAGAAAGACGCCCCATTAGGTTAATAAAACCTAAATCATATTTTCTAATATGTGACCTGTCACCACAAAAAGATACTTAAGTCGCGCAAGGCTAAGCCGAGAAAAACGGCGAAAACGAAGGTGGGGGTCTACATGGGTGAAATTGAGATTTTCATTTTAGCGTGTTCCCAAACCATCGAACAACAAATTACTAGCGTGTTTTTCATTAATTCGAACTAGAAATAGCTTTATTATTATTTTTTTGTGACCTACTGTCTAACTTCGAAGGAAAAATATGGCCCAAAAGTGCTATAATCTGATGATCGTAGACGGTATAATCCCTGGCTGAACCTCATCATGTTGTATATCAGAATGCTCAGGAAAAAGCCTATTTTTATGCTGACGACACTGGTTATTTATAATGTTTTATTTAGAATGTTTTATAAGGCTGTGCTTGGCGTAAACAAAGTGAAAAGCGTCAGCCAATCCGCAGACAGTTTATCAAAGCTTGCTATAAGTTACCAAGCATGCTCTCATAAAAAGACGGTCGCGATTGGTTGAAACGCACACAAGGGAGACAGTGTCGTCCTGTAATGCGTAATGTAAACATGGAGAAACGAATCGCTAATTTGTTGAATCTATGTAAAGAAAGCAACATCTTAGAAAAAGAAAGCATTCAGATTAAAGATTTGATATCTGATTATTTTGCTAATGAGGATGTAACTGATGGATTTTCATCTGAAAGACACGGACAGCGAATCGCGTGATCGAACAGACGACAGCTGACGATAACTGACTGTACACTGAAGTGAAAGGTGTGCTATAATTATTGGATTATTTAAACGATATTTTTTTTAAGAATGTGAAAGTAATGCAGCTTTAATCTGTGATTTATTTAGTGGAGCTAGCATCAGATTTAGAAAGAGGTATCAATTCAATATTATGCCTTAATTTTAGAATATTCTGTGAGCCACAATAATCATTCTCGCATACAGAAATTCTAATCGTTATGGCTTAAAAAGACTGTTGTCTGTAAATGATGTAACAATATATTTGTTGTTTATAGTTATTACAGTGTTAGCTATTGTGTCTTCTTCAACTCTGATTGCAAATGAAGCAGATTAATATATGGTTGCTAAGGAAAAACCTCTCAGAAATGTGTTCAATCTTTGAGGCCGATTTTCTCAAAATGGCCGTCCGGACAGTAGTGCACTTCAAACAAACATAACTTTTCCATATTTTGTCCTACACTCTTTATTTGTATATCAACAGAAAGCCCTTTCAATTTTCTTTCTATTGATATATATCTCAATACCCCCAAAATCCGACTTAAGTATCTTTTTGTGGTGACAGGTCACATATATCGTTATTTACAGTTTTTGAAAGGGGCGAAAGAGTTTGTATTTGTATTGTCTCATTACGTTTGTTTGACTAGTATTCATAAAGTTATATTTGCACAATTGCAGACAGCCAATATGACGTTCCTTTACATGAAAGAATAAATGTGGGCCAACCAGCAATGGTGTATTTGCCTTGTGTTTTTTTTTCTGTAACATCTAGAAAACGACGTATTACTGACATGTAACAAGCTGCCCACTCCTCGCAAGAGAGAGACACATCGGAGCAGCTAAATGAGAGCCCCACGTGACAGAATTCTTGCAATGCAAACAGTAGAGAGGCAGATAGTATGCTAGTTTATGAAATTTGTGTTAGAATCCTTGTAAATAAATCATACCTACCTTCAACAGTGCATTAACCAGAAGATCGTTACGCCAAAAACATTTAATTTGAAAACTAAGAATGTTTAGTGTTTATATATAATGCACACACATTCTCTTCAGCAGAAAACATGCATACACAAATACAAATGAACACCATTACTCATATACACTCATTAAATAATTCCACAAACACACAAACAAACTTATGAATAATTGAAAAGAAAATTATAGCGTTAAATGTTAATCAGATACAAATGTTACAATTTAAAAAAGAACATTATGGAACACCTGAATGCATTCTCTTGCACATACGATGTTACGTCATGCGATATAACTCGTGTGTTACCCAAAGTGATACTACTGCTATGAATACAGACACGTTCAAAGATGTTATTACTGTTTTAATTCTCAATGTATTCATACACTCTCAAGAAAACAACGACAACTGATATTTTTGTATGAAGATTTTTCTACGAATAATGTACGAGATTCATAGAGAAATTGGTATAAAGTGTGGATATATATTTTATTTTATCACAGCATAAATCAATTGATTGTTTTATTTTACAAATATCTTACTCTTCTTTTTCTCTCGTTTCTGATTAGGTTAAATTTATCTCCGGTCATGTGAAATGAAATGCAAATTTAAGTGTAATAAATTATAAATGGTAGTCAGTCTCCTCGGGTATTTAGCACAGATGCATAAAACTAATACTGAAATATTAAAATATGCAATAAATGAATATAAGACAGACTATCATAAAAGCTAAAAGACCGTAGGCACGTCAAGTTTAGCCATTCAGTTGAAAAGTAAAAACTCTGGACGTATGATTTTCCGTCTGAATACAGTGTAGGGCGAACGGAAATATTTAAAATAAACTGTCTAACACACACGGATATGACCGTCTCCTCAGATAATAAATCTTAGAGAGTTAACAATGGAAAGCGGAAATCACTTAGCCGTAGATTATATTAGTAGTAAGCCCATCATACGCCAATATTTTCGTATTTGAATGGGTGTGTGGACAGACAGTGTAAGATATGTTGTGTACGCAGTGATACCAGTATTTTTCTTTCACAAAATTGTATTTTAAAAAAATCCATCATGTTTGTAAAATTATATCAGCTAAATAATAATTTTCCTGAAAAGTTACATAACAATAAATAAAGATGCTCACCAAATCTCATCAAAATCTCTTCACATGTTACTGAATAGCAAAAATAAACAAAAATACACCCCTCGCCAGATAGGTCCACCTCATTAAAACATAATTACACTAGATATGAGTGGGGGATATTTTTGGCGGAATTTTATCTCTTTCCAGTAATTTATAGATTTCTTTAAATTAGGAATTATCACGAAAACAAAACATAAAGTGATCTGTTTTGGAAACTGGTAAAGATTGTATTATAAATCACTGCTCTCTTACTGCAAACAATGTTTTCAATTTATCTGTTTAGGTCTGAAACGCTATATAACTATGGTATATAATGCTATTGTTGTAACTTTGAACCTATAATTTGAACCTATAATTTTCATCTATAATTATAGTATTTAAATTGTGTAACCACTCAGCAAATAATCTTTAACTCATCAGCACATTATTATTTTGCAGGGTTCTTTTGTGCTTGAATTGGAATAAAAGAAACAATTGAGTTATACAGTGATAAATTGGTAACGTATTGTTGCTACTTGATTATATTTTTCATGGCAAGCATCCTTTTCAAAAAGTAGTCTTTCTGAGCATTATTTGAATATAGTAGTTCCTTGATTGTAAATCGCTATGACTGTGAAAATGCAGGAATCATCTGCTGCATTGTAAGTGCAAAGGACTACACTTCACCTATTGATGTAGCATGGCAAATTTTGCTGGCTACATGAGCAGTTTCTAGGAAGTATTGAATTGTTGTAATTGTTATTCTGCTTCAGGGAGCTGGTACAGCAAGGAAAATGCCCAGGTTAAGCTTTGAGAGAATACCAGTGAAAATGCATTTGATGTGAAGAGGGAAAACATGTGAGTTGAGTTGATGTGGGACAATAAACTTGTGATATTGTTGCACAAAGAAGCGCACAAAAAGACTATTGTGACAGTGTTTAATTCAGATTATGTAAACATTATTATCTATAATAACTCCATGTCTGTTTCCACCTACGGAATATTTGTGATGGTAGATGTTGTCTTTAATGTTGTGGACAACGTTTACAGTAACCACACATCTGCCAAGTGAGAGAGATGAGTGTTTCCTGGAGTAGTGTTTCCTGGAGTATTATTTCACATTGCACTCTTGAATTTAAAACTTTAGTTTCAGAAGCAATATCCAATAAAAAGATAAAGAAAAATAAATGCCAGACAATTCCTTTTCCCTATTTATATAAGTATTATATTGGGCATTCCTTATTATGGTATTTTTGTGTGTGTGTCAGAGTTGAAGTAAACAGTCGAGTTGAAAATATGCTATAAATTGCTGATGTAATGCAAACCAATTCCAACTATATGAGTAGTATGTATTATCCAATAGTTAAGTTTTTACGAGAACGAGGCAAGCCAATTTGTTGTGATAAAATATTTTACATACTGTAGATAATTATATTGTCTGATCACTTAAATTTGGTGTGGCCAGAAGTGCACTCTTTGAAAGACGACCATTAGCTTATAGATTAAAGATATATTTACTTTCTCCTTTAGCAAAATGTTTTCCACCTATGGAAATATTATGCGATGATAAATGTTGTGGAAGAGAAAAACGTTTACAGCGCCAGCATATCCGCCAAGTGAGAGAGACGAGTGGTGTCCGCTGAATAATTATTAATATACATTAAGATTCCCATCTCTTGTAATTAAATATGGACAATTAATTAATAGTAATAATAATAACCATTAACTAAGTGGCGTTGCGTCGCCTGAGTGATGATGAACCTGAAGTAATCTTTACTTCTTTTAACCGCAGAGTAATATCCGTACCTCTGCTAGAGTCTGTGAATACTGGAATCACTTCTGTTGTATTTAGTCAGTCACTAGGAAATCGTGTACATTCTGAAACATCACTAGGTATCCCTAGCTCCCGTCATCAATTCTTTTAGAACAGTGTAAGTGTAGTTTGGACGAATGTTCTCGCTGTCTCTATTTCTTGAAAACGTGTGTGATTTTTTTTTGGTATTCTCTCAGGTTAACTACTTTTAATCTTTTTCCTCTGTCTAAAATGTGTGACTTGTGAGAAGCTTCAGAAAGATGAAACAATGCAGAGGATCACTCTTAAAGATATTAGACCAATCTTTTATACTCCTCTCCTCTTAAGTTTACACTGACTTCCCTAGTTCTCAACAGAGCATAAAGCAATAATTTTTCTTTCTTTGATTCGACGATCCTTACAATGCATTTCTGATCTTACAATCATGTGTACACTCCTTCTAGAATGTACTGTTTATTCTTAGATATATTTTTTACAATACAATTAAAGGCAAAGTAAATGAGAGCTTTATACTTTATTATTTGAAAGAATTTCAAACTATTCTCCAGAAAAATATTATTTTCCTGAATAAAAAGAATGAAAAGTGTACAGTTTAAAATAATTTAGTATCAAAGCACTTACTTCTGTTTTTAAACGGCATTGTGCCACTGTGTCTAAGGAATGACCTTGTGAAATAGAACACGAATGAAATCATATACACATAATTCTATATGTTTCTCTGTACAATGCCTATTAATACATTTAAAGACCAGTTGTATATACGTTGAAGTTAAAATTAATATAATTCTTACAAAACATTGAAATGTATATAACTGATTCGCCGATAAGGGAGATAATTATTATGTGTTACCATTATTAATTTGAAAGTTACACATAAATGAATTATCGATGCAACAATTTACATAGTTATCAGATAAAAGTTTAGTGAGCTTATTGTTTCAAATGCCATTGACACATTATGAACATATATAATTTATGTCTGTTTCTATATATGTTCTTAACAACTATAGTATATATGTCGGTAATATTTGAATTACAATGAATCAAGTCGACTTTAAAGTGTCGTTGGAAATGACTATCTTTTACAGTGCATATAATTAAATAGCTAGGGTGTATCCTTTTCCTAAGAGAGATCAAAGAATGTAAGATTTACAATTTAAGATACCAAGACTATGCATTGTTGTAACAGATACAGAATTGTTCTTGATTTAATTGAAAATCGACAAAGTTGCGAAAAATGTAGTCCTTGACAGATATTCTGGAAATGCCCAAAAAAGGATGCGCCAAGTTTGAGGAAGAGATGTTTTCGAAATATGCTGCAACAAAAAGAATAATTTAAAATCCATTTTCGTTTGCAAAAATAACATCAGATTAGTATTATAACATAAGTACATTTTGTTTGCAAAATTAAATTGAAGCAAATAAATAATATTACTGGATATTTAATTAGTAAAATGTCTTGTCACAGGATTCTGGAATATTTCATTTTAATGTGCAGCAATAATTGATTTCCTTATTAAAGTATGAATGAAAGTTATAAATAGCCTTCTGTATATATTATTTTTGCCATAGTTAATATCAAAGATCAATAACTAGTTACTAAGTACTACACTATACATCTTTTGTTAATATGAAAAATATCTGCACTTGCATTTATATTACAAATGGAATCTATTTTGAAAAATAAAACAAACATTTGGATAAAATATAATAATAAATAAAAATAAAATTAAAATGCTTCTACATTGAAGTCTTCATTTTTAGTCTTCAGTTTTAACAGTGGTATAACGTGCAAGCATGCTCTATTAACTCCATTTGCACATGAACAAAGACCATGTGATATTTTTACACCAGCAGATATTGGCACCTGATAAAAAAAATAATTAATGTAAGACGATGCTATTAATATGATTTTATTTTAAATTGAGCTTATAAAAAACTAACTGAATGGAATACTTATTAATAGCACATATATACAAGATGCCTCAAAACATTTTGCAGATATAAGAAGTTTTTATATCTTTATTAGACAGTTAAAATTATACTTTCTATAAGCCATATACTCGTATTATATAAAAAATTACTCTATGTTATAGTGTTGTTAATTGTTGCATAGTAACTAAGGTTAATATTGCTATAAATTTATAAAATGTGATTTATTCGGGAATTGGCATGTCTTATGAAACGTTTGGTTTAAACTAATATACTAATAATTTGAAATAGTGACAATAAAGAAATAATATTGAATAAAATGTGAACGTTTGATTAGTGGAGCTCGACGATAACACATTGCTCAAGGGAGAGAATGTGTCAAGTGGAAAACCACGATGCATTATAAACTCTTTAATCCCATATATTCCCATAATGTCTACAAATCTCATCACACACCTCCTCCTTCTAATCTAGTGTAATTATATCTTAAATTTTCTAACTGAAGGTTTATTACTTATATCTGCTTCAAACACCCGGTTATAAATAATTAGTAGCATTAACCATAAAAAATATATGAAAAACATTATAAAGCAAACACATTTACTTACTTCAAGTGTGTTTGGTGTTTCATTCTTTCTGAATGATCTAAAACACTGAGTGGTTGCATGACACCCGTCAATTTCAGGATTTGGAGAAACCTTTCAACAGAAACTAAACTACAAATAAATTTATGTTTTATTCAGTATATTCTGTATAAAAATGTAATGTACTATACATACACATAACCACATATATTATTTCGGTCACTTTCCTAAGTTTTATCCTCCTCACACACCATGGCACATTATGAACACATTTCCTTCAAACTAAAAATGCACAAAATATATTCTCAGTCTTGCAAATTAAAAATATTTTAAAATATACATTAATATTTAATAATTCAATATATTTATTAAAATACTTATAATTTAATTTTCTAAAATTAATTTTACAAATATATTTCAGTTTTGTTATTTCATTTATTAAATGCATAAATACAGGTCCAACACTGAAATTCATGAATTGGGTCATTATTTACACTAAACAATGAGTTTTATGTACCTGAAAAAATTCATAAAAAGAAAACGACGCTACAAGATTTTATAACTAATGTGTTGAGACCTCATAATCATTACAGAAGAAATGTGTGTGAGCATCAAATACTAGAAGCAAAATGTAATTCGCTCAATTAGTTGATTAATTGATTACTACACACTAATTTAATAATGTTAATAGCCGCACAATGGTACAAGCAATTCACTGACAAAATGTATCTTACGATTAGCTAGAATATAAGGTCTTTTCTATATTTTCTAAACAGTACTATTTTTTATCTACGCCATTTTACAAAATGTGCACATAATACTTTATATAGCAGTTCACGGTGCAAGCACATTGAAACATTAATGCAAATCATAGCATTTATAGTACTTTAAACAGTAATTAATGAATAAATTTAAATAAATTGAAAACTACATAAGATAAAATGCACCTACCACATAGGCCTACTTTGAATAAATAATTTCCCACGAAATATTTATATCCTCTCTCTTGTTCCCTCCTGACAGCTTGAGTATATTTTTCCAATAAAAAACAATTCAACAACTCCAAACTGAATCTGAGGTACACAGGTCAAACTTTTACAAGAAAATGTTCTAGGACAGCACGATGCGAACTCTTCGGCCATAATGTAAACAACGACGCAGGAAGTTAACTATTGGAACACTACGCACTTTTCGCGCACCTAACTGTGAAAAGATCCATTTTGCGACGGTCGAACTTTAGCGGGACGTTAAATATGCGCTTAATTCATATAGTAAAGTGACAAAATTTGAAAACGTTAAAATATTTGAGACAGCGAGTATAATAATGATTCAGGTTTATTTATTCATATCTATCTTCGTTAGTTATTAAGTTTTGTTTAATTTGAGAAACGTTTACCATAAAAATCAGTATATTTAATTGCAAACATTACCTGACGTAGATGTACTTCGTGCGTCTGTGGAGGATGCAGTACTTGGAAAATAGTATGTAAATTTGGTTTGTGAGCCTGTAAGGAGCATAAAATAGAAATAATTTTAAAGTACACATTGGTGTACATGAAGGAGACTATATATATAATTGATTATTTATTCATATCTATCTTCGTTAGTTATTAAGTTTTGTTTAATTTGAGAAATGTTTACCATAAAAATCAGTATATTTAATTGCAAACATTACCTGACGTAGATGTACTTCGTGCGTCTGTGGAGGATGCAGTACTTGGAAAATAGTATGTAAATTTGGTTTGTGAGCCTGTAAGGAGCATAAAATAGAAATAATTTTAAAGTACACATTGGTGTACACGAAGGAGACTATATATATAATTGATATTTTATTCTTATGTTAGTGAAGAAAGTGGGTGGGTGTGGGCTCGCTAAATATAGATAAGAAGTCGGATTTATCCTCTTCTTTAGTAAGACGTTTTCCATATGTGATTGTAAAAGTTGGTTGATATTGTGGAATAGAGAAAACTTTTAGAAAACCAAAATATATGCTAAGTGAGACAAATGGTGTCTGTTGGAAGATCATTAATAAAATAAAATAAATATTCTCACCACTTGAAATTAATTATGAAAATTTAATTAATAATAATAATAATTATATTCATTAACGAAATGGCGTGGCGTGTCTTGTCACAATACAGGTATATATAATTAGTAAATATAGTTAATTCTGTTGTGCTTAAGTGGATTTAGTAGCCGAAATCAGATTGTGACATTTTCTAAGATAGAACATTAGAAACCATTCGTATTTCTTTAGAGATAACATTATAAACCATTCGTATTTCTTTAGAGATAACATTATTTCATCTAATGGATCCAACATCTAAGTTTCCTTCTTGTACTGCATGATTATTTCACTTACGTATGGGTGAATGTTTACTGAACTGCATTTCAGCTTATTTATATTATTACTAGACTCTCTCTATATACATATTCTAATATTTATTTTCAGAGCAATTTACACGCTCAACCTGTATTAATAAAATATTCTCTTAGTAGAACAACGCTCAGTCTATTTGAATGTGTATCTTGTTTAATTACGGTACATGAAACGGAATTTTTCTTTTTATTATGACATAATTTAATTACATTTCATATAGTCAATCAGATGCACATTGGTTTGCATGAATTACTTCACTGGCAGAAAAACAGGGGTTTGTGATATACCATAGATGTTTAGGTACATCCTCTCTTAGGAAAATATTTTCTAACAGTTTAAGTGGCTAGCTGGTATATGAGATTCACATTGTATTAATTATTAAATCATATAATTAGTTTTACCTCTATAATCATTATGTGCTAGCTAGCATCAACAATATGGCCTGAAAAGCTCAAATGTACCCATTTTATACACATATGAACACAATTCTCTATAGTTTTCACTCACCAGTCGTTGAGCTACGCCGCATGAACGTGAAATACGAGCTTGATTTAGCAGGTATATTTTCTGTATTAACTGTTGGAATGTCCGTACATGAACAACATGTGTTATTATAGGTAATATTGTCTATTAAAAAGTCGCCATCGGATCCACTAACACCTTTCTGTTTCTTTGCTTCAAAAACAATCTGGAAAAAATGACAATTTTACTGCAGCATGCTCACCTATTTCCACTCTACATATTTTTATCTCTGTCTATCTATCTATCTATCTATCTATCTATCTATCTATCTATCTATCTATCTATCTATCTATCTATCTATCTATCTATCTATCTATCTATCTATCTATCTATCTATCTATCTATCTATCTATCTATCTATCTATCTGTCTGTCTGTCTGTCTGTCTATCTATCTGTCTATCGATCTATCTATCTGTATGTCTGTCTGTCTATCTATCTATCTATCTATCTATCTATCTATCTATCTGTCTGTCTGTCTGTCTGTCTACCTATCTATCTCTCTATCTACCTATCTATATATCTATTAAAATGGAGAGAAACAGTAAACGAATTAGTCATAATGTAAAGAGGATCAATATTTGACATTATTTTCAAGTAAACGGCCATAAATCAGAGAAATGTTGCTCCCTTTATTAATGCAAAATTATTCATTATAAACTAAATCGTTTAAAATGTATTTGTTTGTGTATTTTAAGGTGTTGTAAATTTATTAAATGTATTTTAAAGATCATATTAGAAATGAAAGAGTTAAATGCTGCAAAAAAGAAAGTTTGTTTGTGGGTGTGACATTTGCGCGCGAATTGTTAAAGGATTGAAAGACGAGGTAACCCATTTTACATTAATTAGTCCTTCATTAGCTTACTGGAAAATGTAACCCGATTTCCAGTCGCACAATCCCCTTTTCAGTAAAAGGGTGCAGAAGGCACACAATCAAAAGGCGCTATGACATACATGTACTTAGTCGGGACGAGATAAATTCATTAATTCGAATTTTCAATGGAATTTATTTATGTCAAACCAATGAATCAAAATAAAATAGAAACAGAAAAAAAATTCAAGATGGATTAGAATAATTTTGAACTCTTTGTCTTCACAAAAGAGAAGGGTGTTTACAGTTAGCGTATACAGTATCATTAGCATACGAAATGTCTTTCTGATTATATATTCAAGCTTATCTTCCTCTTAGTCGAAGGAGGGTTTCGTAAGCAAGTGAAGAAACTGGTGGAGTCCCGCGTTTTGCCTGGGTTTGATTAAGAAGGGTGATACGCTTATAGCGTCGGTTCCAGATTCCCCGTGCATGGGCAAATCTATAGGTTCTGGTTGATGCCAACGATGACAGCTGCCGATTTCTCTGATCTCCGTGAAGATGGTCAAGATCCCCATCAGTGCTGTTACATCCTTTCGTCGAATTGAATATTGCTCCTTGTGAAGTTACTGCCTTCATGCACAATTCTAGTCTTCTTCTTATCTCTTCTGACAAACTCTGCATTCTAGGACAAAATCTGATGTTTTAAAGTTGATGTTTCGTGGAGAGAAGTGCTTCTTTATCACCAATGGAGGATGCTACCACGCGGTTGCGTACCTCAAAGTGTTCCCATAGATTTGCCCTACCTGATGTTTTGGTTCTCTCTCAGATCTAGCCTTCAATTACTTATAATTTTCTGATAACTCCAGAAGGTTCTAGAATCTTTGCACCTTGTGATTTTAATCTACTGATGCACATAATTTATTTGCACACATTTCACTAGCTAAGGCAAAAATCTACTGCGCATTAGCTAATATTTCCTAATTGGCTTGTGGAACAAGTACATATATGCAAGCACATTTATGAAAATTCTGCGTTCATTGTATATTTACTTTTTATTTTCATCTATTTTAATTTCATTATTTCCATCCCTCCTCCCCACAGAATGTACGGCATTGGAAACGTGTATGCTTGATTTAACCAGTGTGAAAGAGCAACACCCCAATTAGGTTAATAAAACCTAATTTTCACTATCTAAAAAACTCGTTATTCACAGTTTTTGAGAGGGATGAAAAGTTCGTATTTGTCTTGTTTCATTAAATTCGGCTGTTTGTCCAATATTCACCACCATCATATTTGCACTCTTCCCTACACAGCCAATTAACGTTCCTTTGCATGACTGAATAATTCGGGCCCCACCCAAACATCAATGGTGTCTGTCTTGTGTCTTTTATAAAATTTTAAAGACGACATATTACTGGCACATGTCACGAGCTTTCTGGAGATACACCAGAACAGCCAAACTAATAAAGTTCATTACTTAAATTCTAAATATCAAAGTTAAAATTATTATATTGGTGTTAAAATTTAATTTTAATAAAATTGTTAGAAATATTACGCAAACTGTCACATTGGGTAAACACTTTTAAATCATTAATAAGGATATTTTCCAAGTGAAAATACAAGAAATCAAAAATTGCACAGTGACAAACTAATACTTTTATTTATATTTCGATTTGCAACAAATGAGCACACTATTCATAATACATCATTACCTTGAATACTTTGGGAAATTGAAAGTCAACGCATTCTCTTTCCCAACGTCCACGTGTCCATGTGTTTCTAGACCATATTAATGAGTCGTTGCATTTGAATTCTTCACACTTTAAGGTCAAGGTCAAAGTACGTTGTTCAGGAGATACTATTTTGAATTGAAACTTAAGACTCGTGGTGGTGTTTGGCAATCCACACATTAAAGGACTGATCAACACAGAACTTTCTTCATCCTCTTTAACGTAAGTATTGAATTGTATGTGAGAACCTGTAACAAATTATTGATAAATGACCAATAGATTTCAAACATATTACATATTAAGGTACAGACTGATAGACAGACAGATAAATAGATAAATAGATAGATAGATAGATAGATAGATAGATAGATAGATAGATAGATAGATAGATAGATAGATAGATAGATAGATAGATAGATAGATGAGATAGATAGATGAGATAGATAGATAGATAGATAGATTGTTAGTTACTAAAGCAAAATGGATAACATTTACTGTGTGTGTGAAGCTTCCATCCTTGGCTGCCATTATTCTGAATGGACCAATCACAAAGGCTTTGACTGAAACTACAACTTCCTGTAACATGATTGAATATATTATTTTATAAATAATTAATCTTTCTTTAATTCAATCATTCTTTAATAGTCGACAGTAAAACGTATATTTTCAGGCAGAAAGTTGCCGAACATTGGATATATAAAATTGCATCTTTTTATCTTTTGCATGATAATTTGTAAAGGCTATTAATATTTAAATAAAAACATGAAGATAACATCTCGTGAATTCACTATCATCGACGCTTACATCTGTGCATGTTTCTTATCTTTCTTCCCTATCCCGATTTCAGTTTACACAAATTAGAATATTTTCTTCCATACTTAATAATTTACTTACTTTAAAATATGATTGTTTCTGCTTTGTTTCGAATGAATTGAATTTAGATTTTTATTTCATTAAATACTGGCACATTTTTAATATAATATAATAGCTGTATATAATGCTACAGAAACAAATACAAAATATTATGATTGGGTAATTTATAATTGTGGTTATGAATGCAATAACAAATGTTGATTTTATGAGATGTGAGAAATGTTATTTTTATGTTATGAAGTATGCGACAAACATTGCAGCTTACAGTAGCGACATTCTAATAGTGATATTACTGTCACGAGCATTAATTAAATAATGATTTATCCCTTCAATGTCTTAATGAAATACTGATGAGTTTCATTTAATATTTTAATTCTAATACCATTTCTCATGTATAAAGTAAAAAATGAATTTTTATTTTGTTTTTCATCTCATACATATTTATGAATGTGTATGACAGTAATTTCCCTCTTATGTCAATATATAAACAATTATCAGTCTTTGCTATCTTATTCATGTATGCATTTTATTTTATTTTTAATTTGGATGTTTGCAATGATTTCGATAATAAAGAAAATAAATGTTTGAGAGTGCAAACATATTCAGCAATTTTCATTCACGCAAACATTAATACAAATCAAAATTCCCTAATGTGTCATTATTAGAACATTGTATGCACAGTTTACATACCACCAGAATCCTCTCCAGTAAATCCTCGAAAACATTTTCTAAGGAAACAAAGTACATATATTTAACATTATTACAAAGAAATAATATTAATTCGATTTTCACGTAAATACGAGCAATAAATGGATGTAATAATATACAGTTTAAGTGTAAAGAAACATATAAAATCTCATACTTCTTACTCCACAATACCCGCGTTCTTTATGAAATTGTTCGTTATTACATTATGCTCTTGTTTTGTTCAATGAAAAGTATATTGTATAGCGTATAGCGTACAAAGAATCATTCCACCCCTCAAACACATCTAAATTATATAATTATCATTTGCATTTGTGTTGTTTTATGGTTCTGAAAATATAATATTGTAATTGTGATGTTTAAGATTCAGTAAGTGTAAAAATGTAAATGTGGTGTCTACGGATCTATGAAATAATACTATAATTCTGGTGTTTGTGGTTCTCTAAATGTAAGAATTTAATTGTGGTGTTTATGACTCTGTAATGTAATATTGTAAGTCTGGTGCTAATGGTACAGTAAATGTAATTGTTTTGTTTATGATTCTGTAAAGGTAATAATGTAATTATGATGTCTATGGTTCTGTAAATGTAATAATTTAACTACGGTGTTTATGGTTCTGTAAATTTAATAATGTAATCATGGTGTTTAAGGTTATGTAAATGTAATCGTGGGGTTTATGGTCTGTACATGTAATTGCGGTGTTTATGGTTCTGTAAATGTAATATTGTAATCGTGGTGTATATGGTTTTGTAAAAGTAATAATGTAAGTCTGGTATTAACGGTACTGTAAATGTAACCGTGATGTTTATGGTTAGGTAAATGTATTCGTGGTGTTTATAGTTATGTAAATTTAATAATGTAATATTTTTGTTTATGTTTCTATAAATGTAATTGTGGTGATTATGGTTCTGTAAATGTAGTTTTTGTATTTATGGTTCTGTAAATTTAATATTGTAATCATGGTTTTTATGGTTATATAAATGTAATTTTGATGTTAATTATTATTAAATGTATTTGTGGTGTTTATGTTTATGTAATTGTAGATGTGATGTTTATGGTCCTGTAAATGTATTAATATAGTTGAGCTGGTATTAGTTCTTCATATGTAATTGTGGTACTTATAGTTAAGTAAATGTAAAAAAGCATGGTGTTTGTGGCTCTTTACATATAAATGTTTTGTTTATGGTTTTGTAAATGCAATAGTGCTATTTAAATTTCTGTAAATGTAATTGTGTGATCATGGCTCTGTGAATATAATTGTGGTGATTATAATTCTGTACATGTAATTTTGGATTTTATTTTTCTGTATATGTAATTGTGGTGTTCTTGGTTCTGTAAATGTAATAAAGTTAATGTGAGTTTTATAGTTCTGTAAATGTAATAAAGTTAATGTGTTTTATAGTTCTGTAAATGTAATAAAGTTAATGTGAGTTTTATAGTTCTGTAAATGTAATAAAGTTAATGTGAGTTTTATAGTTCTGTAAATGTAATAAATTTAATGTGAGTTTTATTGTTCTGTAAATGTAATAAATTAATGAGAGTTTTATAGTTCTGTAAATGTAATAAAGTTAATGTGAGTTTTATAGTTCTGTAAATATAATAAAGTTAATGTGAGTTTTATAGTTCTGTAAATGTAATAAAGTTAATGTGAGTTTTATAGTTCTGTAAATGTAATAAAGCAATTAAGGTTCTGATTTTAAAAAAAATAAAATCATTAATTAAGACTTTATGGACGACTAAAGGATTGTGTAATTTCTAAACAGCACTGCCTTATAAAACGTTTACAGTCAGATGTATACCTTTGACTGAAGACTTCCGTTAATGCAGAAAGAATGAGAACTGTTGACCCAATGTCATTAATCTTCATTTTATGTTCTCCGTCTTTCTGAAATATAACCATAACCACGTGCACATTTTTCTTCCAGCCTCAAATAAGATGTGTGTACATAGGCAGAGAAAAATATAAAAAAATAAAGAATTGTCAATAGTCACCACTGAAGTAGTCAAACAAAGAAAAGAAACAAACATAGGGTCGATGAACTGAATGACAAGCGTGCTACAGAAGGAACACGTGAGACAGGGTGGTTGAATCGTACATCCCCGTAAAATTACTTTAATGGTCAAGAGTACTGTCTCGAAAAGAACAAATGACATGAGCAGTAATAAGCACAACATCAATTGTAATTTCATTCGATGCACACACACACACACACACACACACACACACACACACACACACACACACACACACACACACACACACACACACACACACAAATCATTCGTGTTTACCTTATTACGTTTGCTGTTGACATTACTGTCATAAATATGTACTTAGTACACACCAATAGACGCCTAGATCCCTTGCCAGCCGACAAGCGTACATCCTGTTTCCTGTGCTTTCAGTTAATTTTGCAGTTAAAAGGAAGAGCAAACAGCCGAAATGTTTCTAAACTTATAATATGAACGCATGGTGTTATTCATTTGCTCTGAAAGTTATGTGCATGATTCGTGTCATTCAGAATATTATGTGTGCACTAGTTAAAGAGAAATGCATTAACACAATCTTTTTTTGTCTTTATACACATTTATCTATGTGTATGGAGGATTACAAATTACATAGCATGATAGATAAACTAAAACACATTTATCTCTGTGTATGGAGGACTACAAATTACATAATATGATAGATAAACTAAAACACATTTATGAATCTTTTGTACGAGATGTCACTTATGCAAAAATTTTATTTTATTTTAATCTGATATAATCGCGTTATTATATGTGACAATACACCATTTGTTACTGTTAGTGTTTATGATAATTACAAGTGTTGAAGTAACTTTATTTATGTTTATTAACAATTCTCCCCATGAGACAACATTTGCCTGTCAGTTGGCAAATTATATGAGTGTAGTAAAAGTCTTCTCTCTTCCAAAAACAACAAATCAAAAGTTTTACCCGTTACCCAATATTTCCTCAAGTGGAAACTTCTTACTGGAGGAGCAACAAATCCGTCTTTTATTATATTTAATGAGCCCACACACACACCAACACAGTGTCTCTCCAACATATTTTTATTAATATGACAAGAACATTCATAAATCTAACAATATTTCTTTAATCAACAACCAAATATACATATAAATATAAATATGACAAAAATGCATTTTGGACATCAATATTCCACGACACGTTGTTCAAGCAATTCAAACATTTATTCAGTCTTATATTCTAACACACAATTCAGCAGTCTGACAAGTATCAACATAAGTCACAATGCTCTTAGAAGAAATGGACATTTAATGTTTGTTCCCTGATTATATTTTATAGAGACATAGCTGCTTTTTGGTGTATTATGTGAATCTACTGATTTATTGTTTGTAAACCACTATGATGTTGTAGATGTGGGGAGCCTCTATTACAGTGTGCAAGTGTAAGAATACACTACAATCTGTTGATGTATAGTGGCAAAGAGTGTTCACTATATCGAACAAATTTAGTGTATGGGTAAGTTCTAGAAATCGCTGCAATTGTTGTTCTGCATGGAGCTAGGTGTTATGACAGAGAAAGCGTCCAGGTTATCTTCAAGAGAATAGCAGCGAACCAGTATTTTGAAGAGAGGAGAGAAACACGTGGAATTGACATTGATTTCTGACAATGTGGCAAAAGTGCATAAAGATTATTAACACGGTGCTAGAGCCAGGTTACATAGAAACTATTATCGTTTATCTCTAAAAATTATATTTCTGTTCAGTGATAAGAACTAACCTGTTTGTACTGTCACTATTGTTGAATTGTATTTTAGGATATACGACTGTGTAATATAGAAACTATTCAAACGTGGTTTAGTGGAAATATTGATGTCTAGTAATAGTTTTCATTGTAGTTGTTATATGTATGATTCTATTGTTGATTTAATACATTTATTGTTACATTTATTGACCTTCTTACACATATTGATAACCTTATGTTGGAGAAGAAAGTGGGTGGATGGGGGCTCGCTAAGATATAGATTAAAGATGGATTTATCTTCTCCTTTAGTAAGAAGTTTTCCACCTACGAAAATATTGTGTGGTAATAAATGTTGTTTAATGTTCTGGAAGAGAGAAAACGTTTATAGCACTCGCATATTCGCCAAGTGAGAGAGAATAATGATATCTTCTGGAGAATTATTTTTATAATAAATTAAGATTCTCATCAATTGTCATTAGTTGTGGATGATTAATTAATTATATTATTAATCATAATAACCATTACCTAAGTTGTGTGGGTGTCACAAGGTAAATGATAAACAATAAACTACACACGAGTGATGATATAACTGAAGCAATATTTGCTTCTTTAGACCAGTTCATTTATATCCATAATCGGTAAATACATTTTTCACTTCTGCTATATTTAGCCAGTCACTAAGACATACATACTCGTGTACATACTGAAAAATCTCTGGGTCTCCTTAGGACACGTTATCAATGCTTACAGAAGAGCCTTAAGGTCAGACAAATGTTCTCACGGTTTATACCTCATGAAAACCTGTATTGGGTTTTGGTACTCTCTCTTTTATCTTTTATGTTAAACTATTTTATTTTCACCAAATATCATCTAGTTTAGAACTGATGTGTGTAGACATGTCATGCATACAAAATATATATTGGGAAGATGTTATATATTGAGTGATTATGATTATATTCACAAATGTGTATGCATGTGTGTATACATGTTTATTAGCAAAAGTAGGAAAATTAGCCAATGTACATTAGAATTTGCCTGGGTAGTGAAGTACGTGCAATTATACATTACATTCACTAAAAAAATAAAGTCACAAAATGCGAACCTTCTAGAATTCTCAAAGAAATTATAAAAGGAGGAGACTAAAGGGTTAGGGGAGAGAGAGAGAGAGAGAGAGAGAGAGAGAGAGAGAGAGAGAGAGAGAGAGAGAGAGAGAGAGAGAGAGAGAGAGAGAGAGAGAGAGAGAGAGAGAGAGAGAGAGAGAGAGACATAGAGAGAGACAGAGACAGAGACAGACAGACAGACAGACAGAGAGAAACCGCCTAGATAGTGGAAACAATAGAAAGACATGCATATACACAAATATACAGCATACAAATGAACACCATTAGTCACATAAACTCATTAAATAATTCCACAAACACACAAACAAACTTTTGAATAATTGAAAAGAAAACTATAGTATTAAATGTTAATCAGATACAAATGTTACAATTAAAAAAAACACATTCTGGGACATCTGAATGCATTCTCTTGCATATATGATGTTACGTCATGCAATATAACTCGTGTGTTACCGTAGTGTTCTGTTGTTGTCCTCTACGGCTGTTGATGTAAAGACACAATAGCATGGGCATCCATACCGAAAGTGATACTACTGCTAAGAATACACTTTCAAAGATGTTATTACAGTTTTAATTCTCAATGTATTCATACACTCTCAAGAAAACAATGACATGATATTTTTGTATGAAGATTTTTCAACGAATAATGTACGAGATTCATAGATAAATTGGTATAAAGTGTGGATATATATTTTATTTTATCACAGCGTAAATCAATTGATTGTTTTACTTTACAAATACCTTACTCTTCTTTTTCTCTCGTTTCTGAATAGGTTAAATTTATCTCCGGTCATGGTGTGAAATGAAATGCAAATTTAATTGTAATAAATTATAAATGGTAGTCAGTCTCCTGGGGTATGGGTTGAGTATTTAGCTCAGATGCATAAAACCAATACTGAAATATTAAAATATGCAATAAATGAATATAAGATATATTATCATAAAAGCTAAAAGACCGTAGGCACGTCAAGTTTAGCCATTCAGTTCAAAAGTAAAAACTCTGGACGCATGATTTTCCGTCTGAATACAGTGTAGGGCGAACTGAAATATTTAAAATAAACTGTCTAACACACACGGATATGACCGTCTCCTTAGATAATAAATCTTAGAGAGTTAACAATGGAAAGCGGAAATCACTTAGCCGTAGATTATATTAGTAGTAAGCCCATCATACGCCAATATTTTTGAAAAATGAATGGGTGTGTGGACAGTCAGTGAAAGAAATGTTGTGTACGCAGTGATGCCAGTATTTTTCTTTCACAAAATTTTATTTTAAAAAAATCCATTATGTTTGTAAAATTATATCAGCTAAATAATAATTTTTCTGAAAAGTTACATAACAATAAATAAAGATGCTCACCAAATCTCATCAAAATCTCTACACATGTTACTGAATAGCAAAAATAAACAAAAATACACCCCTCGCCAGATAGGTCCGCCTCATTAAAACATAATTACACTAGATATGAGTGGGGGATATTTTTGGCGGAATTTTATCTCTTTCCATAAAGTGAAAAAAAATAATTTCAGAAATTTATAGATTTCTTTAAATTAGGAATTATCACGAAAACAAAACATAAAGTGATCTGTTTTGGAAACTGGTAAAGATTGTATTATAAATCACTGCTCTCTTACTGCAAACACTGTTTTCAATTTATCTGTTTAGCTCTGAAACGCTATATAACTATGGTATATAATGCTATTGTTGTAACTTTGAAAAAAACGTGCATGTGTAATTATAGTATATAAATTGTGTAACCACTCAGCAAAGTATGAATGAAAGTTATAAATAGGTTTGTGTATATATTATTTTTCCCATAGTTAATATCAAAGACCGATAACTAGTTATTACGTACTGCTCTATATATTTTTTGTTAATATGAAAACTGTCTGCACTTGCATTAATATTACAAATAAAATATATTTTGAAAATTAAAACGAACATTTGATAAAATATAATAATAGAAAAAAATAAAATTAAAATGCTTCTATAATGAAGTCTTCATTTTTAGTCTTCAGGTAAGCCATCTGTTGTAACAGTCGCATGCTCTATTGATTCCATTCGCACATGAACAAAGATCATATGATATTTTTACACCAGCAGATATTGGCACCTGATAAAAAAAATAATTAATATAAGACGATGCTATTAATATGATTTTATTTTAAATGGAGCTTATAAAAATCAATCTGAATTGTATGCTCATTAATGGCACATATATACAAGATGCCTCTCAAAACATGCAGATACAAGAATTTTCCATATTTTTATTAGACAGTTAAAAGTATGCTTTCTATAAACCATATACTCGTATTATATCAAAATTTACTCTATGTTATAGTGTTGTTAATTGTTACATAATAACTAATATTGCTATAAATTTATAAAATGTGATTTATTCGGGAATTGGCATGTCTTATGAAACGTTTGGTTTAAACTAATATACTAATAATTTGAAATAGTGACAATAAAGAAATAATATTGAATAAAATGTGAACGTTTGATTAGTGGAGCGCGATAATAACATATTGCTCAAGGGAGAGAATGTGTCAATTAGAAACCAAGATGCGTTATAAACTCTTGATCCCATATATTTCCATATGAAAGTTCAATGTCTACAAATCTCACCACACACCTCCTCCTTCTAATTTAGTGTAATTATATCTTAAATTTTCTCACTGAAGGTTTATTATTTATACCTGCTTGAAACAACCGGTTATAAATAATTAGTAGCATTAACCATAAAAATATATGAAAAAAATTATAAAGCAAACACATTTACTTACTTCAAGTGTGTTTGGTGTTTCATTCTTTCTGAATGATCTAAAACACTGAGTGGTTGCATGACACCCGTCAATTTCAGGATTTGGAGAAACCTTTCAACAGAAACTAAACTACAAACAAATTTATGTTTTATTCAGTATATTCTGTATAAAAATGTAATGTACTATATATACACGTAACCACATATATTATTTCGGTCACTTTCCTAAGTTTTATCCTCCTCACACACCATGGCACATTATGAACACATTTCCTTCAAACTAAAAATGCATAAAATATATTCTTAGTCTTGAAAATTAAAAATATTTTAAAATATACATTAATATTTAATAATTCAATATATTTATTAAAATACTTATGATTTAATTTTCTAAAATTAATTTTACAAATATATTTCAGTTTTGTTATTTCATTTATTAAATGCATAAATACAGGTCCAACACTAAAATTCATGAATTGGGTCATTATTTACACTAAACAATGAGTTTTATGTACCTGAAAAAATTCATAAAAAGAAAACGACGCTACAAGATTTTATAACTAATGTGTTGAGACCTCATAATCATTACAGAAGAAATGTGTGTGAGCATCAAATACTAGAAGCAAAATGTAATTCGCTCAATTAGTTGATTATTACACACTAATTTAATAATTTTAATAGCCGCATAATGGTACAAACACTTCACTGACAAAATGTATCTTACGATTTGCTAGAATATAAGGTCTTTTCTATATTTTCTAAACGGTACTATTTTTTATCTACGCCATTTTACAAAATGTACACATAATACTTTATATAGCAGCTCACGGTGCAAGCACATTGAAACATTAATGTAAATCATAGTATTTATAGCACTTAACAATAATTAATGAATAAATTTAAATAAATTGAAAACTACATAAGATAAAATGCACCTACCACATACTTTGAATAAATAATTTCCCACGAAATATTTATATCCTCTCTCTTGTTCCCTCCTGACAGCTTGAGTATATTTTTCCAATAAAAAACAATTCAACAACTCCAAACTGAATCTGAGGTACACAGGCCAAACTTTTACAAGAAAATGTTCAGTGACAGCACGATGCGAACTCTTCGGCCATAATGTAAACAACGACACAGGAAGTTAACTATTGGAACACTGCGCACTTTTCGCGCACCTAACTGTGAAAAGATCCATGTAGCGACGGTCGAACTTTAGCGGGACACTAAATATGCGCTTAATTCATATAGTAAAGTGACAAAATTTGAAAACGTTAAAATATTTGAGACAGCGAGTATAATAATGATTCAGGTTTATTTATTCATACCTATCATCGTTAGTTATTAAGTTTTGTTTAATGTGAGAAACGTTTACCATAAAAATCCGTATATTTAATTGCAAACATTACCTGACGTAGATGTACTTCGTGCGTGTGTGGAGGATGCAGTACTTGGCAAATCGTATGTAAATTTGGTTTGTGAGCCTGTAAGGAGTATAAAATAGAAATTATTTTAATGCACACATTGGTGTACATGAAGGAGACTATATATATAATTGATTTATTTATTCATATCTATCTTCGTTAGTTATTAAGTTTTGTTTAATGTGAGAAACGTTTACCATAAAAATCAGTATATTTAATTGCAAACATTACCTGACGTAGATGTACTTCGTGCGTGTGTGGAGGATGCAGTACTTGGCAAATCGTATGTAAATTTGGTTTGTGAGCCTGTAAGGAGCATAAAATAGAAATTATTTTAAAGTACACATTGGTGTACATGAAGGAGACTATATATATAATTGATATTTTATTCTTATGTTAGTGAAGAAAGTGGGTGAATGTGGGCTCGCTAAATATAGATAAGAAGTCGGATTTATCCTCTTCTTTAGTAAGACGTTTTCCATATGTGATTGTAAAAGTTGGTTGATATTGTGGAATAGAGAAAACTTTTAGAAAACCAAAATATCTGCCAAGTGAGACAAATGGTGTCTGTTGGAAGATCATTAATAAAATAAAATAAATATTCTCATCACTTGAAATTAATTATGAAAGTTTAATTAATAATAATAATAATTATATTCATTAACGAAGTGGCGTGGCGTGTCTTGTCACAATATAGTTATATATAATTAGTAAATATAGTTAATTTTGTTGTGCTTAAGTGGATTTAGTAGCCGAAATCAGATTGTGACATTTTCTAAGATATAATATTAGAAACTATTCGTATTTCTTTAGAGCTAATATTATTTCATCTAATGGATACAGCATCTAAGTTTCCATCTTGTACTGCATGATTATTCCACTTACGTATGGGTGAATGTTTACTGAACTGAATTTCAGCTTATTTATATTAGTACTAGACGCTCTCTCTATATATATTCTACTATTTATTTTCAGAGCAATTTACACGCTCAACCTGTATTAATAAAATATTCTCTTAGTAGAACAAATCTCAGTCTATTTGAATGTGAATCTGGTTTAATTACGGTACATGAAACGGAATTTTTCTTTTTATTATGACATAATTTAATTACATTTCATATAATCAATCAGATGCACATTGGTTTGCATGAATTACTTTACTGGCAGAAAAACAGGGGTTTGTGATATACCATAGATGTTTAGGTACATCCTCTCTTACGAATATATTTTCTGACAGTTTAAGTGGCTAGCTGGTATATGAGATTATATTAATTATTATATCACATAATTAGTTTTACCTCTATAATCCTTATGTGCTAGCTAGCATCAACAATATGGCCTGAATAGCTCAAATGTACACATTTATAATCATGTGAACACTATTCTCTATTAGTTTTCACTCACCAGTCGTTGTGCTATGCCGCATGAACGTGAAATACGAGCTTGATGTAGCAGGTATAGTTTCTGTCTTAACTGTTGGAATGTCCGTACATGAACAACATTTGTTATTATAAGTAATATTGTCTATTGAAAAGTCAGCATTGTTTCCATGCACACCTTTCTGTTTCTTTGCTTCAAAAAAAATCTGGAAAAAAATGACATTTGCTGCAGTATACTCACCCAAATCCACTCTACATATTTTTCTATCTATCTATCTATCTATCTATCTATCTATCTATCTATCTATCTATCTATCTATCTATCTATCTATCTATCTATCTATCTATCTATCTATCTATCTATCTATCTATCTATCTATCTATCTATCTATCTATCTATCTATCTATCTATCTATCTATCTATCTATCTATCTATCTATCTATCTATCTATCTATCTATCTATCTATCTATCTATCTATCTATCTATCTATCTATCTATCTATCTATCTATCTATCTATCTATCTATTTATCTATCTATCTATCTATCTATCTATCTATTAAAATGGAGAGAAACAGTAAACGAATTAGTCATAATGTAAAGAGGATCAATATTTGACATTATTTTCAAGTAAACGGCCATAAATCAGAGAAATGTTGCTCCCTTTATTAATTCAAAATTATTCATTATAAACTAACTCGTTTAAAATGTATTTGTTTGTGTATCTTAAGGTGTTATTAAATGTATTAAATTTATTAAATGTATTTTAAAAATCATATTATAAATGAAAGAGTTAAATGCTTCAAAAGAGAAAGGTTGTTTGGGGGTGTGACATTTGCGCGCAAATTGTTGAAGGATTAATAGACGAGGACACCCATCTTACATTAATTAGTCCTTCATTAGCTTACTGGAAAATATAACCCGATTTCCAGTCGCACAATCTCCTAAAAGGGTGCAGAAGGTACACAATAAAAAAGCGCTTCATAAACATCTAGTTTATGCGAAAACATGATAGCAATCCACCTCCCATGCCCCACAAATTCCACTATGAATCAAGGCGCTATGACATATATGTACATAGTCGGGACGAGATAAAGTCAATAATTAGAATTCTCAATGTAATTTATGTATGTCAAACCAACGAGTCAAAATAAAATAGAAACATAGAAAAAATGTCCAGATGGATTAGAATAATTTTGAACTCTTTGTCTTCACAAAAGAGACGGGTTTACAGTGCCCATGATTAAGCGTATGCAGTATAATTAGCATACGAAATGTCTTTCTGATTATTCAAGCTTATCTTCCTCTTAGTCGAAGGAGGATTTCGTAAGCAATTGAAGAAACTGGTGGAGTCCCGCGTTTTGCCTGGGTTTGATTAAGAAGGGTGATACGCTTATAGTGTCGGTTCCAGATTTCCCATGCATGGGCAAAAAAGTAGGTTCTGGTTGATGCCAACGATGACAGCTGCCGATTTCTCTGATCTCCGTGAAGATGGCCAAGACCCCCATCAGTGCTGTCACATTCTATCGTCGAAAGGAATATAGCTCCTTGTGAAGTTACTGCCTTCATGCAAAATGTTAGTCTCTTATCTCTTCTGACAAACTCTGCATTCTTGGACAAAATCTGATGTTTTAATATTGATGTTGTTTCGTGGAGAGAAATGCTTCTTTATCACCAATTGAGAATGTCACCACGCGGGTGTGTACCTCAAATGTTCCCATAGATTTGCCCTGCTTGAAGTTTTGGTTCTCTCAGATCTAGCCTTCAGTACTCCCTATTTATAATTTTCTGATAACTCCAGAAGGTTCTAGAATCTTTGCACCTTGTGATTTTAATCTACTGATGCACATAAATTATTTGCACACATTTCATTAGCTAAGGCAAAAATCTACTGCGCATTAGCTAATATTTCCTATTTGGCTTGTGAACAAGTACATATATACATGCACATTTATTAATAATCTGCGTTCATTGTATATTTATTTTTATTTTCACCTTTTTTAATTTCATCATTTCCATCCCCTCCTCCCCACAGAATGTATGGTATTGGAAATGTGTATGCTTGATTTAACCTCTGTGTGAAAGAGAAACCCCAATTAGGTTAATAAAACCTAATTTTCACTTTCTAAAAAACTCGTTATTCATAGTTTTTGAGAGGGGTGAAAAGTTCGTATTTGTATTGTTTCATTCCGTTCGCTGTTTGTTCAATATTCACCCCATCATATTCGCACAGCCAATAAAACGTTCATTTGAATGACTGAATAAATCGGGCCCCACCCAAACATCAATGGTGTCTGTCTTGTGTCTTTTGTCAAATTTTAAAGACGACATATTACTGGCACATGTCACGAGCTTTCTGGAGATACACCAGAACAGCCAAACGAAACCCCCCCAGTTGTGACATCTGTCACTCGGTCTACTCTACGCGTGCTCGCTCGTTTTCCACATATGGTGCCAGACTATAAGGAGTAAAGTAGAATTCCTCCTTTTACACATGACTATGTTCATACGTCTAAGTGACATCATGTTCACTCATTCAGACACAAGTAAAGACAAATAGAAAGTTGGAAAAAGCTTTTGAAATCCACTCTCGCTCAAAAACAGTAACTAAACAGTACCTTTATGAAATGCATAAATAAGCTGAACAATTGACATAAGATTAGTTTTCTTATAAATAACTTGATAAACTACGAGACTGACCTTTGCATCAAGTACTGAATTGCAAAATTCTACTTCTCTCAAGTCCGCAAATTTATAAATCTGTACTTTATGGATTTGTACAATACAAAAGGATTTTATCGCTCTAGGTGACGCAGGTGTGGGTCCAAGGCAGCCTATTTCCATAACTCAAACTATTTCAGGTGTGTAGCATATGTTAATCAGATTTCCTTGACCCTGGGTGACAAATACATCCATCCGATTGATCGGATTTAACGAGCAGTTAATATTACGCCCTCTTGTAACGATCAGAGAGGAGAAAGATAGACCGGTGATTGTATGTCCGAGAGTTTTGGGTTAACCAATGATAAGTTAAATTGTTAGATGTTAGAATGATTCAAGTTTGAAATTAATAGTTTGATACTGATTTCTACTACTACTAATAGTTCATTACTTAAATTCTAAATATCAAAGTTAAAAATATTATAGTGGGGTTAAAATTTAATTTTAAAAAAATTGTTAGAACTATTACGCAAACTGTCACATTGGGTATACTATTTTAAATCATTAATAAGGATATTCTGCAAGTGAAAATACAAGAAAGCAAAAATTGCACAGTGACAAACTAATACTTTTATTTATATTTCGACTTGCAACAAATGAGCACACTATTTATAATATAGCATTACCTTGAATGTTCTGTCAAATCGAAAGTCAACGCATTTTCTTTCCCAATATCCTCTTGTCGACGTGTTTCTAGACCATATTAATGAGTCTTTGCAATTGGATTCTGTACACTTTAAATTCAAGGTCAAAGTACGTTGTTCAAAAGATGTTATTCTGAATTGAAACTTAAGACTCATGGTGGTGTTTGGCATTTCACACATTAAAGGACTTATCAACACAGAACTTTCTTCATTCTCTTTAATGTAAGTATTGAATTGTATGTGAGAACCTGAAACAAGTTATTGATAAATGACCAATAGATTTCATACATACTAGTGTTATAATATTATGGTACAGACATATAGATAGATAGATAGATAGATAGATAGATAGATAGATAGATAGATAGATAGATAGATAGATAGATAGATAGATAGATAGATAGAAAGACAGAGAGACAGGTAGATAGATAGATAGATAGATAGATAGACAGATAGATAGATAGATAGATAGATAGACAAACAGATAGATAGATAGACATACAGACACACAGAAAGACAGACAGACAGATAGATAGATAGATAGATAGACTGATAGATAGATGGATAGATAGGCAGACAGATAGACTAATAGATAGATAGATAGATAGATGGATAGATAGACAGACAGATAGATAGATAGATAGATAGATAGACTGATGGATAGATAGATGGATAGATAGATAGATAGATAGATAGATAGATAGATAGATAGACAGATAGATAGACTGATAGATAGATAGATAGATAGATAGATAGACAGACAGACAGATAGATAGACTAATAGATAGATAGATAGATAGACTGATAGATAGATGGATAGATAGACAGACAGACATATATATAGATAGATAGATAGATAGATAGATAGATAGATAGATAGATAGATAGATAGATAGATAGATAGATAGATAGATAGATAGATAGATAGATAGATAGATAGATAGATCGTTATTTACTAAAGCAAAATTGATAAGCTTTACTGTCTGTGTTAAGTTTCCATCCTTGGCTGCCATTATTCTGAATGGACCAATCACAAAGGCTTTGACTGAAACTACAACTCCCTGTAACATGATCGAATATATTATTTTATAAATAATTAATCTTTCCATACTCTCTTTAATAGATGGTCAGTAAAACGTATATTGTTAAGGCAAAAAAAATGTCTAGCATTGTATATATAAAAGTGATTTTTATAAATCCCTTCAATGATGAATTTTGGACGCTATTAATATTTAAATAATAACATGAAGATAACATCTAATGAATTCACTATCAGCAACGCTTACATCTGTACATGTTTCTTATCGTTCTTCCCTACCCCGTTTTCAGTTTACACAAATTTGTATATTTTCTTCCATACTTAATAATATGTTTACCTTAACATTTGTTTGCTTCTGCTTTTTTCGAATGAATTTAATTTATTTTATTTTTATTTTAATTTTTCTTCTACAGTGAATCTTTATAATATAAGTTAATGGCTGTAAATAAAACTCTAGAAACAAAAACAAAATATAATGATTGGAAAATTAATAATTTTGGTTCTGAATGCGATAACAAATGTTGATCTAATGAGATGTGATACATTTTGTTTTTATATGTTATGAAGTTGAATTTACGTTATGTGCATTAACTAAATAATTATCTTAAAAAAGTATTGAGTTTGATTTAATATTTTTTATACTAATACAATTTCTGAAGTTTAAAGTAATATATGAATTATTATTTTTGTTTTTTCATCTCATACATATTTATGAATGTTTATGTCTTTTCCCTCTCATGTCAATACATAAACAAATATCAGTAACTGATTTGTTTATTCATGCACTTTTTATGTTGGGTGTTTGCAATGATTTCGATAATAAAGAAAATAATGCGTGTGAGGACAAACATTCACGAATGTGCATTCACGCAAACATTAATACAAATAAAACATATTCTGATATGTAATTATTATAACAGTGTGCACAGTTTACATACCACCAGAGTCCTCTCCAGTAAATCCTCGATAACATATTCTAAGGAAACAAATTACATATAATCAAAAAAACATTAACACACAAAGAAATAACACTATAACAAAGAAACAGATAAAATGTGTATATCTTACTCCATGTTATCCTCGTTCCCTTAGCAATTATTCGTTATTACAAGTATGCCCTTATCTTGTTCAATGAACAAATATCATGTATACTGTATGGTGTATAGCATACAAAAATAATTCCACCATACAAGCCTCAACTATTTTAAAAGTATATATTTTTTTATTTGCATTTGTGTTTTTTATGGTTCTGTAAATGTAATAAATGTAGTAATTGTGGTGTTTATGGATGTGTAAATGCAATAATGTAATTGTGATGTTTAAGGCTCTGTAAATTTAATTGTGGTGTTTATGTTTATATAAATGTAATAATGTAATTTTGGATTTTATGGTTCTGAACAATTAAAAATGTAAAATTGGTATTTTTGGTTCTGTAAATCTAAGTGATGTATAGACGATAATGGTACAGTTAACAAAGGGATATGTTTTTGGTTAGCGAAAGCGAAATCATTTTATTAAACAATTACGGCAAAGTGAATAATGAATCACCTACATACAAATCGGTTTACGGTCAGACGTATACCTTTGACTCAAGACTTCCGTTACTGAAGAAAAAACGAGGACCGCTGACGCAATGTGATTAATCTTCATTTTCTGAAAAAAATAGTCAGAACCCCAGTACCCCCACACACAAACACACACACTCTGTCGAATTAAATAATTAGAAATATTGTGATCAGTGAAAGGTTTAAATAGTGTAAATGCGTTTTGCTTCAACAAGTGCACACACAACACATATATAATATTTTGAATCATACACACAAAATCCCTGTGTACGTGAATCGCACTAAACGGATATAGTATACGCTACATTTGAAGTATCACTTTCCGCTTTAACTGTGGTTGTAATCGCGATATAGGAAACAAGATATATATCTTTAGTGACTGGTAAGTGATTCTATGCGTCTGCTTGTGTTATCACAATAGGTCCTCACATATAATGACAGACATGACGGACATACAAATAAACAAATGGACGAACAGGCAGACATAAACAGATAGATGGAAGGACAAACACGTAAACAGACGTGATGACTACGATTAAATGAATCTTACACGAAATGGAGATAATAAGAATTGACACAAGACACATGAAAATTAATAAAATATTTATATAAAACAGCAATCAATTTCAAAATATACTTAGCACAATGTTCATAATATCTGTCAGAGAAGTCTTCCCTTAAAGTTTTCAATATCAAAAGTTATGTACAAAGTTTCCAATAGTTCCTACATGGTTATAGACCATTCTCTCACTCCTGGCCAAAGTACTATTTTCACTAACTTAGATACTCTGAGTCTAATCGTTGTCACTGGTAGATTACTGGTAGACTATCTTTTCCAAGCAACATAATATGGGTTCTTATGTACCAAACTACCGATACATTTCAGCAAACTGTTGCCAACAATAGCAAAAACCTCCAAATGTGGCGAAAATCCTGCAATTTACAAAGAAAGTACTCAGAGACTGCTAACATTAACTATATAGTGCTCTCTAAATCTGACCACAAACTCACTAACCTGAAATAAATTGAATTAATTATACATGGCAATTTATCATGATTACATTTTACACAAAATTATTAAAATAATGTAAACGCAACAAGTACCTTCAGTTCTGCAAACCCAGGATGAAGTAATTTGTCCAACCGAAACTCATCTCTTTAACCACCTGTATCACCTCTCCAAGTCAATCCATCAGTCACTTGCATTAGCAATTACATATTTAACTTCCGAGTCGGAAATCATCACTTTCCATCGGATGTAGCTTGCAAGGAAGCGTGAAAAAATAAATGGTTATCTACACTTCTACGTTAATACTCTTTACGTTATGCAAGAGTTACCTCTGAGCGTCACACTCATACAAATGCCATAAAATCGTGTACAGAGTGAGAGTTTGGTTCCGAGCAGTGTGTATTGATGTGATATATGTCAGCTGCATGTCCAAATACGTCATTATTCCTGGGCTAGAGATCACGAAGAAGTAGTGTGCATTTGACACACACTATCACCATTTATTAACTTATTTAACTAGCGTAGTGTCTTTACCTTTTTGAATTTAGAGTTATCGATTCAAAAGCAACAATCATTAAACATAAAATAATATTATAATACTTGCAAGAAGTATTGACACAAATATCAACATTTGGATGTAACGATTTTTACAGGGAATTGTTACATGTATTACTCTGCCAGGTAAAGACGAATACTTTGGTGCATAGAAAATCAGCGATGAATAAATAACATATTTTGTAAACGAAATATATTTGCTGGAGGAATAAGAAAGAGTACTGATGTACCCTATGAATTCGTTTATATACACATTATTCCTTATATACCTTTTGAAGTGTTTTATTCTACTTTTACTAACAGATAAGGTTTCTTGAGAAAGAAATATGTACACTCAGTACTGCCAATCTAATGTTGGAGGACACTGACGTTTTACGGGTTCATTTCAAAAGAAAACGTCATCATTAAAGATACTACGGGGGTTAAGTTATTGCGGCTGTTTACACTTTCGGGGAGTAATCCTTGCTTCCTTCTTGGGTGCGAAAGGTAACTCTGTATTCCCTGTGTTAGTGTGCGATTATCAGCGAGTCAGAGGACATTTAACGAATTTATGAAGGGTAGACGAGTGTTTTATATACACCCCCTGACTTGAGATTACAATTTATGACAATGACATCCTCGGTTTTTCTAAGTTTAATAATAATTTATAATAAATATTTTTATTGACCATGTTTTCATAGTTTATAATCATATATTGCATTTATTGTATGTATTTTATTCATGGTTATTTTGAATAATAACTAATTAAAGGTTTCTTTGTTATATTAAACTCGATTATAATCGTGTATCCATCGTCAAGACATGAATGGATATGCGTGCGTGCATTTGTGAAGTTCGTTTTAAATTATTGTTTATTTGATCTTCCGGTTATAATCGGGTAGAGGGGTGGTCACATATTGTTGACAGGAATCGTGTTTTATACTGATTAATCCATCCGTTAGACGGGTCGGTGTGCCTACTCATGTATATCAAAGTTCATTCAGACATGGGGAATCATGCCGTTTCCAAGGAATCGTTGGGTGACCAGCGATCCAGCCTCTAGTACCAATGCACAAATCAGGACACAAGTTGCTATGATGGATATTTTGGACATCTGGCACACGAATACCACCAGAACAGATCATCGTAATGATCGCCGACAAAATGATAATGGCATACGGGTTTGTTAATGAGTGCTATATTGCCAGAAACATGTTATGCGTAAATACAGATCTTGGCTTTGACTTGTTTGTCACATCCAATTCCTTCAAACCGAGTCCCTGTTCCTCAGTACCTCGACGTGAAATCAGCCTCATCGCAATGAGTCGTCAAGATTTCACTATTGTGTGGTATTTTGTGTAGATCTTTATTGGACTCTTTTGGTTGCAGGAAGCGGCTCTGCATTCCTTGTGTCAGTGTGCGATTGTCTGTGAGTTAGAGGAAATGTTACATCTGTGTGAACTAAGATAATGTAGGTATATATATATATATATATGATTGAAGTTAGTCATTCTAAATAATTTTGAAATGAGTTTAAAATGTGTGTTGACACGCATACTCTGTAATGGTACTTGTTTTGATGCTGAGTAGAAAGAGGCTGGATAAATGACGCTGTATGGACTGACGACGTTCGAGAGGATCTTTTTATATATTGGTACGTAGTTCATTATGACTGGACACGTGACAGGAGGGCGTATTACGATATTTTTTTTTAATGAATCCGTAATATGATGAATGTTTGTCAAGTCGGATTATGAAAGACTGTAATCATTCAAGTATTCAGTATTGATCACATCAGACCAAGCCATTGTTAAAAATCACAACCAGTGTGCCAGAAACATTTGTCAGCGTCTGATTCCATATTGTACTAATAGTTCTTAAAATAGATCTGGCAATGCGACAATCATACGCACTCTGTATACTAGTCGAATTAAAATAGCTTAAGAAATAAACTGCTCTCACTGCCTTTCGGATATGATAATATGATCACGGTAGTTTTCAAAGATAAATAACATATATTTTATTATAATTGCAATTTGCATTTGGTTAATTGTTTTAATTATTGTTTATATACTCTATAAATAAATATTAAACGTATGTATGTTACATGATACAATGAACATGGAACGAATCAACATTTTATTATTTAGATCAGTTTCTTAACAATATTAACTGAATCACTGTTGAAAGCGAAAAAATACATTGTCAATGGTTGAACCATTTTCAACCACAGGTTATTATTTAGTTATTTAAGATATAAAGTACTTATTGGTTCTCAATGTCTACAGCAAGTAACTGTAATCCTAAATATAGCACAATTTTTTTACACGAAATAGAGGGAACAGCATCCTGAACGTGCAGTGCGAAATGGTTATCGATATTGCATTTTCATAACAAAATATTTTATTGGCTATGCTTAAAATACATGGACAAGCAACAACTGTGGATTCTGAAGTTTTATTATTCTTTGAGCACCGAGAATCGATCCTGTCTCTCCACTTGACAGCTTCCACTGACCACCTGATCACAGCAAAATACAATTTTCAGAGACTGTGAGACAAACACGCGCAACGGGGGTGGTCAGAGAAATAAAGGACACACATACATCGGGAGAGAGAGAGAGAGAGAGAGAGAGAGAGAGAGAGAGAGAGAGAGAGAGAGAGAGAGAGAGAGAGAGAGAGAGAGAGAGAGAGAGAGAGAGAGAGAGAGGCAATCCAGAATTACAGGCATCACTGAGATCGAGTAGGTAATATAGACACACACACACACACACACACACACACACACACACACACACACACACACACACAGACAGACAGAGTGTATTTCATATGATTACAATCAACTTGAATAAGCGGACTATAAGTGCAAAACTGTAAACTAAGATACAATAATATATAAAGAAAAGGGTATTAAAAATGAGTGATATGCTACAGCAACATTAAAATCAAGAGGAGGACATGCATACAGTAACAAATAGTTGAAAAATAAATAAATGATGTATTAATTCAATTAAGATATTTTCATTTCAAATCCCTTTACTGATACAGTGTAAATGGGCACATTGCCTGGAAAAATCAATTTTTGTGGGTACATCATCTAAGAGACAGAGGCACAGTTGCATCTTATACATTGTATGACTTCTTAAAATGTAATATGTCAGATGCATAATTATTATGACCGAATTGTAGCTTTTGTCCTGATTTTTATTTTCTACTTTAAGTGTGTAATACAATGAGATACGTCATCCATGATCATGCCCCTTACTGTTTGATTATTTCTTTATGTAAGCTATTTATTTATAGTAGTATAATAAATAATTCGTTAATGTTAATCATAGTCTCTGAAAAAGCCAACAATACATACTTAGGTTAATCTGTAGTTACGAGGTTAATGAATTATGAATCCTTAATTATTTTAATGTGATTCTTTTGAAATACTCTATAATGTTTTAAATGCTTTAAATACATATATTGCGTTTATTTCTAACAATTTATAACTAACCTCTTGAACTCCTTAATTTTCCATTGACAAATTCATACATTATCTTACAATTTTGCTGATTCTTAGAAATCGATAGTTCTCAAGCAGCAAGAAAATTAATCTGTATTAATTATATGCGAACCATTTGATTGTGGAAGTCAACCTGCCTAAACACTAACTTTTAAGAACATTTTTAAAACATTGATATTTGTTTGTTAATCCTTAGCACTATCCAAAAACAGTCGCCCTTTGAATTCAATTCAAGAAATGTATATTCTAAAGTGTCGTACGCAACCATACGTTGACCTCATCATCTGCTCAGTGTATAGAAGTTCTAATCCGAAAGTGATATTTTATCAGTGAAATCCTCATCTTTTGCTCAGTGTATAGAAGTTATATTCCGAAATTGATATTTTATCAGTGAAATCCTCATCCTTGATTATATAAACTAGCAAGTGTTATTTGCATCCGTGAGTCTGTTATTTTTAAAAACCTGTTATATGAAATATATAAAATGACAGGCAAGTCAAGACACATGGCAGAAAACGGTGACAAGTAGTATAGCTATATCGTAATATCGTAGGATACACAAAACACGACAACAAGTAGTATAGCGTTACTGAAATGCAGTATGATGTACGCAACACGATGACAAGTAGCATATCTATAGTCATAGTGGCTACTTAATGTGAGTGTTTTCTTACATCTTTATCAACATACGTTTATTCATGCATCACAATGCATGCGCTTTATACTCAATCAGTAAGCCAGATATAAAACAATAGTTGCTTTAACATAACAGATGAAGTCCTACTTAATTATAATATGTACATAACTCCATGTCGTCAAGAATTAATTTCAAAACTTATTAATTAGCTGTAAAAATCATTCAACCATATTACCATCCTTCTATGTAACAAGCACTAGTCAGAATGTTGTGAATAAAATTGGATTGACAGCGACAAGACCACAACTCTCACAACCTGCATTCACGTGGAAAAGTACAGTCAAATCTTTTTATTCGTGAGAAATAAAGTTGTGGAAACATGTATCAGATATTTTTACAAATGTTCATTATGAGCTCCATTAGTTTGATAAAGATACACGACTATTTTCTTTGTAGTTTTTAACCGCACACCTTATATAAGTTTGTTGTAATATAATTTTTAGTAACATCTGTGTTCAATGGGTTATTTTATATATGGTTTGTAACCGCACACCTTATATAAGTTTGTTGTAATATAATTTTTAGTAACATCTGTGTTCAATGGGTTATTTTATATATGGTTTCGAGTCACTTTGCGATTATACAAAAGAGCATCAGCAATGGCTTTGTTTATCAAGTTTTTGTCACGTGTTCGTTCAGTTGCACAAAGATTTGCCTTCGAAAGCAGGTGTAATTGCCGCATGGACACGGTGATCATTCATCATCCCACCACGTTTGTCAGAATTCTAGCAACAAACACAATGGACACGGTGGTCATTCATCATCCCGCCACGTTTGTCAGAATTCTAGCAACAAACACAATGGACGGTCAGAAGATTCACTAGCCTGTAAAACTGGTTTGAACGTCTTGCACACAAAATACTCACTTTCACTCATTTATTAACCAGTAGGCGTTATTGCCAAACACAAACTTAGTTTGGAAACTAAAGTATGTTTAGATTTTATTTGAATGCACACTTATTTTCTTCAGCAGCAGAACATTTTTTCCAAATGTACATGCACATATAACCACTTTCAAAGTAACTCCACAAACTAGAAAATTTTAAAATTTATTGTAAAAAGGAAATGTCAATCAAGTACATATATTACAGTCCTTGATAAAATACTGTACCTTCAGGCAGGATCTCATGCGTACACAGTTAAGTCGCACAATATAATTCGTTTTTTATCATAGTTTCCTGTTGCTGTCCTTCCTGGCTGTTGATGTAAAGGACAATAAAATCATGATCATTCTTTATGATACAATGCAATATTCTCGAATAGTGGCATGTGCTAAAGATATTGTTACAGTTTGACGTCTAAATGCACTAATACACTCCCAGGCAACAAACTCTAATTGTTCTCTATACATTTTTATCGACATTGTTAATCGTGGAGTAGTAAGATCAGCAGTATTAACAGTGCAGATGTTTTATACATGACATAAATGATTATGTAAGAGTCTTCTTGCTGTCACCCCCCCCCCCCCCACCTTACATGTAAAGCTAAAATTGCGATCCATATGTTTTGACAAAGATGCATACATGAACGAGAAAACTGAAGATCGTTTCTAGATAATTGAGGAAAATGCATAACTTAAAATGAAATTATATATTGTTATGGCTGGAATTAGGGACTAGTAATTATGTTTAAAACATAGTTATTTAAAACATAGTAATTTAAAACATAGTGATGGAAACCATAATACAAAACGTAAATGTGTGCATTTCAATCGACGGACAACAAAACACACATTCTAATTTTGGAAAGCGACGATTCTCAAGTGCGGATGTAATCTGCATAACTGGATGTTTAGACTTTTCAAATTCATGTGCATGACATGAACAACTTCTAAATAAAGCGTGGAAAACCAGCCGTACCTCTACATTATGTTGACAACATTCTCCTTGAAGCGTAAGACAGTCAACATAGACGGAGCCACGAAACTAAAACAGTATTAGGTATCGCGTGGTTACATACCCAGTGCAATGCGAGTGCACTATAAGGGGATCACAAGGGAAGGTACACATTAGATTACCCTCCATTTCTTCCCCGTTGTTCTAAAAGGAGCATTTGCTCGAAACAGAAACTGCCATTATCCAAAATTCAACACACAATGTGTAATTAAATTGTAGTATAAACAATCATAAAAAAAGATAGTAAAAAGTTCTTACTTCAGATCTTTATGAACAACACGCCGTGTCTTCCTATAAAGCACGAAGACAATAATGAAGATTGTTGCACCAAGCACAAGAATGGCAACTCCCAGTGCAACGCCACCAACATTGGTACGCTTCTCTACATTTATGTCGTGCCCTCGTGACACTGTAAATTTCAAAAATGTTCTTGTGTACAATAATAACTATATAAATAAAAGAACATTTTCACACACCCACGGCCCCGAAAGTCGTGATAGTAAGGAAAGAGAAAACACTTTATGATATAATAATAAATAAAACACTATATGAGATAATAATAAATAAAACACTATATGACATAATAATAAATAAAACACTATATGAGATAATAATAAATAAAGCACTATATGAGATAATAATAAATAAAACACTATATGACATAATAATAAATAAAACACTATATGACATAATAATAAATAAGCACAAGTATATTCTAAAAATAAAATAAATTACGCTTTGAGAATTGACAACAAAGTATTATTAATAAATATTGCAAAAACGTTAAAAATAACAATTCTCGCTTGTTGGGACAGCCCCATAGACATTAAATCGTTAAGGGATATATTATTTTACGATTGAAAAATAGTTTAAAAATAAAAATATGTGATGCTAAAGCCACATATTTAATTGTTATGGTGATGATTATTAATTAATCATCCATAACTAATTGCAAATGATGATAATCTTAATTTATATTAATAATTCTACCAGAAAACACACTCGTCTCTCTCACTTAACGGATATGCGAATGCTATAAACGTTTTCTCTCTTCCACAACATTAAAGACATTTACCGACACACAATATTTCCATAGATTGAAAGCTTCTTACTAAAGGAGAACACAAATATATTTAGCAAGCTCCAATCCACCCAGTCTTTCCTTCAAATGGTTATCAACACGTGTAAGAAGTTCAAGAAAGTTATCAATCAATTCATTAAATCAACAATTAAATAATTAACATTTGAACATAATAAAAGAGCATGACATTTACATCACAACACTGCTTGTTTAATGCTGGAAAATCATTCAGTTTATCCTAGCATAGGCATTAACAGTCAATTAACCTAAATGCATAATCATGTTCATGGATATCATCACGGAAATGAGAGTAGAGTTTCAGATAAATAATTACAGTTAGTTCTTATAACCTGTTCAAAGATGATGGAAGTCACCGGCATGTGTTTTTCAATCAATGCAGTTTGCAACAAGTCTCGGTCTTTCTTATTTAGGTGATGTTCCTTGTATCCTTCTAGACTCACTACACAACTGTTCGAGAATCTTCGATGCGCTCGCAAGCACACCTCAGAGAATCGTCCTGAACTTCAAAAGTACTATCAACGTATATCAGACAGGGTGTTTTAGAATCATGAGTGGTCACTGACACATCATGAGGAATGTTCAAAATAATTTTTATGAATTTTCTAGACCAAACTCAAGCAATCATTTGCGCTGTATTTGCTCTCGAATAGAATTCACAGGAATCAACTTATAGGAACACGTTTTATTGATAGGTTAATGACAACGCCGGATGCACAAACTAACGTAATCAAATAGAGTACAGTAGACACCGTAGCATGAGGAGACAAAGAAAAACAAAAAGGTCTGCCTCTCTGCAAAAGTAAAATTCAGGCAGCAATATATTTCAGGCGTACTTCATCACTAGACTCCTTTCTCTATTACAAACATTCTCAACTTACAAATCCTCCAACAATTTCATTAGTCCGATATACCCACTGCGCAGAACATATAATGTCCACCAATATTCACAAGTACATGTATAATGTACAATGTTGACAAATTAATGAACATAATGGGTGTTGATAAACAAACAAAGAAAATTTATTAACAATATAATTAACTACATATTGCACAACAATCCAAAATTGATCAATTACAAATAATGATATGTACAATTATGACATACATAGATGCACAAGCACATTTGTGCATGCAAGCGCGTGCATGCATGCATACGTGTGTGCATGTGTGTCAGGCGAAGCAAAACTTAGCCCGGCATCACTCCATAAACATTTAAAAATTAAAATGATAAAATATAGATACATGAGAGGTATAGGAACCATAGCATAAAATATACGTTTAAAACATTCAACCAAGACACTAATTACAAGACTGACCAGCCACTCCAAGACATTAGCAGGATGTTAGAGTTATACAAGACCTGACCACCCAGGGCTAGGGCGCAGGAAACGGTTAGGGATCAAAGGGTCACTTGTAGCTAGCTGATAGGGGAAAGGGATAGACTCACACTGAGCTATAGGCCAGAATACAGGAAGCGGTCGGGGGATCAAAGGGCCACTCTTAGCTAACGGTAGAGGGAAGGGTTAGTTTCAAAGAAATACCAGGAATAATGGAAAGCCTTTATATAAGTCGGGCCGAGCCAATTCTCTTCACTTGCTCATAACAATCCGAGTTTTAAAACACGCAGGAGCAGTCCCAGAAATTTCATCTGGTAATATTTTAGAAGAAAACAGTGGGAAAATTTCTAAGTCAGAAAGACTAATCCCTGAGTGTACTGCACTCCAACCAGATGACGTTGGGTTCATTCAGTTTCGGAACGAGAAAGGTATGTGTGGCTGACTTTAAATTTTGTAAAACTTAGTAAATATAATAATAGGATGTGTGAGGATGATTTATGTATTCTAACTACACCTTTCTTTCAGATTAGTGCCAATGTGCTCAGGGAAGTAATAGCCCTGGCACCTAAATACTTTTATTCTGTAATCAGCAGTTACTTACACTGCCTTAATTAAATTTCAGAACCAAACAGTAACTAGAGGAAGAGTATCTACAAACAGTAACTAGAGAAAGAGCATCTACAAAGAGTATCTACAAACAGTAGCTAGGACCAGATCCAGGTCAGAGAGCAGACGACGTATTCTGCCGGTTGTTTACGCCGAGCGAGAAGGGGCGGAGCCAGCTTGCTATTCAAGGGCCTGCCATTGTGGAACGCTTGCGCGGCGAGAGCTAAAACGCTGATGTTGACCTTTGCTCGAGCTTTGAGCTAAGTATAGAAACATAAACATTGAGCAGAAGTGCATAATAGTGTATTGGAACTGAAATACAGGTCGAATTTATGTAGAAAAGGAATGATTTGGGGAAAGGAAAACAGACATTAAAAATCACTTCATTAAGGGGGGTTAGCATTTCCCTGAATCAGCTAGGACTTATATTTTGTAACTTGGACTACATTGTTAACTGTTCTTCCTTTATTGTTATTTTCTTTTATTTTTCTTTTATTGTATATATAAAGTTATTGTTAAATTTTCATTAGTGTTGCGTCAGATTCATTGTTATTCTTGTCTAGTATGATTTTATAATTGTTATCGTCACGTCCGTCTAACGTATGTCTTGAGCCTGTCTTTTGTCTTGTCTGTCTGTCTTATCTGTGAGGAATCGTTTCCTCTGGGGGCTCATTACGAGTTACCGGAAGTGACGTCCTCAACTTGTCCGTCCTAGATATCTGTATTTAGGGGGGTACCAACAATGTGTGTATGTGTGTGTGCATGTGTGTGTGCGTGTATGTGTGCGTGCGTGCGTGTGTGTGCATGTGCACGTGTGTGTGCGCGCGTGTGTGTGTGCGTGTGCGTGTGTGTGTGTGTGTGTGTGTGTGTGTGTGTGTGTGTGTGTGTGTGTGTGTGTGTGTGTGTGTGTGTGTGTGTGTGTGATGATTTCTCATTGTACCTAAAACGACTCCCGTAGTAACTGTTTATAATAGTGTCCCTGAAAATTATCTCTAGCTCTCCCCCAGAGACACAGAGTGAACAATATTAATTAAAATGTTACTTCAATCAGTTGATGTTCAGATGATATGAATAATGCACATCACAGAGACGATTGTTTCCTGAAATCGAAAAATGTCTCTTTTTTTTTTCTTTTTGACTGCAGTAGATGATGTGACGTTCCTTCACCAGCTGGTTTCCTGATCTCACAAAACACACAATCTGGCAGTCCGGTCGAGTTTAAAGGAAGGTGTAAAAGGAGTTATCCCTTGATTGTATAGAAACAGCAATAGTTCCTGTTTAGAAATTCAGTCTGGACAGACATTAACTGTCACCCTCCTTAATAACTCCTCTGACTATATTTTACAATTACTGAATACAGTTATTTAGTTTACCCCAAGTGAACACTGGATTCATGCTCCTAACACAAGTTAAACACTTTTCTAGAAACAGTTATGCAGTATTAAACGAAGTAATATTAACAGACCAGAAAATGGAAATAGAAAATTCATAAGTTAAAGGTAATACTTTACAGATCAAGATCCTGAAAGAAAGTTCTTCTGAATCATAAACACTATTCTGCACAGATCTAAATTCGTTGTGTGAGACTTGCTGCAATGATGAAACAAAAAGTAACACGTAAGTTACAAATAAATCAACCAATGTTAATCCCATGTCTTTTCCTTTTGAATGAAATAACAAAAGATATTTTAGGGTTATAAACATCACACACGATTACACATAAAAAATAAATTACATTATTAATCACTGAAATAAAGATATAAAGTGCATTTCTGTTCAGCTGGGAAGAAACATGGAAAATACAATTTTAGAACTTATAACACTGTATACACTCACGATAGGCCTTAATCAGATGACTCCCCAAGAATGGAGAACTGACGAGAAAAGCACATTTTAGGGCTTATAAGATTTCTCAGCAAGTGATGGATAAAGTGATAAGTTTCCACAATGTGCCCCCCCCCCCAGCGTATTCCGTTAATGCCCATAGGTCAGCTATAGTTGGCCAGTAGTCAGCCATTTGTTAGCCTTAATTGGCTAGCTTATCAGTAACATTTGCGTCCTTTGATAACCCATTTATCTATAACACGAAGTAAGGTAGACTCACACATTCAATGGAACTTAGGCTATTGGATTCCACCAGGAACGACACCAGTGTAATTTAGTTATAATATTACTTCAGGCGATGTCAAGTTATCCATTTTTGAGAACGGTCGTGAATTTCATTTGCCTGTTTGCTTAAAGTGCAGTACACAATGTCTGCTTTAAAATTTTACTTCAATAAATATTAGTAATATGACCAACGTGTTCTACAGTTTTATAACAAAAATATATCATAAGTAAAAGAAGTATATGGAAACAAGTGACAAATAAAGGAAGGGATGGACATATTTGTCACATATTTAGTCTCGTTATAACTCACGATTAGTTGTAGTGTTTGTTGTTGTTAAGCTTTGTGTCGATACGTAAACTGTATCCATAGTTGTATCAGTAGTATTTACGTTGCACGACGTGTTCCTGTAAACAATTGATTTGATTTCGATGACAGGTTCAGTAGATTCCTCTGCACCCTTCGCTTGTTTAGCTTCAATCAGAATCTGAAAATTTAATGAACTTGATAACATAGAAATCTTTACTTATGTCACCCTCCTCCCTCCACATCCCCCTCTCTTTCACTAAAACATGAATACATACACACACATACACACACACATACACACACTCACTCACACACACACACACACACACACACACACACACACACACACACACAAACACACATTCCCACTTGTTCCTACTAACATTCTCTGCCTGTTTCATTCTATAATATGTATTGAAGCACCTTTACCTGTGTGTACATATGCAGATTAAAATCTAATAACCCTATGAAATATAATATGCTTGATATCGTTTCAGAATTACTACTGTGATACTTACCCGTGGCATATAATATGTATCCATCTATGTTTCAGAAATACTTTATTTAAAACCGCCTCAGTCATTGAGATAACTTCTTTTGTCATTTTAACTGCTTATTGTGTTCTAGGCCGACGGATATGTGGAATTGGTAAACAAATATATTGCACAATACTCCAGGCTGAATATATGAAATAACGTATTGTTATCTAATCTATTGATAATAATTATTAGTCAGTTTGAGTTGCTCCCGGAGTGTATTGACATATCTCTGCTCAATAAAATGATGATGTGTAGAACTGATCAATGCAAAGGGAAACAATCTGTGATTGTGCGAGTTTGATCATCTTTGCATAGTGTTAGTCATGGCGGATTGTCATCTTCCAATCTCCTACCCTGTTTGAGGGTGGGTGCTCTGGATCTGCAAGCGCATGTGTGATTCCTAAGGTACGTGACAAATTATATAGATTTAAATTAATTTTATCCGTACTATAACAACCACCAAAAACCTGTTGTAAACAAAAATGAAACAGAAAGTGTAGTCTAAAGTGAACTCTTGACTGATACAATCGAATTGATTTAATGTGACATAAAAAATACACTGAAAACACTATGTTGATAGCCTCAAACTGAAATACTTCTTTCATAAATTTAAATATGCGCGCGTGTATGTGTGTGTATGTGTGTGTATGTGTGTGTGTGTGTGTGTGTGTGTGTGTGTGTGTGTGTGTGTGTGTGTGTGTGTGTGTGTGTGTGTGTGTTATAATTATAATATATTATTTTGTGCCCTGCATTCAAAATAAAATTTAAGATTGAAAGTCACGCGTGTATATATATGTTGAAAGACATAGATATGTGTTTTGTGAACTTGAAAACGAAAAGAAATCCATCATTGCAATTAAACAGATATATAAAGTGAAGAAACAATGTATAATATATTTTTTGTTATGGAAGGTATATATTATGCAACAAATCAGTCAGCAAGTCTGTCAATCAGTCTTTCTTCGATTTTCTTTTTCACAGAAGTATATATTTTATTTGCTCTTTTATCAACTGTTTACCATTAAACCATTCGATCTGCACATTAGGATTCAGCTCTATGTATTTTTCAGAAAAAACATTCTGCAAGTGTAGATATGAACTTAGGTATTTGCAAATCAATTGTCTACTTTAAAGAAATGTTTTTCTTACATAGAATTTGCCAGGTGATTTCAAAGTGATGTTTGAAACCAGCCAATTGCGTTCCGTGGAAGTGTTTAAAGTCTCTACTAATTGTTCAAGACCTGTGTCATTTTGTAATTTAACAAATATAAATAGATCTTTGGATTTATAGAACATATATTGAAGCTGAATACACAGATCCGTATCCGGTTCTTCACACATGAAAGGACTGATGAGCTGTGCCGTTTCTACCTCATACTTTTCCTTTGTATGGAAAACAATTCCTGCACCTGGACATAAACATGTTTAGTTCTAAACGATCTTGCAATATAAACAAACACATTATGAGAACTACAACACATACAAAAATAGGTACAAATGAAAATTAAATGGCAGTGACATTAGTGATGTGTAATATTGTACTTCATTCCATTTGAATCACGTGACTCATACACAGTTGATTTGAGACGTCAGAGAGATGTTTGCTTGTGAGAAAAATGAAAGTCAGTTTGTGTGGGTAAGTTGTAATTGAATTAGTCTCGTGGGTAAGTTGTAATTAAATTAGTCTCGTGGGTACGTTGTAATTGAATTAGTCTCTCGTCTTCTTTCTCCAGCTATATGAGACCTCTGAATAATAAGGCATTTTGTTTGTACATAAATCAAATTAATTTAGAGTTCAAATATGACTAACGTAACAGCTGATCTTAAAAATGACATATAATAATTATTTAGTTTAGACAGCTGAAATTTACTTTAATCCTCCACACCATGTAGTGAGTTCAAATGAGAATGGTAAACACATATGTTTGAAATTAAAAGAATAAATCGGGACAACATCATCAAATGAACATGACAAATTCATCTGTTTCGTATGTTGAACATTGATTTTTGTTAATGTTGTCTTTCTTTCCGATATCATAACACTAAAGCTAATGTTTATAAAATTGAGTTATTCTTGTAAACGTAATGGAAAATAAGTATAGTACATGATCAGAGTTAAACAGAAAGGTAATTTTCATAATTTACATTCACTTTTTTCAAGTAAATTGGCTTTGTACTATCAGACCTGTATTAAAATTCTGAAATTTATATTGTCCTGTAAAACTGACGACAATTATTAAAATGTACTTATAAGTACATTTCTGTTACTCATTGTCTGGCTATGTGGGGATGAATAAAATACACAATTTGCCTATGGTCGCTTGGTCACTCGAAGCTTGTGGTATAAGTCAGTGAATGAATAGAAGGATGGAATGCCCAGTTTCACTAGGTGAAACCCCAACAATTGACATTCCTTTTAGGCATGTAGCCACCGATCTCATTGGAAAATGTGTACCCTCATCAAGTGGAGGCCACAGATGGAGCCTTACGTGATACCCTGAGGTGGTTGCTCTTAGATTTATTAGTACCATGTTTGTAACAATTTTTAAAATGTTTACCTGCTTTAGAGAATTATACTCTTTGATCACTTGAATTTGAAGTGGCAAAGTAGTCTGGAAGTACACAAGATATAATCATAAAATTAACGTGTGTTCCCTGATTATATTTTACAGGGAAAAACAGCATTCCTTGTTTTATCTGAATCTCCTGGTTTACTGATTATAAACTGCTATGACCGAGATAGATGTGAGAAATATCTACCGTAATGTGTAAATGAAATTAATATACTACACTCCGTTGTTGTAAGTTGGCAAGGTATGCTGACTATACTGAGCAATTTCTATTATAAGGAAGTTACTTCAAATTGCTACAATTGTTGTTCTGATTGAGGAAGTTAATACATCAAAGGAGCATCCATGTTATCCTCAAATGAATAACAGCGAATCAGTCTTGTAGAACGTGAGGAAGGGAATCATTGACAGTAGTAATGTTATTTATATTGACACTAAATTGTTGAATTGTGTTTTAGGATATACGATTGTAAAGATATTAAAATTATTTGAAATTGGTTTCTTGGAAATATTGATGCCTGGTAATATTTTTCATTGTACATGTATTTGTCCTCTGTATATTGGATTGTTGATTTAATACATTTATTGACCTTGATTCACATATTGAGGAACATATGATGTAGAAGAATGTGGATGGATTGGGGCTCAGTAAAATTTTAAAGATGGATTTGTCTTTTCTTTAGTAAGACCTTTTACAACTATGGAAATAGTGTGTGATGGTAAATGTTTGTCTTTAATGTCGTAGAAGAGAAAACAATGTTTACAGCGCCCTCATATCAGCCAAGTGAGAGAAATGATTTGTGTCTTCTGGAGAATTATTAATAATATAAATTAAGATATTCATCACTTGTAATTAGTTATGGATGATTAAGTAATAAATATCGTATCCATTAACTAGGTTGCGATGGCGTCATTATTAATCGTTTACCATTGTTTGTTTTATGACTCCACCCACGGCCAACATTGGTGTTGTTCCAATTACAAAACGTGTTATCAAAGAAGCAGCTGCCTGAAACATTTAGTAAATTGAATTTATGTAATTTGAATACACTAACTTTTTATATATCAAATGGATTATTTCAAAATATCTTTATTTCCAGTGCCAAATATAACTAAATAATATGCACCGTAAAGTAGCAAATAACACAACGAAAGTTTATTATATTATTATTAATTAACACAATATTTTGAAATGTTAACCTTTCAGTGGCTGACAATGAAGTGTTTCGGAAAGTTGTGTATATCGTCTATATAAAATATATCTTTTCTCTCTCTCTCTCTCTCTGAGTGTAGCTATACAGAATGATCTCACTACACACATCCCAGTCTGGTAATAGGTTATTCTCATACTCAGAAATATATATATATATATATATATATATATATATATATATAGAGAGAGAGAGAGAGAGAGAGAGAGAGAGAAAGGATAATTTTCAATTTTTCTTCAGTATGCAGTAAAACGGATATAAATCTTTAAGACTGTGATGGATAAACATCGTCAAGTTCCTTAAACGACGCCTGCCAGAAAGGTGGTATCCTTATTTTTACATTTACTGTTTCATTCATAAGGTATTTTTCTGTTTTATTGATAATACAAGGCAACCTTTTTAATTTGCAAATCAAACGTAATTGCTATCCTCCTAGTTAGCTATTGCGCAATTGCGTGGACCACTCTGACCAAATTTAGTTCCTTGTGGTCACTTATCTCTATAAAGAATTATAAAACTCAATGTCTTGGTTTCGCATTTAATTTCCCACTATCTTTTCTGGGTTCAAACTATTTCACCTGTTTTGGAATGTTTCGTAATGTCTTGTCTCCATGATGAGTCCAATACTCGTTCGTAAGACCTTCCCTAGTCTGAACAGCCCATTACTTAAGAGGAAACTTGCAAAAGGAATTTCACATCACATAGTTGTTTCTTTCAAATAATCAATAACATTAAAGCATTTAAAGGGAATCAGTCTTTTATACAGAATGTCATAAGCTCTTAAGTTGTCAAGTCACTGTAAATTGTCAAATGCTAAATGCAGGCGCAAATTATCAAGCATAATTAAAGGGGAACAGCAGTAAGGTTTATCTGATATAACAACTTGATAAATCAGGAAATGTTCACCTTTGTCTGTACTTACCTCCTGTGTTGTTACCGGTAAACCCTTGAAAGCATGTTCTACATTTAAAAAAAAAAAAAAAAAACCAAGTCAGATTAGTTTTGTTTCCAGATTTAAAACATTTAATTATTCTAAAGTATATTGCAGTCAATAGAAATTAACACATCGTCTGTGATTATTCACTTTACATAACTCTACTAGACGGAGCTTTTGAAAGTGACAAGTTTACGAATTTACTCAATTTTTTTTCAAGCAAATCAACGCACAAGAATAGGTGTATAGTGTACAATATATAATTATGCATCTATGTTGCAAAACAAACTCGTTACTATTTCCTGCATTTAGAACTTGCGAGCTGTATCTTGGTAACCAGGCTCAAAGACGTGTGGAATTTGGATTGTCAAAATTACAGTGATAGGAATCTAGCATGTAGTCTTCCACTACTTGTATTATTTTAGACCAAATTGATAATATAGAAGCTACTTTGACTATTACTACTATTGCTACTATTACTGCAATTGTAGATTTCTTAATACGTCACAATCGGAATCCTTAATAACCTTACTGATACAGATGCAGCCCTGTAATATCTGGTTGGATTGAATTTAAAGACACCAGTGTGGTGGAGTAAATTTGCCGGTCTATATTTCTAAATTTAATAATTAGATATGTGTTGCCAATGTCAACGTGACCCGACTTGGGCACTGCTTATGATGCTAGTCTTAGTCTTAATTGTCAAAGTTGGAGTAAAAAATTCAGGTAGAGAATTTGTTAGAATTTGCTTATGCAATCAAAACCAGTTCCTACTGGATGAGTAGGTTTCCTGAATAATAGTTTTACAATTGTTCATGACAAATTCATCCTGTAGGAAGGGACCGAAAGTTATTTGCTGAAGAAGTTCTACATTCTAATCACATTGATTTTGACCTAACTCGAGTCCAGTTATAAATGCGATTATTAGCTTATGGTAAGTTAACTGACTGAAAAATAAAGAATGCACTTATAACTATTTGGTAAATGTGTGCAATTAAACTGCGATTTGAATTGGAGAATGCTTTATGTAATTGAACTATTATTTGTATGTTCATTCATTGAATTACTTTGTACATTATACTTTTGAATTTTGAATTTCATATGCTGCATTTGTATAGGACTAGCGAATATATCATTGCAGGATTTGTAAGTTGAGAATGTATGTGAGAGAGAAAAGAGATTAGATATGTAATCTGCCTGAAATTCAGAGCTGACTTCATTTGACTTTTGCAGAAAAGAGTGCACCTTATACCCACTGGAGACTACACTGACTACTGTACTTTACTGGATCACATTAGTGTGGTGAATTCAGTGCTGTTACCAAATATATCAGTAAACATGTTGCTTTAAATTGATTCAGGTGAACTCCGTTTGTGAGCCAATATGTAGAAAATGGAGGCTTGAGTTTGGTCTCGAGAATTCACGAAAGTTTCTTGAAGGTTCCTGGTGATGTGCTGAGTAGTGCACACGAAAATTCTTGAACACTGTACGTGATGTGGTTTGATAGTGCATGTGAAATTGGGGTCAAGTCTCCATGGTGCGCTTTTAGATATTCGGATGGTAGGCATGATTTATGAATAAAGTAAATATATGTAATCCACACTGTTTGATCCTATAACACACGACCAATGAATTTTATATAAGACACTTATAGTGTCATAATTACATCGAAATAAGACACATTGCTGTACATATGAAAGAAAAAATGCATACTGTTGTCGACATAGACAGCTGGCATGTAAATTGCCTAAATTTGATGGACAAACGTCTCCCACCCCATCAGTTAATCAGTAACAGTAGAAGACAAACTAGACAAAATAAAAATGTTCAATATTTCTAGAAAATTATTTTGAAGCCGAAAAGGCGAATCGCATGGAATTGGAAATATATTAAAATGTATTCTTCTTAACGTTCAATTCGTTTCAAAATAGTATATGAAAAAATAGTGTTACCTTCATCAGAGATCAAAATAATTCAACTTACGAATTAAGATCCACAATTTGCAGCTGACTAAACAAGAATAAATGAAAAACTACTAATGTCCACTCGTATTGGGGCTCCATTTTCCGTTCTTATATCTGAAATCGAAACAAAACAAAATGACTTTTAAAAGCCTCAATTTATCTCTCTGTCTCTAGGTCTCTATCTCTGTCAGTCATGTCACAAAGGTCTCTATCTCTGTCAATCATGTCACAAATCCCCAGTTCTCTCCATCGCTTCATTTGATTGTCATTTATTGAAAATCTCTCTTTCTCTCCCTTTCTCTAAGCCTATCTAGCTACCTATCCACCTATTTACCCCCCTCTCTCTCTCTACCTACCTATCTATCTATCTATCTATCTCCTTATGTATTTCTGTTAACTTACGGATTTACTGTACGAGCACTTGATGTGCTTTGTGTGTATGTGTAATACTTGTGCCGAATGTTAATTTCTTTTATTTCCTTCTGATTGTGTATCTTTCGGACTTTCATATCATGAGCGGATTTAAGTCATATTATCCTTTACACTAATTATTGTTACTAATGGTTGTGCCTGTGATATGTGCTGTAATCATTTTCCTTTAGACTTAAACAGCATTAGAGTGGTAGGTGCGCCTTTAACATCCAGCGTATCACTGTGTCTGTAAAGTTTGCGTGACGGTTAAATAGTTTTAAACTCGATTCACAGACCCTCGCAGTGCTCTCTCCTTGTTCAACTCATTGTCTTAATACAAACCAGAGAGCCAAAGGATAACCAGCAGGTATATCAGAATAGGTTAAGTATAGTTGGACATACATTTTATCAAGACTGATTTAGAAAACATGACGGTCATCCAGACCACACTCACATTGATAATTCCTCCCACCTGTTTCCATGACATTGTCTTAAAATTAATATCTAGCTCATTAGTAGTGGGGAAGGAGAAAAACAGACTAGAACAAGCAGAAACGTTCTGGCTTTGGGAAAGTCAACGCATTTTATTTAGGATATATTGTTTCTGCTAACTAATTTTGTAGAAAAGTAAGCAAACGACTTATAGTACAGACAAGTGTCAGTCGTTTGAGAAAGAACTGTGTAAAGTAATTTGGACGCGTAGATTAATAATAGGATAATTGTATGAAGTATTTTTGAGTTCTTTCTTTCTGTGAAATGGACTTGGACTTTATCTGGATTTTTGTATAGCAATTTATAATGATATAATCACTAGTGGTTAGATTTTGTGGTTTATTGCGTTTTGGAGTGTAATACAATTACACATGGTTGGGTTACGGTGTATTTATATTATCCCTTGATGTCCTTACGACATCTATAATAAAATAAGCGATCTCTGTCTTAAACAACCTGTGTTTTGTTCCGATGTTCTGTTTATTCTTATTCAATTTTTCTGCAACATCTCACGTCAAGAGGTAAACTATCCACAGACAATCGCAGACCAATCCTGCTTAAAATCCAACCTTATGTCGACCCAAATCATTAGGCAGACACATGTGTTATGCCTAAGTCTTGTACTATTTATTTGTATAATTAAAACCTCATTTTGTTCCATTTTTCTCTTTCTGTTATCTTAATTGTAGTTACATTTGACATATTTCATAATTCAATAGTTTTTCCTGTGAATTTAAATGTGGTTTTGAAGGTTGTATAAATACACCGAGGTCCACCTAATACTGGTTTTTAAAGCAGTGTCTACATAATGCTGGAAGTAGGGTTATATATATAATCCAAAGTAGGAGATCGATAGTACAATTAATTTTGCAAATATTTTACAAATGCAAATATCTGATGCATAGAAGGCACATAAACTAACGTATTATTTCAAGGCGATGACAACGTCATACTTCGTTAACCAGGCTAAATGCTACTGCTTGCTGGTCACATTCACAGATAGTTGCGTTCCTTGCCTTAAAACGAAACAACAATATCCAATATGGAAACACATTGGAGAAAAAGTACTAGTACATTTTATAGATCTAACGATATTTAGTACATGTCCCACCATCATACTATTGACTAAATATACAAAAATAAAAAATGTGAAATGGCAGACCGAATCAAAAAAGATTTCAATCATAAAATGAACGTTTCTTTATCAAACTATCATACTTACTGCACGCACAACGGGTAAAGGCCAGTATTGCAACGAGATAAAGTAGAGAACATTCACAAACAATATTCCATTGGTACTTACCACGAAATTCATCACAGGGAAAATAACTTAGTACAAGTGATAGCACATATTATCGATAAAAGAAATAGACTATTGTTAATGTTTAGATTAAATATTCAAGAAATTACAAAACCCCAGAGAATTTTTTTTTTTAAATGCCACTCTGCCAAATCAGGACATCAATGTAGGTCAAGTACACGACGGAGACGGAAGAAAATAGCGCTTGTGATACTTCGAATGATTACACACTTCGCTATATTCATAGCACAACACGCCTACATTATTAGATTGAATAGGAACACCGTACACCAGAAAAATTACAAGGACCGAGGGGTGAAGCTTAGATGTTCTTAGTCTAATTAAGTAAAACGGATAAGATGTACACATAATTACTAATCGCGCGTGTGTATGTAAATAGATATAAAAATAGTTTTAAACTTGACAGATAGATAGATAGATAGATAGATAGATAGATAGATAGATAGATAGATAGATAGATAGATAGATAGATAGATAGATAGATAGATAGATAGATAGATAGATAGATAGATAGATAGATAGATAGATAGATAGATAGATAGATAGATAGATAGATAGATAGATAGATAGAGAATTGAATATTGTATGGTGGACTCTTGGCACAAACATATTATGGTAATATTATGGAATATTATATTTATTATGGAATAGTCTAGTTATTAAACCATCCACATAACCCCGACTTACATGTTAGTGTATTCTATGGAACACGCCTATGCTTAGCAATCATTTTACTCTGGAAACCACGCTCCTGGCTTGCACTGATTTATGTCACAGTGACCTCACGAAAACAACATTATGTAACATCATTCAGAAATTAAAAAATAAGACAAACGCGAGCAGACCTCAAAAGTAACCTACCGAACCTATTAGTCAGATAATATTAATGTAATTTTTGTTTATAAAACGAAATATTATTCAAATGTAAAGATAATTAAATTAAAAGTAGTCAAACATGTATAGAGTAACACTAAGAGCCAATATTGGAGAAAGTTCGAGGAATAAACGGCCGGCCGAATAGAATGATGGATGGATGGAATGATGGATAGATGGATAGATGGATAGATAGATAGATAGATAGATAGATAGATATATTGATAGACAGACATATAGATAGATAGATATAGAGAGACTGAGATAGATAGAGAGATATAGAGAGACAGAGATAGATAGATAGATATAGAGAGACAGATATATATATATATATATATATATATATATATATATATATATATATAGATACATAGATAGATAGATACATAGATAGATAGATTACGTAAATTAAAACTAAACTGCAAGCAGCCAGTGCTATTTTTGCTATATATAGTTAAATATACTTAAATCAGTTATATTTAAAAAGAAACAATTATTAGTAATTTCATAAATACTGACAACATGTCACTAATACTTACCAGTGCTTCCATATATAGCTCACCATTAATTAAAACAGCCTGCACTTCGTTCACAAGAAAGGCGTAATATTTACTTCCTGATTGCTTTTGTACAATGACAACATAATGCCTCGAGCCTAACATAAATACTGTATTAGTCTAATAAAGGCATAACGCGCAATCATGTTAATGTTTTGTTTCTTGTTCTCATTACATTTTCGTCTAGAATTAGTATTTTTCTGATAGGTGATAAACAGATCAAGTATTTAATAATTCTTATCTATTAATGTACATTGTAAACACGTTTATGTAATAAATTAATAATTAAGAGAGACAAAGTCGTAACATGAAATCTGCATTTACATAGATTGCGAGATAAACGAGCATTGCCATTTTATCTGTGTTGATGTTTTTGCTGTAATCATGAGAAAAGCAAATAAAGAATATAAGACAAACGTATCATATACAATAAAACTACAATAATTGCGACACTAAGTTTGCATTCTTATAAAGCATTTTTAATGTATGAAAATACACACCTGTATGCAACGTTATTGCTTGCTATAATATTGTCTGTGCTGAGAGTTAGACACTTATAATGAAAACAGTAAAATGTTTTAGAAAGCTTTGGGAAGACTTTTGGTTGTTACGAAGACACAACGAAAACGGATGACTAAGAGAATTTGTGCACTGTAAATTGATCCGCAATTTAAAATAATATCTTCAAAACGCACATTGTTTTTGACTATAGAAATACAAACAAACAAGTATCATATAAGGATATGAGATTAATTAACGAGAGCGAAATTAACTGTATGCAATGTTATTGTTTTGGATTGTAAAATGCTAAGACAATGATGTGCTGTCTTTTTAACACTTACACTGAAAACAGTGAAGTTTTGGAACATATTTTGGGTTGTTAGGAAGACAACAAAAACTTTGACGGATGTAGATTAGGGTTAATAGGAGATTACACGAAATCGAATGAGTATATGCAAATTGAGATTTTTGATATTGCCAAGTTGTGAGACTACAAACTCACATTACCGTTATCAGATAGAGAACATAAAATTATCTACTTTAATTGCAAAAGAACACACAGTAGAACACAACAAAGAATATATTATAATTTGTACTTACTTGGGTGATCGATCAATTATAAATAAAATGTATCAGCGTTCATCTTCTTTTCACACGAAACAACACAAACAGAGTTGAACGATACGTAAATGCATGCTCGTTTGTGATTTTAGTAATTGTCAGTCCTACACGTTTAGATATGCACTTAATTCACTTTGCCGCATTATAAATGAGAAATAATTTTAAGTTCGCTTCATGTGCATACATTACATAAGCCATTGATACATTTATGTGTCTTTTATTTCACACAGTGATTGGTAACAATACTGAAAAATATATTGTTGCTCAGTCACATTATTAAGTAATTTCCTAACTCGTAAGCCAATTAACATTTATAAATGTTTGCAATAATTTTAGAAACATATTTGCGCACTTTTAATAAATACACATTTCCACAGTTTTTCACCGACCTTTGTAATGATGTCACAATTTCATAATGTCTGCGTGACATCACGTGTTTTCCGTCTAATTCCTGCACAAAAGTGATATACTGCTATTTTATACAATGATCAGGACAAAATGATATCTTCTGATTTTACACCAGCTGCTAAATTTAACTGTTCATCGATACAAGTACACATTCTGAGTACACTGAAGTTACATCACTACCTTCACTTTCAAATGTTTCATTCATACAAATACAAACCCCATGGCACATATATTTCTCGCTGCTAAATATTTTCATTTGAAGACATTGGTGACTGTCCGATGTGAGGCTGGTGGTATTGATGTCGACAATGAGAATAATGTTAGCATTAATGTTGACATTTATCTTGTCTATAGGACTATGGTGATAGTGATAAAATATGTGGAAATGGCTGGGTGGGATGGTGAATATCACGATTTAATTAAAGACTGCATCAATATATGAAGTCTACTATAAAGAGTTGTGTATGTCATAACATTATCCAGTTTTCCAAGTTTGAAGTCTACTATAAAGAGTTGTGTATGTCATAACATTATCCAATTTTCCAAGTTTGAAGTCTAAATTGAAGTAGGAAAATGGTTTGGACTGCAATCAATTAAACGTAATTTATCAGCAAGGAACACATGTTTTCGGATATATTTCCTACTTTTTAGTGAAAACATCTGTTACAATGAGAAATGCTACAACTACCGATAAATTGACATATATATTCGTGTTCGTTTCTTCTGAAATGCAAACAAAGTGCAGCAATTGTCAGAATTGCATACACACGTAAGTAACGCACAACGTATTCACACTTGAAAGAATTGTGTACATACATACGTACATATATACACTCACGTTATTTGTATATACACATACGTACATATATACACGCACGTTATTTGTATACACACATACGTACATACATACACGCACGTTATGTGTATACACACATACGTACATATATACACGCACGTTATTTGTATACACACATACGTACATATATACACGCACGTTATTTGTATACACACATACGTACATATATACCCTAACTATCATCCCTTCAATAGAATGATATCAAAGTATTAAATCACTTTCAACATAATTCCTCTTTCGCTTGTATAATACTTCATTGTTAGCAGCGACTACACAGATGTCTGGATATGTGTGGCTAGACTCCATTGAAACTTCCTCGTTTCTCATGAAAATATGATACTTTTAATATTCACTAATCAAACGTGCCACAATCTTTAGCAAAATAGATATTGTGTACGCGCATGAGCGCGAGTGCGTGTGTGCGTGTCCCTAGTTCAAGGCGCTGGGCTTGGTGTCATGTCTGAAGGATGGAACGTTCTAGAGACTGTGGTATGTTCGATTACATGACACATTACTTAAAACTCTTCTTAATTATAGGACAATGGCCGCCTCCCACGCAGACATTTAATTACATCTTTAAATCTTTAAGAAATGAAGCGAAAGATAATCGTTCACTTTCACTCCAATACTCTATATCACCCATCCCCCCCCCCCCTTCTTCCTCCTCAATTTCCCCCTGAATGAAGGAACCTATCTGCAAACCAGCACAATACCTACGAGTAGACTTGAGGATGAAATAAAAACCGAAAATCGTCTTAGCCTCTGGGTCAGTATTATGTAACCAAGCATAATTCATAAACAGCTTATAATGACCTATAGTCTAAAAAGAGCTAGTGGCGACGAAATTAGTAGTGTTACATGTCAAGGCTGCTTTGGATATTCATGTACTTTGTAATGCATACTAGCCAGTTCAAATGGTAACATTTCACTGATCAATTAGCCTGCGTTTCCAGGCATCCTGTCTAAATATTTTTTATGTATCACCTACGCCTTCACTCATTCATTAATTAGTATTTTAAGTCCGATCTTGACTTTGTCCCACGTAAAGGGAACTAACCTGACCGTAGTTACATCAACAACTGAATTATCGTTCCAGCTTGTGCTTTACTGTAGATCGATAATTACTCTGGTAATATAATTTTGAAAAGAAAATTGATTAAAATGTATCGTGTTTAGGTTTTATTATTTTACACTCGTGGAAGTAAATAAAGTAAAGTATGGCTGAAACATTAAATGCTTAGGACCTTTTAGCATGTAGCCATAACTTTGTGTTAAATCGATAAAAGTGTGTCTAACACTTGAGTGTAAAGTGCTAAATTAAAATAAGGTTAAACACAAAAATGGTGTAAAAGAGCAAGAGGCTGATAAAAAAACAAAACAAAGGAAAGCAGAAGACACATTTTAAAAACGCAATCGTCTGACGAGAAATCTTGTTTCTTACACAGTTTAACGGACTCGGTTTTGAACGTTTTCACGCTTGTTTGAAAAACAGAAAAAAGAAGAAGATTGTGGGAATGATATCTGAAGAACTTAAACATTGGCGTTGTGTTTTTGACCGACATGATATCGTCCACCACCCACCCCCAAAGTACCAGCTATTCGCTGTTTGAAATTGTCGAAGTTGAAAACCAAAAGCTCAGAGAATGTTGACAAGTGCGCGGACCCTTGTGATTGTCACAAAACGGGTAGGCTCGTTACAAGCCGACCCGAGCTGAAGTTAGAGATGCAAGGGGTGAAGTCTATTTTTAGCCTGCTCCGGTGCACCTCCAAGAAAAGCCCGTGACGTGTGCCAGTACTACGTCGCGTCAAGTTGTTACATAGACACACATGACATACACCATTGATGTTTGGGTGGGGCCCAATTTATTAATGTCATGCCAAGGAACGTTTTATTGGCGGTGTGTGTTGTGAGTGTGTATCATAAATGTGAATAAATGGACGAACAGACGAACGGTGCAAAACAATAGTACAAATTCTTTCGTCCCTCTCAAACTATGAATAACAAGAGAGTTGAAAGATGGTTAAATCAGGATATTTATTTCCTGATTTAAAAGGGGCACTACTCTTTCGCACAGTGATTAATCATTCATTCAACTTTCCAATGTCATACACTCTGTGGGAAATAAGGGGGGATGAAAATGATGAAATTCAAAATATAAAATAAAGATTAATTACACAATTCTTATGCGGCAAATGGGGCCGCTTTAACAATAGTTGACATATAGAATAAGCATTACTTTTAACATTAGAGTTCTTATTTTGCAAACGATATAATAGTGTTCATTTTCTTCGAGTTCTAGAGTTAAGTATGTGCGCGTTAGCCGTGCTAATTATTACTCACTATTAATGTCAGAGTTCCAAGGAGATGACGTAATCTCACACGTCACTTATAAGAGGCACTTCAAAGTGAAGACAGGACGCAATTGAGGCGTCGCATTACAGGTGAAGATTCTGCAGAATCTAGGCACCACTTTCAGATTATCACTGGGGAGCAATCTGAAATTTAGCTGACTGTTGTCAGCCTCGATAATGGTCGTTGTAAACGGACACGCCAACGACGTTTAGCATTATCGGGTGGAGTCGTCCAGTGGGATGTGTCGTCGCATTACATTGAGTGTAGAAATCCGGATATGTATCTCTGGCGCTAGCCTTCTCAATCGCGGGATAGACTGCCAAACGAACTCAGACAGGGGGGATGACAAAATTGGGTCCCTCGTGTCGTTAACTGCATACAACCAGTGTCGCATACATTGGGTTTTTCTTGACAGCGAACTTTCCACTTTGCCAACAATTATACTGAGTAATTTTGCCTCGTTACTCAATATATGGCATCAGACGGATGGAAAACGGATGGAAAGAGATTATTGCAGCTTTCCTTTATGAAATCTCTGTACATGAGATAATTCATACGTGAAGTTAGACTGGCTTCAGACGAATCGACGTTTTCAACATTGAGAGTTAAGTCTTCATTTTGCTTCTTATATAGCTTTCACTGAAGGTTTCCAAAACTTCCAGAAGCTATGTCCTGTGACATGATTTTTGCCTTGGATATACAGTGGTAATCGTGATGCACGCTTTTCTGTGGTCAATTCTAATGCGCACTGGCCATTTCTCTCGTCAACAACATGTGACTGTATTGCGCAGTTGTCCCATTGTTTTTAATATACATATCTTTCACAAACTAATATATATATTCAATATGATAATTGACACACACTGCGTCACGAACGTCTGTCTACTAAAGAGATCTTAGGTGACCGTTACTGGAAGCTACATGCCAATATGAAAAATAACAAAACTCGGGTTACTTCAACTAGTTTTGTTAGCGGTTTTTTAAAATGAAATAAAATATAATTTCTGTCCCTCATTTCCTGTGACAACCCCCTTCTTAAAATTGATTGGAGCTCACAGAGTGGAAATCAAATAGGAACAACAAAAAAAATTTTATTTCACACGATAGTCCCCACAGGAATTATATGCGCATCTGTGGAGAGACTATCCTCTCTCTTGTTTATATCGCGGTTATGGCATGCCGGGATAATGCATCGGCACCCGAATTTTCTCTGCCCGCGATGTGTTCGACAACGAAGCTATACTCCTGTAGCAGGAGTGTCCATCTAGTTAGCCTAGCGTTATCATACATGCTAGTGCGCAGATATGTCAGCGGCTTATGATCGCACTGCAGGATGAATGGTTTAGAGTACAGATAAGCACTAAATTTCTTGAGTGCCCATACGATTGCTAAGCACTCTTTTTCAATCGTAGAGTACCGTGTCTCACGATCTAACAGTTTCTTAGATGCGTATGCTACCGGTAGGTATTCGTCAACTGTCTCTTGGAGAAGTATGGCACCGAGGCCTTCGTCTGATGCGTCGGTCCTGACAATAAATCTCTTGTCAAAGTCTGGTAACTGTAGGACGGGTTTACTGGTCAAGATGTCCTTCACTTTTTCGAGGGCGGTGCTACACTCTGCCGTCCATCGTATTTTCGTGGGTTGTTTGTTCCCAGTTAAGTCCGTCAGTGGTTTAAGAAGCGTACTGAAGTTTGGGACAAATTTTCGGTAGTACCCCACTAGCCCCAAGACTGCCCTGACCTGTTTCTTTGTAGTCAGTAAGGTCATGTCACGAATGGCTGCAGTTAAGTCTAGATTAGGGCCTATTTGTCCGTCACTTATGATATGGCCAAGAAATTCAATCTCTCGAAAGCCCGCGCGTACTTTTGAGGGTTTCACGGTCAATCTATGGCGCTCGAGAATGTCAAGTAGACCACCCACTGAGGATAAATGTTGGTCCCATGTTCCTGTTGCTACCAGTATGTCATCAAAGAAATTCAATGCGTTAACGCTCTCTAACGGTAACTTTCGCATGAAGCGCGCGAATGTTGCGGGTGCATTCGCTAGTCCGAACGGTAGTCGGCAAAACTGAAATAAGCCTAGCGGAGTTGGGAATGCTGTTTTTGGTCTGTCGTCAATAGCAACTGACAGTTGCCAGTACCCTTTGCACATGTCAAACTTTGAAAAGTAATGTGCCTTGGTTAGTTTTGCGAATAATTCGTCCTGATTTGGGATAGGTTCCGCATCGAATTCAGTTATCTCATTTAACTGTCTGTAGTCCACACAAAAACGAAGCGTACCATCTTTCTTTTTAACTAAGACGACCGGTGATGAATATGGGGAGATTGACTGTTCAATCACGCCCTGTTTTTGCATTTCACGCACCTGTTCTGCTATGTACTTTGTGCTCTCATATTTCTGTGGGTACTGTTTTAAGCGTATCGGTTTGTCACTTAAAAGTTTGATGCGGTGTTCAACCAAATCTGAGTGGCCCGGTTGGTCGGTGAATATGCGCGCATGTCTGTGTAGGAGTTTTGACATTGCGTCGCGCTGTTCGACAGTTAAGTTCGAGTCAATCTCGACTTGATCGACTGTAACTGCGGGGTTAGGCGTGGTTTCGGCGGACATCATGTCTGTTCTGAAATTGGAGTCTTCCAATTGTATCAGTGCGACATTCACGTTTTGTATCTGTTCGTCGCTGCGTTCATAGTAACGCTTTAGCATATTTATGTGATAGATTTTCTGCTTATTTCCTATCTGTATGCTGTAGTCGTTCTGCTTCACACGCTTAATAACGCGGTAGGGTCCACGCCAGTGCATTTGCATGCGGTTGTTATGGGTGGGCCGCAAGAGTAACACGAGCTGACCTGGTTCAAGGTTACGTTCCACAGCCGTACGGTCAAAATTTCGCTTGTATCGGGGTTGTTTTTCGCGAATGTTTTCCTGTGCTAAGTGACATGTCTCGGTCAGACGTTGACGTAGTTCGGCTACGTACGTGTGAACACCTTTACCATCGGTCACAGTGTCTCCCTTGACCCATGTTTCTTTTATTAGTTTAAGGGGACCACGAGGTTGCCTGCCGTATAGTAGTTGGAACGGTGAGTAGCCCGTACTCTCTTGTGGGAGTTCGCGATACGCGAAGAGTAATGGTGCTAGAAAACGTGGCCACTGGTCGGGTTGTTCCGAGGCCATTTTAATTAACATTTTCTTTATTGTACCGTTGAAACGTTCAACGGCACCATTAGACTGAGCGTGATATGGTGATGAGAACAACTGTTTACACGCTAGTAGACGCATTGTTTCAGCCATCATTGCTGAGGTGAATTGAGTGCCCTGGTCACTCAATATTTCTCGAGGAACACCCGTGCGAGAAAATACGTCTATTAAAGCGTCTGCGACTTCGATCGCTGTGATGCCCTTTAATGCGACTGCTTCTGGATATCGTGTTGCAAAATCCACGATTGTTAGGATATAGCGATATCCTCCTTCGGCCGCGGGAATGATTGGGCCAATAATGTCTACTGCGACTTTTAGGAATGGTTCCTCTACTGTTGGTACTATCTCGAGGGGAACTCGACTGACACGCCCTCGGTCGATATGTTGTTGGCACTGCGTACATGTACGAACGTACGAGCGAACATCCCTACTCAGGCCTGGCCAAAAAAAGTCCTCGCGAATCCGTTGTTCAGTGCGACGTGCGCCCTGATGTCCGGACATGATTGAGTCGTGTGCAAAGCTAAGAATCAGCTGTCTGAGTGGTGTAGGGGTAAATAAACACGTGGTGCTTCTAGTATCATTTTCCTTAAAGTCGGTGCGCCGAAGCTCTAGTCCGTCCTTCAGGAAATACGTAATTGTCGCGTAGTTGCTGGACGTAATAGTGTTTTTCCGTGCCAGCTTTAGCATTGAGGACAAGCTTTTGTCCTCCTGCTGCAGGTGACTGAGTTGACTTGGGGTCAACTGCGGGAATGTATTCTCGACTATCTTTAGAGCTGGGGGTCCTTGTTTACTACGTTCCCGTTGTGCTCTAGTGGTTACGGGGAGAACAGGATAGATGCCATCAGTGTGTGCGTCACACTGTTCGGGCAATAGTATGAATCCGAACTGCATGTCTCTTATCACTGCGGCGGTGACTGTACCGGAAAATACGGGTGACGTAACATGTACAGTGGCTCTTGGACATGTACTAAGGTGTCCCATAACACATCGAATGCGGACACTACCTCTTAGATACTGTTCAGGGCGTACAAGTTTAGCATTTATGCAGCTTATGGACGCGCCTGTATCGACCAGTATTTTGACTCTTTTTCCGTTTACTGTAGCCTGTTGGGTCTTTAGAGTTGCACCTGTTTCAGTGCATACCTTTACATCACGTGGACTGGGACAGTTCTGAGAACTATGCCCCTTCCCTTTGCAAGTGTAACATGTCATAGGTGGGGAGTCACGTGTGTGACGTCGTACGTCTTGTGACTTAGTGTATGTCCGCTGTACCGGTTCGGGTTTTTCCGATTTCGTCATTGGTCGGTTTAATTTCGGTGTATACTTCTGCCGATTTGTAAGAGGAGGGCGTGGTGCACTCCTCGTAATTACCGGATCCGGGTAATCATTATACGTGTCTGCTAACTTCAACATATCACTGAAGTTAGCCAGGGGATTTCGCTGCAAATATGTCGTCATTGCAGGCGGAGCAATATGGAGAAATTGATCTCTTAATATCAAATCAAATAGGCCCTCATATGTCTTCCGGATGTCTGTCAAATCAATCCATCTATCAAGATAATGGCGTAACCGGGTACCGAAGGCTTGCATGGTGTCATTTGCTTTAGGTATGGCTCTCCTAAACATTTTTCGAAAGCCTTCTGCTGTACATTGAAAAGTACGCATCAAACCCGTTTTGAGATCTGCATAAGTAATAGCGGGATCGCGCGTTAGATCAGTAAATGCGCGCAAGCTTTCACCTTGGAGTATTTGACCGAGTTGTTGTTTCCTTTCAATGTCAGTGTAATTAAAGTTGGCAATGAAACTGTCAAAGCGTGTCAAAAACTCGTCAATCGTCTCGACTTCAGGGTTAAAGAAAGCTAGCCGTGTACGGGGTTTATTTAACTCGGCCTGTTGCTTAGCAGTCCCATCTAACAACTTCTCTCTAGCTGTTACCTCTTGCTTAGCTAATTCAAGCTGTTCCTGATGTGCTCTAGCTTTTAACTTAAGCTTTTTCTCTTCTACTTCCTGCCTTTTATCTTCTAAATCCCTAGCTGACTGAATCTTTAATAACTCTATTTCTCTCATATCTTGGATTTCTTTCTCTTTAAAATCTCTCGCCTCTTTCGCTCTTTTTTCCTCTAGCTCATTTTTTCTATCCTCTAGTTCTCTAGCCTCTTTCGCTCTTTTTTCCTCTAGCTCATTTTTTCTATCCTCTAGTTCTCTAGCCTCTTTCGCTCTTTTTTCCTCTAGCTCTCTCAGGTTTTGCATCTCTAGCTGTTTAGCTAACTCTCTCTTATCTTCTAGCTCTCTCAAAGTTCGCATCTCTAAATCCTTAGCTACCTGTCTCTTTTCTTCTAGCTCTATAGCTTCTTTCGATCTTTTTTCTTCTAGCTCTCTCAGAGTTTGCATCTCTAGATGTTTAGCTATCTGTCTCTTATCTTCTAGCTCTCTCACCTCTTTCGCTTAATTTTCTTTCGCAACATACCATTTAGCTATCTCCTCATCCACGTATTTCTTTAACTCGGCTTTCTCATACCCGAATTCTCTACCCATAGCCATGAGTTCTTTCTTTATGTTTACTAGCTCGGCCATTTTTAAAATTGCTAGTTATCACGAGTATGGATAAAGTGACTTAGAATATTCGCGGGATTTTGACCTCTGTCGGTCACAAGTGGTGCAATGGTGTGCGTATGAACACCAGCCACCACGTGATTAGGATTATTACAAACACGAGTAAAAGAAATCCTAATCGGAAATTTGCAAAGTTAGCAAAATTTGCAAAACAACAGTTGCTAATGTAGCGTACAAAATATCGATCTATGTACGTCTAAACACGAGTCGGTACGTGTTAACGATAATAGCGTAAAGATAATAAAACTTATTTCAACACAATAAGTCTTATCAAAATCCAGTTCACCTAAGTCTCAATAGCAAAGCCCTAACATGCAATAAACAATGCATAATGGTGATGAGATAGAAAAGCAGGAAAGAGATGACACTTTCTTACAACAACACAATTTACCTTGTCAGATCACGGTCAGTGGTCACCAGATGGTACAAAACGGGTAGGCTCGTTACAAGCCGACCCGAGCTGAAGTTAGAGATGCAAGGGGTGAAGTCTATTTTTAGCCTGCTCCGGTGCACCTCCAAGAAAAGCCCGTGACGTGTGCCAGTACTACGTCGCGTCAAGTTGTTACATAGACACACATGACATACACCATTGATGTTTGGGTGGGGCCCAATTTATTAATGTCATGCCAAGGAACGTTTTATTGGCGGTGTGTGTTGTGAGTGTGTATCATAAATGTGAATAAATGGACGAACAGACGAACGGTGCAAAACAATAGTACAAATTCTTTCGTCCCTCTCAAACTATGAATAACAAGAGAGTTGAAAGATGGTTAAATCAGGATATTTATTTCCTGATTTAAAAGGGGCACTACTCTTTCGCACAGTGATTAATCATTCATTCAACTTTCCAATGTCATACACTCTGTGGGAAATAAGGGGGGATGAAAATGATGAAATTCAAAATATAAAATAAAGATTAATTACACAATTCTTATGCGGCAAATGGGGCCGCTTTAACAATAGTTGACATATAGAATAAGCATTACTTTTAACATTAGAGTTCTTATTTTGCAAACGATATAATAGTGTTCATTTTCTTCGAGTTCTAGAGTTAAGTATGTGCGCGTTAGCCGTGCTAATTATTACTCACTATTAATGTCAGAGTTCCAAGGAGATGACGTAATCTCACACGTCACTTATAAGAGGCACTTCAAAGTGAAGACAGGACGCAATTGAGGCGTCGCATTACAGGTGAAGATTCTGCAGAATCTAGGCACCACTTTCAGATTATCACTGGGGAGCAATCTGAAATTTAGCTGACTGTTGTCAGCCTCGATAATGGTCGTTGTAAACGGACACGCCAACGACGTTTAGCATTATCGGGTGGAGTCGTCCAGTGGGATGTGTCGTCGCATTACATTGAGTGTAGAAATCCGGATATGTATCTCCGGCGCTAGCCTTCTCAATCGCGGGATAGACTGCCAAACGAACTCAGACAGGGGGGATGACAAAATTGGGTCCCTCGTGTCGTTAACTGCATACAACCAGTGTCGCATACATTGGGTTTTTCTTGACAGCGAACTTTCCACTTTGCCAACAATTATACTGAGTAATTTTGCCTCGTTACTCAATATATGGCATCAGACGGATGGAAAACGGATGGAAAGAGATTATTGCAGCTTTCCTTTATGAAATCTCTGTACATGAGATAATTCATACGTGAAGTTAGACTGGCTTCAGACAAATCGACGTTTTCAACATTGAGAGTTAAGTCTTCATTTTGCTTCTTATATAGCTTTCACTGAAGGTTTCCAAAACTTCCAGAAGCTATGTCCTGTGACATGATTTTTGCCTTGGATATACAGTGGTAATCGTGATGCACGCTTTTCTGTGGTCAATTCTAATGCGCACTGGCCATTTCTCTCGTCAACAACATGTGACTGTATTGCGCAGTTGTCCCATTGTTTTTAATATACATATCTTTCACAAACTAATATATATATTCAATATGATAATTGACACACACTGCGTCACGAACGTCTGTCTACTAAAGAGATCTTAGGTGACCGTTACTGGAAGCTACATGCCAATATGAAAAATAACAAAACTCGGGTTACTTCAACTAGTTTTGTTAGCGTTTTTTTTAAAATGAAATAAAATATAATTTCTGTCCCTCATTTCCTGTGACAGTGATACTGCCCAATAAATGACGTAGATCATGACGTAGAGTTGTGTCTAGCACAATCAAGTATTAGTGTTAAGAGACAATACACAAGGGGAAAAAATATACAAATTAGTGACTGGCGATTTAAAGCTGGATTAGCTTTGAGTCGGTCTCAGATGTAATGGAGAGAATATCATTCAGTCTTAAGAAAACATGGTACTAACAATGACGTCATTCAGATTACGGGACAAAGAAAATGTGTACCACATTATCATAGAGAAACATTATAGGTTGATGGATGTGGAGGTGGAATGAATGATAGTTATGTATAAATCTAGTAATTGTGTTAGAGCAACCCTATATATTCCAATGCGATTACTTGCTCTTAACTACTACAGAAGGAGCGCCAATAACAAAACACTATTTACCCATTTCTTGTTCCAGGTGGTTAATAAGTAGATGAATTAATTATTGGGCACTGCAATAGAGCGTGGTTCAATGGTCCTGACACGTGTAACATATGTCAAGCAATCGCATGTGCTCTTTATAAACGTTACTAGGAGAATATATAATAAACTTGGAGAAGATCAGGTGCATGCCGGGATTCCTTGCACGTTGACATGTAATATTATTTACGAACAGCCTTTTCTGAAAGGGGAACTATTCATCCAAGAATCGACAAAATAAACATTAATGTTTAATTACTTATGTAGAAAGAAACTGTTAGAGTGTGTCCTTATGTGCATCTTTGTTGAAATTAAAGCAGAATTAGATCCTCTTCAACTGGTCCACACAAATAAATTGTTACTGATCAATATTGTTGATTACAAATTACAACATATTGACTTTTTAGCAAGCTAAAAGCGTCTAATTCTCTGAATGTATGTCGAAACATTGGATACAACACTTTCTTGCTTCTGTGAAGCAAACTATAAGAGAGAAGTAGAGAGACAGAGAGAGACAGAGAGACAGAGAGAGAGAGACAGACAGAAGTATAGACAGAGAGTGACTCATAGAAAAGCATTAGACATGTAATTAGGTGATATGTTAGCTTGAAATATCCATAAGCCTTTTCACTGAGAGAATTTGTGTTGCACATTAGGCACTGTAATTTGATCAGCAATAGCATGTAGAGTGTGTAGTGCTGAAGAACGTGTGTACGTCATTGTGAGCATACCATTAAGGGGCACAATGATGCGTATGCTAAAAATAGCCAGCCTAAGATCAAAGTATTTCAAAGAAATTATAATCCTTTCTGTAGAAAGATCTGCATGAGATCGAGTCATGAACGGGTCACGGCGAAATATTCGAGGGCGTGTCACGGTCTCACGGATACGGTTTATTTGGGCATATCCTTTTATAGTTGGCGACTTTCAAGGCAATAATGTCATTTAGTGTGTAACACTTCGTATCCATCTATGGGTTGTCCTAACTCGCATGCTATTTTGTTTCAAGATGACTGTGGTGGAAAGCACCCTGACTCACTACATCTTTTCCTACTGCACTTGTTTCAATGTCTCATAAGAATACTTTAAAAAATACTTTATTGTTTAGTGCAGAGTAGCTGACAAAGCAGTAGAATGAAAAGCTGATTGTTAACAATCATACTTAACATTTGTAATAAATCATTATTGATAACTTTGCTTTATTTTATTTTTATTTTAACTGCCTGAACTTTGTATTCTAATTACTTGAGACTGTTAAAGTTATAAATTTTAACTTAAATATTTCTTACACACATACTGCAGAGTTTACATATAATATCCATAGTAGAAACTCCCTTCCACAGCCACAACGGCAACAATATCAGCCGAAACAACAACGAAATATCACGAACAGCAGCGTCGACAACAACAACAATTGCGATACTAAGCAGAACAGTACCCGCCATGGTTTATTTTTTTCAACTACCCAGTGGCCATGATACAACTGATGCTCGACCATTGATACTGGCCACCAACACCCATCTTTAGACATCCCAACGGACGCCGGGGACAGCCACAACACCAGCAACACCAACGACAACACCACCAGTGAGGAGGCCCGGGGGGGGGGGGATATCCCGGGCGCATGTACACACTAGGTACAGATCTGGTGTGTTACTAGCCTGGGCTCTTAAACATCACACTTAAACATCAGGAACGACTACAACACCAACTTCACCGCCAGGAACGACAACAACAACAACCACGACTCTAGCCCGCGGATTGCTGGATGGGAGTTCGCCTGTGCCGGCCAGCCATGTTTTCCAACGGACGCACGCAGCCAGAAGACCTATTCTCCCTCCCATTTCCCTCCCCCTTCCCCTTCCCCACCTCCCAGCGCGAAAGCGATGAGCCCCTACATTGACGACGTCTCACCTCCACACATCCTTTGTCTTTTAAGCCATTCTTTAAGAAAAAAACCCAATTGATATATATATATATATATATATATATATATATATATATATATATATATATATATATTCTCTAAGACACACTGACGATATCAGTAGACACAAGAAAAGACAACTAATCATTTTACACATCTTTTACCTAAACCAATATAACCTCCATATTGATTGGGATATTATTATTTAACCTGTAAATTGCGTCACTTGCACTTGCTATTTTTAAAGTGGTGTTAACATAAATGCTCTGGATTACAAAGAGAGCAGCAATTGTGAAGATGATAAGTATTTCGATAATGATGGTGATGATAAGAATTTTAATGTTCGGTGCAAGAGTTATGATGATAATAACATTCGCCCACATTTATTCTCTTACATCAATATCGAAAAAGACTCTTTTTCAAATCGGTTAATCATAACTTACATAATATTTATTTTGATATTGTAATACAGTGATTCTATAGTCTACACTCTAAATCTATTCTTTTATATATCAATATTTCATTTTTTATCATATTTAAATATTTGTAGTTAAGCATTTCCTAAATCCTTTAGTTGAAGGGAGAAGTATTATGACTTTCAATATCCGGATAATAATAGGCGTTTCTTTCTTCACAGGAACAAACATTTAACACAACAGAATACTAATTATCAAAACTTCTTGTGCAAACAAATCTTCTGAGTCACTTTCCTGTGGCAACAGTGACATATTGAAATGTGTGATTTGTGTGCAAGACGTGATAATTAACCGTTTAATTTAATACACTGCATTTTGCTTCTATTTTTTTTACAAAGTTGTTTTTAACGTGTTATTATTACTAGTAAGTAGAAGAATTTAGTTGAAAGATAGCAAATTATTACAGTCGTATTATTTAATTCATTTTAATTTTATTGCATGTTCTTACGTAAGCGCGACTATAGGAAAAAAGATTTCACATCGTGCAATTATACCAATTATAAAGTATAAGAATTAAATCATTTTAGATAATAATAACGAAGACATGTTGCGTTTATCTAACACGGTAGTAGTAGTAGTAGTAGTAGTAGTAGTAGTTCCGTTAACTTCTTTTGCTCCACAAGAATTGCATAAAAACCTTTCATTTTCTCGATGTTCTCGGTTTTTTGGCGATTCCTGTGGAGCCTTCCTCTCTTCTCTTGAAGTCAGAAAGGGTAGTTTTGCAGGTGTGCAACTTCTGCTTTTTTGTTGTTGCTTTTCTTTGATTGCTCGTGTGTATATGCATGTGCAGATGACTGTGTTAGTCTCTTGTGCTTATTTGGGTAGATTGTATTGAGAAGTACGTCCATAAATAGTTCCTCCTTTCTTCACATCCATAGGAACATTGAAGCATAAAATAGCAACGCTACTACAAACCCGGCATTTTTGTTTCTTATTTGCCAGGTTGGGGTGAAAAGCTCTTGAAGATGCTTACATTTAAAATTGTATCAATATGCTGATAAAATAACTGCCACACAAACAATCAAATATAATGATACTTGCATACTTTATTAGTTACATTTGTAATCATAGACGTATGTGTGAACGTCGTTTCAAATTGCTTACTTTCTTCATGAGTGTGATCGGAGTGTGAACATTGCACATGGTTACTGATATTACACAACGACAAGAAAGAAGGTTCGTTAGCAGTATAGAAACTGTTTACAAATAAATAAGATGGCGATTATTAAAATAACAAAACAGAGAACATTATCAACAGTAATGCAAACAACATACACGTTCACACTCATGGAGATGGTACTGTTGATGATAATTACGATTAACGAATGTTTATTATAAAATTTTCTCTTTGGAGAGAACGTGCATTTACATTTGCGTACATGAAATTGTTTTGTTTTGTTTTCAAGAAAACGTAAATAGTGGGAATTATAATGCTACAAAATATTTACCAAGAGGATGACAAAAATAAATAGAAGAACGAAAATAAGATAACAGATCTGTTTAAAAGCGAAAAAATAAAAATAATTATCATAATATCGTTATTTATATTTAATTAAAGTCAAGTGCAGTTATGACAAGACATACAATCACAGTTTCTAATAATGGTTGAACACAATTGCACTGATTGACAACAGTAAGAAATCGAATTGTTAGTATGCAATCTCAGCACAATGTACACATACTTTCCGCTTCTGTGATACTTTTGGAATGAGATTATTTCCTAAACATTCTGGTAAAGGTGGCTGGATTTTGGCCTGGAAAGGAAAGCCAAGATATTTTCATACAGCATACTGTGGTTTTGAGGACGTTGTTGTTTCATGTTGACATAACAAGAAGTGTATAGTTTTAACTCATCTGCGTTCTCGTACACTCTTTCCCCCAAGGAAGCTGATGCTGGCTGATATATCATGAATGGAGCTGCAATGTATGAATATCAATAAATAAATATAAATACACGCTTTATATTATGTTCGTGCATATACATAAAAATAAAATATAAGTTTGTAATGAGTAATATTTATTGTTAAATAACTATGTTTCTTCCAAAGTAAAGATATTCATTAGTTGTTAAATTAATAGGCAATTGATCCATGCATCTAGGTATGAGTCAAAATTCACGTAGCATATTTTTCTGTATGTTTTATTAAGTTTTATTCACCCCACGCCGTTACATTTAAAAGAATTTACTTGTCAGCAATTGCATGCCCTTAATCATAACTGTCCCCGCATATGTTCGTAATAACCAGAGACCACAGCAACAAAGACTTCGTGTAGGACGTCAAAAACATTGTCTACATAATTCAGAATGTGCTGACATGAAACAAGCAAGTGACTCGTGAATAACACGTTCTTAATCTGGGAGTGATATTTTTTTTAAATAATGCAAGAGAAACAGTATAATCCGATCAGTGGATTCACAAATAGTTGTTTAAAACGGAAGTCCAAAAATTAGCTGCCGGAAAGATCAGAGACCTGTGAATAGGAGACACTCTTCATGCAACACGCATACACTTGCATGTAAGCACATAAATCCTTCACACGTAACACGTACATCCTACACACGTAAAAAATACACCCTACGCACGTAAAGAATACATCCTACACACGTAAAAAATACATCCTACGCACGTAAAAAATACATCCTACACACGTAAAGAATACATCCTACAAACGTACACTTATTCAAACTAAAGTAAAAAATAAATGAATTCATTTTTCCTGCTTTGTGAATCACTTAATTATAAGGATGGCCTCCATCCGGACGACCAAGATTAGTTGGTATAAACATAAAATATTATACGCATCAACAGCAGAAAACGAATGACCTAAAAACAGAAAGGAAATTACGTAAGATATGAACGAAAGAAAGTTTCGTGATGAATTAAATGCTTTAAAGAAAACTAATGTCAAATGAAACAAATACCAAAGTCTATATATTCAGAAGTAGTGGACGATGAGAGCCTACTGAATGTTCTGCAATCATCCTCTATAGGATCGTTTCTGGAATCAGATCAAATATTACAAATATTGTCAATTCGTTCTTGTCCAAGATAGAATATAAATATATGTGAGTACAAGGAAGGATACGAAAAAGAAATGAAATTGGTACTCCAATTTTGTCAGTAAATATTTACAAAGTTTTATTTTGTTTTATTATTTAGTTGTATTTATTACTAATATATTTTGTAGTACAACAGTGCCTATATAGATAGACAGATAGATATATAGATAGATAGATAGAAAGATAGATAGAAAGATAGAGAGATAGATTGATAGATAGTTAGATATGTGTCTGTATTGATAAGGAAAAATAGATTGAGGAAAGATAAGAGAAGTGAAGAAGAATTACGAACAAAAAAGGTGATTTAAGCGTGAGTTCTAGAGACAAAGAAATTTGAAGTGGAAACATTAGGTATATGTTCACTGAAACATGTCGTGGATATATTTCTCGAGAGAAAAAATCAGAGTGTACGACAGAAAGACTGACAGATAGGAATATATTTTGTGTAAGGTTCATATGTAGGTGAATGCGTGACAGGAAAGTATATGAAACTAGTAAGGCAATGAGGAGAGAGGAAGCTGCAAGGGAGATGAACATTTCTTTAATAAAGAGAAGATTGGGTTGTTTTGGTCTTGTTTGTTTATTATAAACTTTAACGAAAGTGACATTACGTTATTGCATTTTGGTTATCCTTGTGTGTGACTGTGACCTAATTTCGAGGCGAAATCGAACAACAACCTTTACACGAACAGTCAAATATACACAGATGTGTAACAAAAAATGAATGTTAATTACGACAGATATGTGTGTGTGTGTGTGTGTCTATTAACCGAGTAAATATTTATATCCAACTGTCAGACTTCATTCATGAATGCATGTTTGTATGCACATTTATATTATGTATACACGTATGTATGAATGTATGTACGTATGTTGTATATGCGCTGAAATAATTATAACTAAATATAAGAACATAATCATGTTTATATTACCTTTTCCCGTCTATTAGTTTCTTTTTTCTCCGTACACAATATATTCCGACCATGACACAAATCACCGCGCCAATTAAAGACACTAAACACCAGAGGATTTGATGATTTTGCAAACTGTGTGATTGTAAACGCATGTCAATGACATCTGGCAACTCTGAAAAGATTATGTACATTAGCTATCATCTGATGTCTGAAAGTCCACTCTCATTACTGTGAGGAATTATATGTATGTTGTGTGATGGAAAACCTTGTCTTTTATATTGAAGAGTGACATTTTTTTCGGTACCAGTATATCGTAAAGTGAGAGAAACAAGTGGTGTCGTCTGGAGAAATATTAGTAACATAAATTAAGAATTAAATCACTTGTAATTAGTTATGGATGATTACTGATGATAATAATAATTAATTATAATCACTAACTAGGTTGGCGTTGTGTCACAACTACTACGTCTACTACTACTATCATATATGCTATCACTACTATTTCTACAACTACTATTACATGTGTTATCACTACTATTTCTACAACTACTATTACATGTGTTATCACTACTATTTCTAAACTACTATTACATGTGTTATCACTACTATTTCTATACTACTATTATATGTGTTATCATTACTATTTCTATACTACTATTACATGTGCTATCACTACTATTTCTACTAATATTAATGCATTTGTTTCTACAATTACAGAAAGTTAGTCAATAAAATTAAAATGAAAATAATGCTAAATGCAAGAGTTGTAAGACTGTACAATTCTATGTGTTAGAGAAAGGAAAATTATACTATAATATTTTACCATAATAAATATTTTAGAAAGGAAGAAATATATTACTTTCCATGCAGAGTAATAAAGAAAGAATTAAAGAACAAATGTATCCGGAAAAGAAGACAACATTTTGAACATGTATGTTTCATGTATATGGTGTGGTTTGGTCAGCGTGCATATGTATGAGTGTGTGTGCGCGATCGTGCGCGCGCGTGTGTGGTGTGGTGTGGTGTGTGTATGTGTGTGTGTGTGTGTGTGTGTGTGTGTGTGTGTGTGTGTGTGTGTGTGTGTGTGTGTGTGTGTGTGTAAGTGTGTGTGCAAATGTTTGTGTACTTCATAGTAATGTCAACATTAGATTAATGGGGATTTATTAAGAAGTTAGTATAGAACAATCAAACAGCAACAATAACAAATTATTTATGTATGTTTAGCTTTCTATACGTTTCCCTTTTAGATAATGTTTTTTAAACTTACTTTCTGGACAAGCTTTATTATCATACATTATATAAAATAGGCCAAATTTGAATTCATTTCCGATGTGTTCTTTTTTTTATCTCAAACTGGATCTGCATCTGGAAAAAAAATAAATCCGGCTTGAATCGCACAGAGAGAGAAAGTGCGCGTGTGTGGTGTGGTGTGGTGTGTGTATGTGTGTGTGTGTGTGTGTGTGTGTGTGTGTGTGTGTGTATGTGTATGAGAGAGAGAGAGAGAGAGAGAGAGAGAGAGAGAGAGAGAGAGAGAGAGAGAGAGAGAGAGAGAGAGAGAGAGAGAGAGAGAGAGAATTTACTGTCTGAATGCTGCTGTAGGGAACAGGTAAATATCTGCATGGTGAAGTGGTGAGGAGAGGCGGACGACCTTTGGTGAAATTAATAATTACTTTTTGTAATCGACAGCATCTCTTCGAATTTCTAGAGTGTTATTGAGAATGAGTGTTATTAAGTATGTGTGACCTACTTAGACTCTGTGTGTGTGTGTGTGTGTGTGTGTGTGTGTGTGTGTGTGTGTGTGTGTGTGTGTGTTTATGTGTGTGTATGTATGTGTGTACGTGTGTGCTTCTTCAAATTAGACTGCATGTTACTCTGCATGCAGTATGTTCCGATGGAGAGGTGTTTGATGATGTTCACACTTGAATAGTTATGGACTGGTCGAACGTGGAACTCGCCGAAATAAAATATTATTATAATAATATTCTATTCTTATTTCTTTTGTGTTAGTGTATATGAGTATGATATATTTACTCTTCATTTTTCGACAAGTTTTTCTTGCAGAATATGTTTGAAGCCTTTAGGTGGCGTACACTGTATCATCTCTTACTGCAGGCCGCCATTTCTTGCTCTTTAAGTAATAGTGGCAAACGTTAGTCCTCATCCCTGTCTTGTATTGTCCATCATCTAGGTCGCAAAGTTCAGTCCGTCTAAGTCATCTTTAAAAAATAGCTGGTGAGTTTGCATTGTTTACAACTTTTTCTAGGAAGCTAGTAAGTTGTAAGACAAGTTGTGCTTATATATTAATGAGATCTTCCGTTTTACTGTGGACACATTTGTATCCAAATCAGTAATGTGCATATCTATTGTCATGTCACTTATTTGTGTATATGTTCGTATGCAATCGATGGAGGTAGTAAGACATTTAGAGTCTCCACATATTATTTACATGATTTTATGCGATTCATTAAATGCAAAGTTTATGTAACTACTTATACATAAATGATGAATTTAATGGCGGTGCTAGGATCACAATATGTATATTATGACGCTTACGTCACTGGCTACATATATCTGTCTTTATGTTAATAACTCTTTACTTTGTTAGGAAGGTTTTAAATGATTTAGTTTTCGATTGATATACGTCACTTGCTACATATATCTGTCTTTTTGTTAATAACTCTTGACTTCGTTAGGAAGTGTTTAAATGATGCAATTGTCGATTGATATACGTGACTATTGTGTTACTGAACAAACTTGCAGAAAGTTACCGATGTGCTTATTATGTAAAGTAGACAGAGAAAAAATATCATAGGTGTTCCGGGGACAATCAAGGGACGGTACATTGAATCAGGTATTTATGGAGTGGACAATAAAAACGGATCGCTTTTACCCTAATAACATGTTGGGAAAACAGATCAAAAGGAAGAGCACTACATAATAAACATAAATCCTATCGTTAATTCTACATCATTTATGTCAACTGATGGAATACATGATGTACGAAAATGTCAAGTTATAATTGGCTCGCATATGAATGTGAAAGGTAGCCACAGGAAGTACTATTACAAAGTGATATTCTACTACCGTTATTATTACAGACGTCTGGTTGTCTTTAGCCAAAAGACATGGTGGAGTATCATTTTAAATATTCTTATGAGTATTCATGCCTCGAAATTCTGGCAGATATTTATACACTAGCAAATTAGCTAACTAGAGAGATAGACAAATTAGAAATCAGACGGGTAAGGATTAAATTATCATTATTATCAACTGCACTTAAACTTTGATGATAGAATATCTGTTCGGTTCTTTAGACAAATTAACAACAAAACGACTGCTGATTAATTGAGAGAACCTTAAAATTTCCAGGAGATTTGAAACCAAATCTTGTTTGTTGACTCGAATTGCTTGCATTCCATATTTGTTTTTGTTCGGAATTTTCCGTGATGTAGTTAAGAGACAGGTCAAAGTGGTCAAGTCCGTTAGCACGGAAGGCAAGTGTCACGCATAGGTCCAGAGCGAACTCTTCGCATATTTCAGGACTTGTGAATAGAGCTGGTGTAGACCCACGTACTGTAAGTGAGTTAATTGTCAGCATCCCTGTAAGATAAAAGCAATTTCCTTTAACGTAGAAACATTACAGCAGATTGATTTATAATTCAGTAGTCAATAGATCTTCAAAGACGTACAAGACCAAACCATTGTTGTTTCACTCCTTACTTCTTGAAATCTCTACAAAATGGAAATTGGCACGATTGGAACATATATTAAAAATTATATCAAGCTCAATTTCTTTGTTAGTTCACTCCCATGGTCAATGGCATACTAATTAGTTTCATATTCTACAGCCGCTGTACACAGTTATCTGAGGAAATTCCATGAAAACTCCTGCTTTCAGAAGCCCTGTACGTAAGTATAATTCTCACAGGCTTTGCTCACTAAACTGATCAAGGTGAATCAATGAATTATCGGTACACATAAGGTTGGCTGTACTTTTATAATATAGATCTAACTTCATTCGTTGAATAATATTAATATTACATGTTCTTGATTTTTTGCATATACTTAATCCGCCATGATCGCTCTGTATGTGTACAGGCGAGTGCGTGTGTCCATGTGAATGCATATATCTAATAATACACATAAATAAACGGATAGATAGATAGTTAGATAGATAGATAGATAGATAGATAAAGAGACAGGCAGACAGATAGACAGATAGACATATAGACAGATAGACAAACAGATAGATAGATAAATAGTTAGATAGACAGGTAGGTAGGTAGATAGATATATCGATAGATAGATAAATAGATAGATAGGTAGGTAGATAGATAGATAGATAATTGGATAGACCGACCGACAGACAGATAAATAGACAGACATATAGATAGATAGATAGATAGATACATACATACATACATAGATAGATAGATAGATAGATAGATAGATAGATAGATAGATAGATAGATACATAGATAGATAGATAGGTAGATAGATAGATACATAGATAGATAGATAGATAGATAGATAGACAGACAGATAGATAGATAGATAGATAGATAGATAGATAGATAGATAGATATATATATAGATAGATAGATAGATAGATAGATAGATAGATAGATAGATAGATAGATAGATAGTCGTTATATTCTTACTTACCCAGACCATTGTCATATTCCCACTCATCAGTACGATTCCAATCGCATCTATCTCCATAAAGGAATGCACAGCTTCCTTAAAAATAATGTAGATTCCATAAAACTAAAATATTTTGTATAACAAAATAACACACACACACACACACACACACACACACACACACACACACACACACACACACACACACACAAGCATACACACACAATTTTTATTTTTAGTTCTTTACATTACACGATTGTCATACTTTGATACTAATTGTGAGATACATTATTTAGCCTTCCTTTTGGCTTAAGAAATAGTGTTGTTAGTGACGAGTAAAGTGACTTAATTTCTATTTTTCATGAACACCTGTGACCAGAGTGTCTTTTGTGGCTATCCATTTGCTGGAATGTTGTATTGTTTGAGGAACATTGATAATGCTGAGTTCTGGCTACTATCTAGAACGCTGGACGATATATAAGCTGTCTCTAGCGTGTTGTTAAACTTGTGACCCATCATTATAAACAAGTTTGGGACTCCATTAAGTATAATTCACACACACACACACACACACACACACACACACACACACACACACACACACACACACACACACACACACACACACACTGATCATTCCCTCCCACTTATACGCTTCGTTTTCAAGATTTTACTTAGACAGACACAGGAGACCACAGGTACGTAAATGTGATTCTAGGGTAACAGGAAATGCATGCAGGTATACATACATACATACATGCATACACGATCAAACATACAAGTACATATGCATGCATACATACACATAAAATGATCATAAGTCCGTTTTACCACATAAAGAAAGGTTTATAGAACTCTGTCTAATCTATGTGTTCTACCATTTCTCCATTTCCACCAGGTAAACTTTCTTACTTCTTAGTTTTATTCATTTATTAATCTAGTGTCAAGTGTTATGTGAAATGAGTTACTGTGTTTGTCGCCACTGTATCCTGGGGTGACGTTGTAATAATAAATTATATCAAATGTGAATAATAAATTATGATACAAGACATCTACAAGTGCCGATGCAGAGTATGGGTCAATGGTTAGATATGTATATCTGCAACTGTTACGCTGATATACTGTTTTGTGTCGCAAAGTTGGCTCCGCCCCCACTCAGATTTCACTGAGAATCAATGTTATTAAATAAATATATATGGCGATTATAAATAGATGAACAGATGACAAGATGTAATCATTAAATTATGACTTCCAACTATGAAAACAAATGATAGAAATTACTTTACTAACAAATATGCATTTAAAATAATAACAAGAAATTTAATGAAAGAAACGTTAACAAGATTTAGAAAAATAACTAACATTAGTTCTTCATAAGCCAGTTCACTAAACTGTAGTCATTTTCAGATCGGCATTTAACGTATGCCTGGAGTGACATATAGTATGGTTTCCAGTACTCACCCAAAGAGACGATTGCAGAAATGAGTGACGATAAAAAGTCACCCTTGGAATCACACCTGTGCCTGTTAGACACGCTTTCGATCTGACCAATTACTTAACACTAATATGATTATGGCTTTCTAACTGCACGCGCCAATCTAGTTAACAACGCTTCCCATTGTATACCCCAAAACACATATGCTGCAAAATAATCTCTAGCTACGCTTATTGGCCATTGATCACACACATTTAAACAACAAACAATCGAACACCTGACAGTAACTTTACCACCATGCATGACTCATTTCAATTACAAATAGCTTCAATTTAAAAGCAACAAGGAAAATTTATATAAAATATATGGGAAAATTCCCATCATACAACAGTGTTCATAGTTAGAACCCTTAAACATGTTTTTATTATTCATTTACGGACAATAAAATGTGTCTCATTGTAACTATTAGTAATATAATAATACGTGTCATAAACAATTAACAATAAACAAGAAACTGTATGAAATAAACAGATAATAACAAACATGAGAACACGTCGCAAAAATAATAACAAATATAAAAGTAAACAATGAAATAAATAAATTATATAGATTTCAATTTAAGGAGTGGTGGATTTTTTATTTTCATTTCTTGTGTAGTTTTACTTTCATTAATATTTCGTAGATTTGGATGAATAAGGAATGTTACTGCCCACTGTTTTGTATATTGTCTCAACATATTCAAGTAATTAGTCATTTTATATTAATTATTTAATTAATTTGTTTAATAATGTTTAAATGAATATTCAAAGTATTAAAATCGTGACAGAATTGCGTTAAAAAACGATGAATGGATCAACACGGAATTTTCAGGAGAAAAAAACTTAATCTGAGCAAGACACAATTGTTAACAGAATGATATTGCTAAGCATCTGTTTCATAGTTGTGTCTATATGTTTCTGATGGGGTTGTCATACTATGATGAAGGGGTTCGCCCGTGACTTACTGTGTGTACTGATGACGTAAAATGTGTTTGGGTGTGTCGGGGACATGTTCAGAAGGTCTTGCAAATCGAAAGCAGCCACACTTCATTATTATCCCTAAATAATCTTGCTATGGGAAGACATCAGAATAATGTATATTTTTAGCTTAATTTACAGATGTCAGAATAATGTATCTTTTTAGCTTAATTTACAGTTGGAAGTTAACAAAATATTTTTTTAAAATTTATAAACTATAAGAAATGAGCCACTCACGTATTTGTGTCATCCATCACCAAAATAAAATGTAATATATACTAAAAGTACCACACACACACACAGATACATTCATGCACACACATATTTACACAAATTTTCCTTGGCTTTCTAATGCATTCGTGAACTGTGTTAGTGTGAGAAAATCAGTGCAGCAAGTAAAAAAAATAAGGTCACGATTCAGTATTACGTATGTAACAGAGAACAGTAGGAATAACTACATCGATCACTCTTCTATATAGACAAGAATTTTTCGCACACGCAGCCATTATCAATATATATCACGTCTTAGGTGTTATATTCGATATGCTGCTCTCATAAAATTTAGTATTTATTAATGCTGATTTTTAAAAAAAAAATGCCTAAAATTCAATGAAATAAATACATATTAATTTTACAAAAAAAGATTGCACACTGAAACAATTCGGCACTCTTACCTCCAGTATTATAACCTTGAAATCCTTTAACGCACGGCCTGCAATATTTATGGAAAAAAGATACGCTTATAATTAATTTTAGTTATGAGTGCATGCACATCCTGAACTCTATGCACTGTACAGAATTAACACATAAATCAATGGATTATTCGCATATTTTTTTTGTGTTACAGTTTGCAACACAAAGTCTACCAGTAGTATCATGGGTTACTGAATAGGAGTTCCCATCCTCCTACTCCATTCTCATGACAACCACCACTACATCCAACATCGTCATCATCATCATTATTATCATCATTATCATCATCATCATCATCTTCTTCTTCTTCTTCTTCTTCTTCCTGTTTACTGCCGCCGAAAGCATCGTCCTCCTCATCCTCCTCATCAATATTATTTTAGTAGTGGTAAAGATAGCTATAAATATAGAATTGTGCTGATGTTGCTAAAAAATATCACCGCCATTAGAATCATTCTCTAAACGCCGCTATCGTCATTTCCATTATCACTGCTAGATGACGTAGAATTAAAAGCAGTAGTTTTAATAGGAGTAGAGTTGATTGTAGTAGTGTCAGTGTTATTATGTAACCGAAAACGTGGTTGTGGTAGCTGCAATTGAGACACTATTATTTTTACTGTTGCTAATGTTATTAACATCGTCAGGGTTGCACACGACGCATCATTGTCAGCAGCATCGTCGTTATTATTACTATTATCAGTAGCAGAATAGACAAAAACATAAAAGTACAAATAATACTTATAGTAATAGTATTAGTAATATTTCAAGATACATTTCTTTAAGATATCGAGTCGTTAAAATTTATTTAAATTTCTTTATCCTTCAGATCCTGATTACGATATTCATTAATATGATTTTTAAACATTAAAATTACTCACCTTTTAATTTCTATCCTGGAAGTCACACCTAATATAAACATAGAAATGAAGATGTATTCTTTCAAAGACATACTGATTGAAATCACAATCTTATAAAACTAAGAGAAAATATAATTCTCAGATGATCAACAACTACATATGTGATGGATTTGTATATCAGCGTTTTCAGCTTCTAGAGATGAAACATAATTGATTATACGAATAAACAGGATATTTCTTTGTGGTGGTACATTAATTTTCATTCCTACATCTTATTTATAGCCAAAACAATAATAGGAAATTGGTGACGTATACATTGCCTACGTCACGTAGCTATAGTCAATGATGATATCCGGCATTTTGTTTTAATACAGAAAAGTAAGACTTTAGAAAGAATGATTCAGAATTAACTGTGTAAGGATTAGGAAACAAGCTTTTAAAATGCCAATGTATATCAGTGTTGTATTCAGGCAGCAGACAGAAGTATCCAGTTATTCGGTCAAAAACAAAACACATTTGAAATCTGTGTATACCTTGTGCTAAAGTAGTATACATTTTGGTATGAGATACAATTCAGATAGATAGATAGATAGATAGATAAATAGATAGAAAGATAGGTAGATAGATAGGTAGATAGATAGGTAGATAGATAGATAGATAGATAGATAGATAGATAGATAGATAGATAGATAGATAGATAGACGGACGACGGATAGATGTATGATGGATGGATGGAGAGAAAAAGAAAGAGAGAGAGAGAGGAAGAGCATTATTCACAATTACACAAAACCTACAATAATGCGGGCCCGAGGCTTACATTTAAGGAAATAAAATAGATTTCCACTACGCCCAAAAGGATTGAACTCATTTTAACAAATCTCATTTCCTGCGTTTATAACTCATCACTAGTTTTATGTAGACATCTGAATCATATTCTTCCTGAGTATGAAAATGAAGCATGAAACCTTTCTACATTTCATTTTAAAAGTGAATGATGATCATGCTCAATGCAATATATATTCAGTACTGTTTAAAATAATATTAATAACAAATGAAATAAAAGAAAAATGATCACTAAATTCAATTGAAGAAACACTATGCAAAATCAATCATTCAAAGAAAGATTATTATATTTAGATGAATCAAACATTATTCTTGAAATAGGTAGCAGAATACCGGTTTTTTTTAAATTTAGAAGTAAGGAAGTTACAAATCTAGCAAATCTTTTAAAATGAGTCAAAAATATCAGCACGAATGTAAGGCCAAAGGAAATAGGCAAGCCGAGTTCTCCCAAACTCGAGATATATTATTTCTTTTGCACACATGCAAACGTACACACAAACACTCACACACACAAACAAACAAACACACACACACACACACACACACACACACACACACACACATGCAAACATGCACATACATAAATATCATACACATGCATAAACACATACACAAACTCAACCACCATCTCTCTCCCCTCACTCTCTCCTCCATCCCTCCATTCATCCCTCCCTCCTTCCATAAATCCCCCAGCTATCCTCTATCTATCTATCTATCTATTTCTCTATCTATCTATCTATCTATCTATCTATCTATCTATCTATCTATCTATCTATCTATCTATCTATCTATCTATCTATCTATCTATCTATCTATCTATCTATCTTTTTATCTGTCTATGTCTCTATCTATCTCAACCCATTCCTTTGTTTTTCACTTGTTTCCATATATGTTTACTTATGATGTATTTTAGTGATAAAATTATATACAATAAGATTTTAGAAGTAAATGTCATGCATTGCATGTTAAGTGAATACGCAACAAAAATTCACAACTGTTCATGCTTAAACATATATGTATACATTGTCTGAAGTAATAATTGTAATTAAACGACACTGGTGTCATTCCTGGGGGAATTCAATAGTCTAAATTCCATTGGATGCGGATGTCCAACTCTTAAATATTGTTATGGATAAATAGCCTATTGAATGAAGCACGCATTACCGAGAAGCTAGTCGAATAGGGCTAACCATCTACTGTCCAGCTATAGATGAACACTGGGTGCTAATAATCAAATTATGTATTTAATTCAACACAGAAATGAGAACAGAGATATACGTATGGTCAATGCACATAACCTTTTTAAAGATGGCCGCTGTCACTGACACACGTTTACAATCACACGGTTTGTGATAAGTCATTGTTTTTCTTATTTAGGCGATGGTCCCACTATATTTCTGGTGGATGCTAGCTCACTAAATATAAATTAAAAGACGGATTTGTCATAAACTGTCAACATGACCTGAATCAAAGTTTCGCCTCCCTGCCTTTTCTGACTGCAGTGGTTGATGTCACATTCCTCCATTGGCTTGCTCACAGGTCTCTTAGCATAATGGGGTTGAAGCTCACGTTAGGATCTAGGAGTCCAGTTTAAATGAATATATTTTGGTAGATATATTTTGGATTACTGCCCTTGACTGCTATTGCATTAATCATGTGATTCCAAAAACTGGAGACCAACGAGAAGAACACGTCTTACTGCATTTAGTATTTCGTGGACAGTGATGGGTAACGGGATAATTTTCCACAACATCGGTTTCCCTCTGTAAGCACATTACACATCTGTCCCGAATCTCCCATGCGCTCTCCAATCACACCATGGGAAATCGTCCATTTTTTCATATTCTCTTTCAAAGCACATCAGGAGAAATGTTCCCGAATCTTCATGTATGCTACTCAGCACACCAAGATGAATGTTCAATTATATTTTGTAAGTCTTTAAACCAAACTCTAGCCACTATTTTTCGCCATATTTGCTCTTGAACAGAATTCACAGCAATCAACTTACAGGAGCACATTACTGATAGGTTCAACAACAAAGCTGGATTCAGACACCAATGTGATTTGGTAGAGTACAGTAATCATTGTTGTCTGTGTCGCCGCGGTACCCTGGGGTGACTTTGTAATAATGAATTATACCAAATATGTGTAATTAGTTACGATACAAGACATCTACAAGTGCAGATGCAGAGTATGGGTCATTAGTTAGATAAGTATATCTGCAACTTTTACGCCGATATATATATGACGAATATAAATAGACGAACAGAGGACAAGACGTAATCATTAGATTATCACTTTGGACTACGAAAACAAACGACGGAAATTACGTCACTAGCACGTTTAAAATAATAACAATAAATTTAATAAAGAAGAATTAATAAGATTTAGAAAAAAATAAGTTTAGTCATGAAGACGATTTTTAACTTATGAGAAGAGCACGCCTTCTTTTATTTCGTAGTTCTGTACTACCTTCAGACTGTTGTATGATGGGGAATTTACCCATATATTTTATATAAATTTTCATTGTTACATTTAAATTGAACGTTATTGTAATTTGAATGACGTGTGCGTATTGCGTCATGTTGGCTTAGAAGTGATTCCTGAACGAATGAGTTTAACAATTATATTTAGAAATTGGGATAGGCAAATTTACTCCACATTAGACAGACAAGAAGACAGACAGACAGACAGAATGATGATAGATAGATAGATAGATAGATAGATAGATAGATAGATAGATAGATAGATAGATAGATAGATAGATAGATGTATAAACAGACAAACATCATACATGCCAAACAGACAGACATACATACATATAGATAGATAGATAGATAGATAGATAGATAGATAGATGGATGGATAGATAGATAGATAGATAGATGGATAGATAGATGGATAGATAGATAAACACATAGATAGATAGATGAGATAGATAGATAGATAGATGGATGGATGGATGGATGGATGGGTGGATGGAGAGAAAAAGAAAGAGAGAGAGAGAGAGAGAGAGAGAGAGAGAGAGAGAGAGAGAGAGAGAGAGAGAGAGAGCATTATTCACACTTACACAAAACCTACAATAATTCGGGCCCGAGGCTTACATTTAAGGAAATAAAATAGATTTCCACTTTCAAAAGGATTGAACTAATTTTAACAAATCTAATTTCCTGCGTTTATAACTCATCATTAGTTTTATGTAGACATCTGAATCATATTCTTCCTGAGTATGAAAATGATGCATGAAACCTTTCTACATTTCATTTAAAAAGTGAATTATGATCATGCTCAATGCAATATATACTCAGTACTGTTTAAAACAATATTAATAAACATTTACACAAACACACTTCACCTTCTATAAAAAATAAATATTAATAAAACCCACCAAACACACACCAATACACAATAAGTAATAAAAAAGAAAATCACAAACTTAAAGGAAGTTACAAATAGCTTCCTCACACATTTTTTTAATAAAAATGTTCTATACATATATTAACACAACTCCTAGGAAAAACAATGCATACAATCATTGACACCCTAATAAAGCATGCAAGTAAACTGTAAACAATGACAGGCTAGTGGAAAACTAATTCCATAACTTCCATAAATCTTCCACATTTGTTTTTGAAAATTACAACCCTCCTAGAATAACAGAATAAGGAGGAAGGCCCCACAGGAACTATACAGAAACTGAGAACATCAAGATGAAAAGTTTTCACGCAATTCCTGTGGGGAAAAGAAGTCAACGTAAAGAAGAAGAAGAATATTGATAACAAATGAAATAAAACAAAAATGATCATTAAATTCAATTGAAGAAACACTATGCAAAATCAATCATTCAAAGAAAGATTATTATATTTAGATGAATTAAACATTCCTCTTGAAATAGGTAGCAGAATACCGGTTTTTTAAATTTAGAAGTGAGGAAGTTACAAATCTAGCAAATCTTTTAAAATGAGTCAAAAATATCAGCATGAATGTAAGGCCAAAGGAAATAGGCAAGCCGAGTTCTCTCAAACACGGAGATATATTATTTCTTTTGCACATATCCAAATGTACTCACAAACACACACACACACACACACAGACACACAAACATACACATGCATAAACACATACACAAACTCTACAACTCTCTCCCCTCATTCTCACCTCCCTCCCTCAATCCATCCCTCCCTCCTTCCATAAATACCCTCTCTCTCTCTCTCTCTCTCTCTCTCTCTCTCTCTCTCTCTCTCTCTCTCTCTCTCTCTCTCTCTCTCTCTCTCTCTCTCTCTCTCTCTCTCTCTCTCTCTCTCAACTTCTGTTCCTGTATCCTGAAAGAACCATCTCTGTAAACCTGATTCCTTTATTCGTATTCTAAAGCACGCGTCCACCCTTTTAAAAATTAGTTCACACAGATGCACATGTACATTGGTGAAATCATTTCACTTTATTATTATTCAGTGTTTCAGCGAATGTGCATTCTTTTGTCATGTATGGAACCTATACTCCTTCTTATCGTATTATTATAAATCATCACCGAGTCCGCACTGACATAATGAAGGAACAAATGCATGACGTCATTAGAGCAAAGAAATATTTTAAGCAAACAATGATGATGATAATAACTATGGTGATGTCAACGACCATGTCATCGAATTTGAATGCGTTTTCAATGTTGGTGGCAATGTATTTAATTGGACGCCAAGGACCTCCTTGAAAGTAGATTTTGAAGAAGATGAGTTAAATAATTCCAATCTAAACTAGTTGTGCATGAATATAATATAGTCATTAATCGTAAATTACACACCCACCCCTTCTAATGATTTATACAGACTGGTTTCACCTCAAAATCATTTGTAAATTTCACCTACATTAGACATTCAGTGCTTAAACTTAAGCATTATCGTACAAGACATTGTTGTAATAGCCATCAGCTATCTCGCACGGTGTGAAATCATTACTATACAAGTTTCCAATAGTTTCATCTATTCCATGTATGTTCCAGTATGGAGGTTCTGCTTGCTGTTTCAAATCATTTACGTTTTCATAGTTGTCGACACTCAAGGCTGATTTGAATGTCTGTTTACTGCCTGCACAGAAGAAAAAAGTACAAAAATTAACAAAGAACATTTTATTTACACGAATTCAATAACACCATGGAGAAAAAGTACAAAAGTTAACAAAGAACACTTTATTTTCACGAATTCAATAACACCATGGCGAAAAGCAATGCAAGACAATCCAAGTGACGTGCGTATGGCAAAATAATTAATAAGAAGATTCTGCCGATACCCAAAGAAACAAACAAAGCAAGCACAAATAAAACAATAACAAAAACCTTCATGAATACGCATGCAAAATACATAAATAAAAATAAAAATAAAAAGTAATTATAAGTAAGAGGTAAGGATCCGAAAAAAATGCAATTCACTTTGAGCACAGACATTATCCACTCTATATTTAGAAACATGCACGATGAACAGTCTTGATTCTACTGAAACGCTTTCTATTCATAATCATGATGTCGTTACACTTTGTGTAAGTGTTATCACAAAGAAACATCTTTCCTAAATGTCAATATTTATCATTAAATCAGAAACTTCTGCCTCATTCTTATGTATGATATACTGTCCTGTTTAGCTAATTTTAATTGAATGGATCAATTTCCAGTGCAGACAATTTATCCTCATATAATAGTATTCACTTACACTAATTATAGTTATAATTCAAAGCTTATATTCCTAGATATATAATTATAGTTATAATTCAAAGCTTATATTCCTAGATATATAATTATAGTTATAATTCAAAGCTTATATTCCTAGATATATAATTATAGTTATAATTCAAAGCTTATATTCATAGATATATAATTATAGTTATAATTCAAATCTTATATTCTTAGATATATAATTATAGTTATAATTCAAAGCTTATATTCATAGATATATAATGATAGTTATAATTCAAAGCTTATATTCATAGATATATAATTATAGTTATAATTCAAAGCTTAATATTCATAGATATATAATGTATTGCATCTGAAAACGTAAACGACAAACTTGAAATGTAAGAGTGCAGAATGAATAAAATATAATCAGTGTATGGTATGATGCCGCATTATACTCTGAGATAGAATGGACTCTAGTATTAAAAAAAATAAATAAAAAAGAAACACGAGGAAATACATTTTAAAAAATAAGAATCTAATATGCATAGCAAACCAAGGAATAAAGTAATCACTCTTTAGTTAAAGGTATATATGACTGTGCTTTAAATTCTAAAGACGATTTGTGATCAGGTTAATTATTAATAATACAGAATTTGTAGGCAATAAATTACCTGTTCCGTTAACCAGGGAGCAATGACCCTCGACAGTTTGCTTCGAATACATCGGAGAATCGATTCTAGTGAAAGATGAAGAAGAAAAATGAAAATATTATGTCTTTTCATCATCCATTAACGCGTTTATATCGTTTACCGAGAATATAATTTATGACTACATAGTTTAATCTCGCCAAGGAACAAATAGATAACAATGCATGCAATTTATAAAGTGAGGGAAGATAGACAATGATCCATTTATATAAACACACGTACTAATGCACATCCACATATGTATACACACATCTTGCACATATACACAGACAAGCATAATTTCGAATTAATAAATATTTGGTAATTGACAAAAGGATAGATTAATCTTTGTAAATATATTCTATGTTCATAAGTATGCTCCGTAATGCAATTTGTGAAATAGGATTCAAAGAAATGTAATGTGTCAGAAAACATACTAACTTCCATTGTTCTTTATGACGATTTTTAATCCAAAATATGCAAATGCCGACGAATCCAGAGATGGAAACGGCAAAGATAATCCCCACACCCCAAATAAATATTTGAGAGGATTTGTTGTTGGTATCATCATCGTCTTCTGGAATGTTGGTTTCTAAATACAATCATGTTTATTGAAAAACAGAGATGATTATTTAGGAATGTTAATCAAATAGTAAGTGATCATTACGGTGTATTGCAATGTGTATCACTGGGAATCTTTCGCAAAGCTCAGATTAGCATTTAATTAAACATTCTGATCTCTTCTTTAATTTGAGATTTATTGATCCTGCAACTTCAATATTCATGTCCATTTATTTATTATTACATTATCATTAATTGTGGAACTGCAAGTCTTATTGATTAATTGAAGCTTGGCTTGTAATCAATATTCCTAGTATGCATTTAATACATAGAACTAAACAATCTACGTTAGCAGTATATTTAACAATCTATGGTATTTGTCTAAGTTATAAGTCTAAATTAATTTATCAAAACAAATAATTTAGGCAATACATCGTTAGGTCCAGTGATCAGAACCTTCACGTTACATTGATACTTACAGATGTATGCAAAGTGAATACAACAATACTTTCACATACTCATCTTTTACTCTCATAAAAAAAAGTTTTACATATGGAATAAGTAATACATTTACCTGGAATCTCCGTAGTAAAGGTTTCGGACACTGGGCTTGATACGCGAAATACTTTTGTAGAACTCATCAAAAAGAAGGATGACGTCGAACTCCGATGATTACTTTTTTTCACTCCTGTGTGATATTTATCTGAAAACACCGCAATTGACGAAAATAATTGTGTCTTCGCTACAATGTGTACTTCTTATTTATCTCAATATCAATTACAGTTTTATTCATCGATAACCTGTCTTAAAGGGCACACTGTGTATTAGTAGTCACTTACTTAAATACTATCTTGCAAAGTTCTTTCGACAACACACATGATAATGATTATAAAACACGCTCAGCATTAATACAAGTCAAACAGCGTTGACTATCAGTGAACATAACCTGAATGTGACGAATGAAAAACTACTTTACTTTTTTGTGTTATATGGATACGAAAACATAGCACATTGGCCTTTATTATTGCTAGTGATAAATATATTAAATTGTCACCAGAATACAATGTGTAGCTGTTCATTTATGCACACCTTATATGTATTATATTACAATTCTTTCATAGATCATTTCCATTCCCCAAAACATATCATAATTAAACCCAAAATTCTTTCCGAAAATGGGTGCATAAATACAGCCTTAAAATCACTAAAGGTGTGATATGATTTATGCAAATGTCAGTATCATGTGATGTGTGTACATGTTTCAAACATCAATAAAGTATTAGTCATTGGACATGGTATATGATACTAAAACCGATTATAATAATGATGATTTTACAAACACAACGATAACAACGAGCGATTATCATGGTGCTGCTGCTAAACATACCTCTACTATTACTACAACACAACAACAACTGCTAATATTATTACTACAGCTGCTTAGTGGTATTTTGCGTCAATACAATCCAATATCTGCAAAATTAACAGATCTCACCTGAGATCAAAATGCACAGGAATTATGAGAAAACGGTCACAATTTTGTCAGTATAATACAAACTTGTAAATAAATCACATTTCAATATACACTGATATTTTCTTTGACGGACACTGTTGATATCGCACTTTGATACTTAAAATGCTTACACGACACGATCTCAGATAAAGCGTGAACTTTTGGTGTGGTCAAACTGGACGTTTTCGTGAACCATGCGCTTGACGTTGGAGGAGCAATGGCATGTGATTTATTGCAGGCGGTGTTAAAATATGCAATATCGTCTATTTGGAAGTCATTGTCCGAACCATGATATCCACTGAGTTTGTGTGCTTCGATTGTCATCTGAGGAAGGAAAGAACTATGTTTTAATTTGTAAAGTGTATGCACCAGGTCTGATAAAAGAAACAACAAAATAAAGCCAGTTAATTCGTATGCATTTCATTTAAATAAAGGAAGTAAATTAAATTCTGAATTTCAAATTCGATATGTGAGAGTTGCAAGCCTGTGAGGTAAGGTTGTCCCATAGTGTGACTATTTAATAAAGCTCCTGTGTATGATAAAGGAAAGAATTTACAAACGCACTTCATCAAACACCCATAAATGAATCTCTTCGGCCACCCTGTTTCTATTTTCTTTTTAACGGAATGCACTTCTAACTTTCGTTTGCTGTGATTCTGGTAAATAGCCTAGGTCTGTCAAATACAATCATCAGAGCAGCAGCAGTATCTTCTTATTCATAAAAAAACCCACCGCCACCACTACGTCCACCACTACCTCCACTTCTACTACCATTACCACCACCACCACCACCACTACCATCATCATCATCATCACCACCACCACCACCAGCATCATCATCGTCGTCGTCGTCGTCGTCGTCGTCATCAGTAGTAGTAATAGATCCATAAGGAAAAAATACAATGTTTTGTATATTTTGAAACTTGAATACATAGATCAACGTTCTTGCATGTATTACGTCTAATTTTATCATTACGGTTTTAGATGCATGCGAAATAGTCATTATTCACTAATACAATCTATTTATCTTTCATTCGAACTCATGAGTCAGTCATTTTTCGCTTGTATAGGAAACGTATTGTTGTTGTGTGATTTTTAACAAGAAGTGCCTATCAAAGTAAACATCTCTTCACTTTGATTGCAAACGAGGCCACTCCGCTATCCCCTTAAACTCACACTCTTAGATTGGTGAGAGACGGCGGGTTAACTTACTAAATATACAGGAAAATATGGCAAGCAAAATAATTTCCCCCGTCCCCACCATACCCCCCCCAAAAAAAAAAATTAAAAACATTAAAAAATAAAAATAAACAAACACGTAGTAAACCTGTCACCATATTAGAAAACATTGTGTGCAACAGAATACTTGTGCATTATTTGGCTTTATTTATGTTTCTTGTAATTTTTGCATAATGTAAAATGAAAGAAACACTGTTACAATTTGAATAAAAATATATAAACAGCCTAGGTACTTTGCATTACAATGTGAATTGGTAGGTTCAGATTGTGAAAAACACGTTGGAAAGACTAACAATTTTGCTACTCGCAAATAGACATCGTATGTACACGTGAAACTCTTATTCAAACTAGCAGTAATGTAGAAAAATATCAAAATGAATGGTCAAATCAAGCACACTTCAACTGTAGGCTACCACTGTTATACAATATAAAACATCACGCACACTTCAACTGTATGCTGTCACTGTTCTACAATATAAAAACGTTGATGGCTCAAGGTAAGTGGCGGCTGCCGAAGTGAAACAAATCATTTTCTGACACTAATTAGACCCAATGCATAACGAATATGTAACACAAAATCACCCTAGATATTGGTTATGGTTAATTAATAATTACACATAAATAATTACAAGTGATGAGAATCTTAATTTGTGTTATTAATGTCATCTCTCTCTCACTTGGCGGATATGTGGGTGCTGTAAAAAGAAATGATCTCTTCCACGACATTAAAGACAGACATTTATTGTCACACACTATTTCCGTAGGTGAAAATCGTCTTACCACAGATAGACAAATGCGTCTAATATCTGTATTTAGCCAGCCTCCTACCACCTACTTTCTCTTCAACATAAGATTATTAATATGTGTGAGAAGGTCAATAAAATTAATCCAACAATCAAATATCCATATAACAAATACAATAAAATATTACTTGGCATCAGTACTTCAATGAAACCACATTCAAATAATTTTAAAGCCTATACAGACTTATATCCTAACACATAATTCAACAGATAAGTGTCAATATAAAACACAGGGTAATTTCAGAGATCAGAAATGTTTAGAGATTATAGCGATAATAGTTTGTACATAACCTTGTCAGGACGATGCCATAATAGTCATTTGCACCTTTATTTTTAAAAAAAGAAAGTGCTTTTGTTCACAATAGAATTGCCAGTTTTTCACATGTTTCTCTTGCACACTATAGAACATTGATGAGCCACTATGAAGACTAATCAGGGCGCTCCTTCACAGTATTAGTTACCTAGAGCAGAACAACTATGTAACAATTTCCAGTAACTTCCTTATATAAGAATTTTTGCGATATGCATTAACAGAATTAGGTTTATCCTTACATTTACACACTAAGATAAACAGTTATCGAATATGCCATGGTTATAGCAGTTTATAAATCAATAAACTGAGAATTCTAGAAATTTCAGAGATTCCAGAAAAAGAAGTATGCGTCTTCCCTGTAAATTATAATTAAAACAGGGAACAAATACGACATTTTCCAGTTTATTCATTTCTATTTCCATTCTTTCATAATGTTATGTCTCAACTTACAGTTTCCTGCAAAAGTATTATTAGCCAGATACCTAATAATATATACAATGTAATAATTTATCAATGTGTTCAATAGAAATAATGTAACGTGTAACATATAACATATAAACATCATAATTCACAATTGTAGAAGTAATAGTCTACTCACAAAATAACTCTAAAACACAAATATAATATATCAATAGCAATGCAATTAATCAGTTATCTCACCATTAATCTAATGGCCAACTTTCTTGACTGGACTTCTGCCACACCAAATTCAAAGTGATTAGAAAATGAAATTCGTTTCAGAAGGCAAACTTTGTTCTCATCCCATTGAATGATCTCGTTCTTTGTAAATCTTAATCATTTGATAAAAATAAAAAAATAAAACTCTCATCCCCATAATACCAGTAAAATTACATCAGCAAGTTCTAATTCATTCTTAATGAGTTGTTTACTCAATCTCTGTCAATTGTAAGCAGTGCACAAGGTCGGGTCACGTTGACATTGACAACAAAGATATAATTATAACGTTTAGAAAGAGGGATAGGCAAATTTACTCTGACTCATAGTGCATACGTCTGGGCATTTATTTAACGAAACGCTGCAATTTGAATGATTCTTTTACTAAACGTGTAGAGATGTATTTACATTTTTAGTTAATTTTTATCTATCATTTTCTAAACGCGTAGAGATATATCTAGAGTTTTAGTCCTCTTTGTTCTACCATTTCCGACAAGTGTAGTGATATATCTAGATTGTTAGTCCTCATTGTACTACCATTTTCTACAAGTGTAGAGATATATCTAGATTTTTGTCCTCTTTGTTCTACCATTTTCTACACGTATGGAGATATGTCTAGATTTATAATCATATTTATTCTGCCATTTTCTGAAAATTGCGCAATAAAAATGTTATTCATTATGGAGACTGCATTGAGGTATACGCAAATGAGCGTAACGTTATTCAAAATAGCATTCCTACCCATGATATGCTCGTGAATCAAAACTGAATTTTTTCTACATAATTCATCAATTATTCTTCACCAAACCAAACACTGCACAGCGATGTCTTGTTTAGAGCTGTAGAGGAGTTCATTCATAAATACACCCCACGGTTGAAAGAAACATCTTTTACCAATATAATTTATCTGAACACTTTACCTGAACGTACTTGGAAATTTCCTGGAGATTTAAAAGTGAAATGTGCGTCCTGCCATACATTTAGTACCGATGAATTCACGGTCCATTCTGATAGTTTATCAGACGTATTGATGCACTTTAGAATGAAAGTCATTCTGCGACCGTTATTATTCAGGATCTTGTAGCGAAACGTTAGACAGAGGTCGACACGTGGTATTTCGCAAATCAAAGGGCTGGCTAGATGCCCAGTCTCACTCTCATTTCTTTGGAACGTATTCATTGTAATTATCGATGCTGATTCTGCAAAATCCAAAGTTTAATTTAAGAAAATGTCATCATGGCACATTGCAGAATTGAAACGAATTTATTTTATATTATCACAGTTTGCCTGTCATTGACATAAACGTGTTCTTTTATATTATCACATTTTGCCTGTCATTGACATAAACGTCTTCTTTTATATTCAGTGCAATCATGACGAGTCACTGGGTTGGTTAATAGTTTAATCTCATCGTGCTGCTGGCATGCTCTTCTTTGAGTACTGTTCTTAGATGTACAAGATATTTGGGTTTTGTACGGGAATCTTAAGGTATACACCGATCTACAGTCCTCCGTTCCCCCAAACAAATTGCTGCACTTTATATTTAAGGTTATGCCAGTAAAACACCTTTACACAGGTGTACTATTAAAATCGTGCAAAACTGTATAAAAAAGACAAAATATGGAAACTGTTAAAATAACACTGACTGAACCTAAGCATAGCTTTCACTGGCATCGCCGATTGCAACTTAAAACTCGTTTCGCTACAGCGGGTCACACACACACACACACACACACACACACACACACACACACACACACAAACATATATCTATATGCGCACGCGTATGCTTATTCGTATTCTGCTTGTATAAGTTTGTAGCAAGTAAGTGTGACTGTTTAAAAATATCAACTGTTACAGAAAAGCACGGAACAAACTGCTGTAGTGAGAACCATTATGCCACTATGCGATCACCGGAACGAATGAATGACGAAATGTTCACGAGTGAACTACGAAGCAAATTGTGAAAGTAAAATTGTACAACAATGTCATCCTTTGACAAAACACAGCACACAATACAGTTCCAGCAAAACTTGTATTTCAGTATTTGTACATGCATAGAGAGGAAATAAGTCAATGCTTCTTTCTTTGTATCTACATTTTTTGTCCACTTATTTTTAGTGGAGTATTAACACCAGCTGCAAATGCTGTTGAATGTTTATTTCCTGTGTGAACTGTAAACAACATGGACACTGCGCGTCATTTCTAGTCATGAGTATTTACAGGAAAATACCCGCTAATAAAAATATTTATGAGTGCTTTGAAATTTTTTGTTACTTTCCTTGATAATATTTTGTATTAAACATAGATAAAAGCACTGATGTATAAATGTGAGCATACCATTGATTTTCCAGCCATAATTGTTATATCCAAAATTCGTCCAGCTGCAGATTCCATTGTCAAAAGTACAACTGCCTGCACATAGGTATAATGTAGTTACATCTGTTCCGGAGAATGCATGGAAAGAACTTAAATATACAAAATACTACCCATATCATTTGGAATTATTATTCCCTTGTCATGTAAATAGGAACGTTTTAATTGTTCTATTTTAATATTATATTTTGTTCTTAGTTGATGCGTTGGTTCAAGTTGTTTATGACGTGGATAAAGAGTTAGAAAATGTGCACTCTGTAAGAGTGTGTGTGTGTGTGTGTGTGTGTGTGTGTGTGTGTGTGTTGTTATCTGTTAGCTAATAAGATTATAGTAACAGAGATTTATTGTTACTTCAAATCAACTAGTGACACAGTTGTAGAATCAATAAATTTATGAATATATGCATATTAAAATTAGTAATTTAGGAGTAAATTAGTAATTAAGCGAAAATTGTGTAAAGTAACTCGTCAAATAGCCCTAAAGAATCAATACCTGCTAGAACCCCTTTATGCAAGTTGGGGAACACAGCAAACTAACAGAAATGGTATATACTAGTGTTTACTTACCTCCTGTGTTTGCCCCTGTCTGCCCTTTATAACAAGGCCTAAAATAAGAAGTGTAGCTATTTTAATTTATTATAACTATCAAAAACTATCATAGCACATTTACTGTAAACTGCTAATTTGATTTCATTTGTAAAAGTTATTATATACGTAAAATGATGTTCCATACAATAAATTATATTACATATTAATATTTTGGAATCAGCCAGGGTAATTATTATAATTATTAATAGATGGAACAATCTCAGAAACGCTGTACACACACAGGTGCGTGAGTGCGTGCGTGAGTGCGTGCGTGCGTGCGTGCGTGCGTGCGTGTGTGTGTGTGTGTGTGTGTGTGTGTGTGTGTTAGAATAATACAATCCCAATGACATTCAGTCAATGATAGAATGTCTTGTAAAAGAAGATACAGCAATGTCATAAGTTTACGTTGGAAAAATAACTACATAACTCTTCATCATCTGCAATAAACACATAACTCCAAAGCAGGAAGGAAATGCCAAAAGTTCTATCAAAGGAAAGACCCATAGCAAGATTCTCGGAATTCTACTCCATCAAGACAATACTGTACTCGGATACCACAATACAAAAGGTCTAGACTAAGACGAATGCCACATAACGTGTGAATCTCTGGACCTATGTTCAAAAGATAACTCTACACGTGGACTACTTAAACACTGAGTGTTAGGTACAGGACGCATACTTTATGTCTTTATAACTACACAAGAACAATCGAACCGATTCGTTTAAAAGATGAGTTTAAATGAAATAGAAGAAATATTCAAGAAATAATTCCAAGGACAACATGTGCCAATACTAGACAGAAATGGAATACTTACATCAGTATCACTTCACCATTGGAAGGAGCGAGACTAAAAGGGCTCAATCAAAATGTGAGGGGTGGTGGGAAATGAGATATATAGATGGGTGGATGGATAAATGGACGGATGGATGGAAGGATAGATAGATAGATATATAAGTAGATAAGTAGATAGATAGATAGATAGATTGATAGATAGATAGGTAGGTAGGTAGGTAGGTAGGTAGGTAGATAGATAGATAAGTAGATATAGATAGATAGATAGATAGATAGATAGATAGATAGATAGATAGATAGATAGATAGATAGATAGATAGATAGATAGATAGATAGATAGATAGATAGATAGATAGATAGATAGATAGATAGATAGATAGATAGATCTACGTAAGCAGAATTTTACATTGAATCTGTCAGTTCACTCACATGCTGGCCTTTTAATCATTTCTTCCAGCTTATTCGTGCCTACATTCAGTAATCTTCAATTTAAAAAAATATTTCTACAGTTCTACATCACAGATATCTATTGATTTTATGATAACATATCATGCTGGGGCTTAGGAGATTACTGGGTTTCGAAGACTAATCAATATCCACATTTATCATCTATAAACCACTTGCATCAACTATGCGATAACTTTCTACCCCAAAAAAATGTCGATTCGGCAGGTCTTTAACCACCGACTGGCCCGCGATGTCCAACGAAAAAGTCAAATATTTGGTTCATTTCTCGATCAAATGGCTATAAAATTCGCCTGGCAGTATTGCCATTAAATTTGCAGTGGTGCACATCACCAATTACCTGGTTTACCGAAAGTACTCGCTATATTTTCCGTTGTTTATTTTGATTATATTTTTGTGACAAAATGGCAGCTAATCGTAAAAAAAAGTTGACATTGAAAACCGGCAGTTTAATGACTGGACTGTACAATACTGTTTTGTTCAACAACAGACAAACGTTATTTGTCTGATGTGTCATTCAACAGTAGCAGTGGCGAAGGTTTCTAATATAAAACGTCATTATGAGACGAAGTATCAAGATTTCCACAACGTTGTCGGTAACGAACGAACAGCTTGGATTGAATCTCTGAGGCGTTCGCTGAATCGCCAACAGAACATTTTCTCAAAGCAGTCGGCAGATTTTAGTGCAGCGTGTGAGGTCAGTTACGAGATTTCATATTCAGCTTGCTTGTCAACTTGCAAATCGGCATTCAGGACAAAGTTGCAGTTGTTCCGGCAGCAAACAGCATCGGGGAACTTTGTGCACTTTCCCACTTTTCAGTCACAGCTACAGAAGAGTCAGGACATTTACACAAAAGTTTATGTTGAAAAGCTAAATGCAATATTTCAGTCTATCAATTCACGGTTTCATGACTTTTGACCAATGCATATTCTTAATGAAACTTTTTGCTGATCCTTGCAGTGTGTTAGTGGATGACTTGTTTACAGAATACCAGCTCGAATTTACTGATCTCCAGGCATCTGATGAACTGAAAACAGTTTGCTTGACTTCTACAGAACATTGTATGATACATTTGCTAATGTGAAAAATAACACACTTATCCACACCTGGATGTTTGGCAGCACATACTGCTGCGAACAGGCATTTTCACAGATGAAACTGAACAAAACAATACCCGCGATCAGTTGAGTGATGATAATCTGGAAGCAATTTTGCGTCTTTCAACGTCAAATAGCAAGCCGGACATTTCGAAGCTTGCAGATGACATGCAGCACCATCCATCACACTGACTTTGTGAAAGTTGACATATCATAAAATTTTTAGAATGTTTAATGCAAATTCTTTGTCGTAATTATAGTCTTACTCGTTATTTGTGTGTTCTTTGGTGTGATGTCTATCTTGTGTGGGACGATTTTGATCTTTACGTTTTTGTGGCCCCTGACTCAAAAACTTTGTGCACAACTGCTTTGTAATAAAAATGTCTAGAAAAATATTCAAACTGCAAAATTAAATATTTTTTTTTTGTTAAGGCCTATACAAAATAAGTATGTATGCAATTAAATTAATAAAATTACTATTTCTTTTCTGTTTCGAAGCAGATTTCTTTGGAACCTTCGTTGGTGAGGATACTTTTTTTCCCTTGAGATAAGATTCACTTTCTTGAGATAAGATTCACTTTCTAGTGACAGGATGAGACACCTATACGCGTGTGTGTATGTTACGTATATATAGTTTGTGGTGTTGTCCAAAAAATTACACGAGCTGAGCGTGTCATTGCTGAAGTCGGAGAATTGGTAAACAGTTCAAAATTGTTATTATAAATGCACACAAACATGCACACACAAATACTGTTGTTTTTTTACACTAACAAGACCACAAACATAATTGTGACATGCAATGGGTTACATGGAAAAGAGATAGAGGTAAATAGAACTCTATGTATGATCGGGTCAACATTACACTTTAAAAATATAATTGTCATTTACTCAAATTAACCGAGGAGTAGTAAAAAAAGATATACTTACATTGAACCATCTTTACTGCTATTCGTGCCGAACACTGTTAAACTGGCGAGCACCAAGAATGTGGCGATTACGAACTTTAACCCCGTCATCTCACTGTAAAACGGAAAACGGAGAGCAAGCAGTTAACTTGTTAGATCTATATTTAGGGCGCGAGCGTATACACATTCGCTATCGCTATTATAATGTAACACAAAATGCACTTCAAGGATGTAAAGTGCAACAACAAATTCATCAAGTCCGACAAATACTCAAGTTGGACTCTTGAATTATCCTGACTTCCTGCGTAAATAAAAAAGAGTTTCATTAAGGAATTATTTCAAAAGGACAGAAAGAAAGGAAAGGTCGGAGATAAAAATCCACTCAGGAGGATGGCAGAATACAATTTCTGCTCTCGTGACAGTTCTCATGTAAACATTAATTTACTTAGATATAAAGTTTCTCTGAATCTTTGTTTCTTCCAAGTATTTCCAGTCTGTAAGTTCCACCACTAATGTAGTGAGCTTGTTTGTACTATTTTAATTAGAAGTTGTCCTCTGTAAGTTCCACCACTAATGTAGTGAGCTTGCTTGTACTATTTTAATTAGAAGTTGTCCTCTGTTCGTATTATTACTTCAATTAACCGTGTTTCTGTGCATCTGACATTTCTGTTTATTACTTTCGTCATTATATTTCGGTTCCTACTGACAAAAGTATGCTGCAGAGTTACAGTTTTGCATCCGTAGCTATAAATGCAGTTTTATTCAGCAATATCTGCTCCCATATCTTTAGCTTTAAAATAAATGACGACTATAGTACCTTCAACATTTCTCTGCTGCGGCTGGTTTACTTCTGATGAATTTTGTAATTTCCAGTAACAAGGTCTATTCATATGTTGACGTTTTTGTTTCTTCTATTACTTCCAAATAATTAATTAGTTTGCCTTATAATGGTGTGGTAAGATTGATGTTCCTAATGTTTGTGTTTTTAATTACTTGCTACTGTTAATTAAAAATTACACTTGTTATTACTGTTGTGGAAAATGACAAAGGACCAAAACTACGTAAATCAGTTCTTACCTATAGTCAGCGCTTGTTGTCATTCGTTACCATCACTTGCCTCACTCTGTCTGCCTCAGTCTAAACTTCTTTGGACTGCTGTGTTCATGCCTCATCTAATCGCGGAAACAACGAAACTCGTGATCAGTTTGAACAGTTATTTATTTCCTATGTGATTTATTTCCGTCAATGCCATCTCGCAATATTGTGATGTCGTGAACAAGACTGATTAAATCAAACATATAATGCTGTGACGAATGTGTACATATCATAATGCCATAAGCGATGTTTGTTGAACACTACAAATTTGCGGAAGTTTTTGAATGTACCAAGTACAAACATTGAATCACTAACTTGCAAACTTCCTACTTAATTCTGTCTCTTCTATTATATATAGTAAACGGTAATACTTCTTAGTTTAACATTTACACGCGGTATAAAGATGTGTGTGTTCCCTCTCTACCGGCTAGAAACTAGCTATAAATAGAAATTAAACACAGAATAATCCGCCTAGTGAACACAATCTGCATACATTGTAAAGCAGTGTTAAACAAACCAGATTAATTCCTTCAGATGTACATAGCTTTACTATCTCTTCCTCTGCAAGTACTCGTGCGGGAGGTGTCTATTTTCATAAATTCATAGTACACTCGCAATAACTTGCATATCGCTATACATTGTCACCGCGTCTGGTCTAGTATTGTACATAATGAAGACAAAATGGTACAAACACATGTGTGGTCTTCACGTCTTGCTACTGATCACTGACTTTAATTATATCTCTGAAACTCTACTCTCATTTCCATGATGATATCCGTGAACTTGATTATGTATTTATGTTAATTGACTTTATGTCAATGCTAGGATACACAGAATGATTGTCCAGAATTAATTGAACTTAACATAATTTAGGTAAGGGCGACAAACGTGTGAGTTTCTTACAGTTAGCATATACACACTACATATTAAAATGTATGCTTACCTCCGTCCGCAAATAGGAAAGAATTCCATACTACTCTCTCTCCATAACTCCTCTTAGGGAATAGCCCGCAGGCTCTTAGCGAATTATGTATTTATTAATCAGGTACTAGCTGTCTCTTCGAGACTTTTACAACTAATTATTTAGTTCCTAATCATGCAGCACAAACTACCGTACCTACTGAAAATAGCCACCTCTCACACTGAGCAAAACACACACTGCACTGATCTACAGAATCGGACAGAACTTGATAGCATTGGAGAGCTCGGGGCAGGTCAGCGAATTTTAATCAGCACTAGGATTTCCGGTTGAGCAAAACTAAACGTAAGTATTTCAATGAAAATACATTCATAACATCCGCATGAACGATTATTTCTCAAAACTGACTGGCAAGAATATGTTCACTGACCAAACTTATGGCGGCATATACACAAGGTCATTTAAGTGGCTTCGGGATTTTAAGGAATCCATCAATCCTAGTGTATCAAATTTGCTGTCCGAAAGTATAGGTCATATAGAGGTCAATTAAACTTATACCGCGTTTCGTACATTAGACTAATGAATAAATATGGCTTCTTTTGTTTCTTACATTTGTCTGATCAATAAATATGACGTCTTTTGTTTCTTACATTTGTCTGATCAATAAATATGGCGTCTTTTGTTTCTTACATTTGGCTGATCAATACATATGACGTCTTTTGTTTCTTACATTTGGCTGATCAATAAATATGACGTCTTTTGTTTCTTACATTTGTCTGATCAATAAATATGGCGTCTTTTGTTTCTTACATTTGGCTGATCAATACATATGACGTTCAATACATATGACGTCTTTTGTTTCTTACATTTGTCTGATCAATAAATATGACGTCTTTTGTTTCTTACATTTGTCTGATCAATAAATATGGCGTCTTTTGTTTCTTACATTTGGCTGATCAATAAATATGACGTCTTTTGTTTCTTACATTTGTCTGGTCAATAAATATGGCGTCTTTTGTTTCTTACATTTGACTGTGTTGTATGATGGGGAATTTTATCATATATTTTATATAAATTTTCATTGTCGCATTTAAATTGAACTTTATAGTAATTTGAAAGACGTGTGCGTATTGCGTCATGTTGACTTAGAAGTGAGGTCCTGAATGAATGAGTGCGCAAGGGGGTAGATTTACTGACAAGTGTTTGATGTTTGCGGTAGATAGGTGATCGAGTGTTTGTTGTTTAGGTTGCTCATTATATCATTGCTATCTATGATTTTTTTCTTCTACCGTTTGTTTTCTTCTCTTCTTCTCTCTATATTATTGGTCTTTTACTTTTTGTTTTACTTTAGCATTTCTTCACCCACAGAACGTAGAGAATTTTTTTCTTTATACACAAGCGTTATACCTATCGTAAATGAATTCTTCTCAGTTTTAAAATGTCAGCCATCCTTAACTGCTTTACTTTCCCGCTAGCAGAATATGAAACTAAAACTTAGTACATTTTACAAGACAATTTTGCTTTTGAAATGAAATTTTAAATTCAGCACTATATAAAACGCAAAATGAACTATAATTAATTCCTTCAAATTAAAAGGGAAAGGCCCGATTTCGTGTCAGAGTAGTACGGGGTCCGGTGGGGTGCTGTAGGATGGGGAGAACAGGACTAGGGGTTAGCTACACTTTACACCAGGTAATGAGGTTATTCCAATTTTTATTTATTTATTTTAATTTTGGATGAGGTGGAAATGTTATATTACTTTCTTTTGCTTACTTCTCTTTATTATAATTAGTAGTAGTAGTAGGGGTAGTAGTAGTAGTAGTAGTAGTAGTAGTAGTAGAAGTAGTAGTAGTAGTACTAGTAGATGTAGTAGTAGTACTAGTAGTAGAAGATGTAGTAATAGTAATAGTAGTAGTTTATTTTAATTTTCTTAATCAACTTTATTATCATCATCATTAACATCAAAATCACCATCACTATCATCATCACAACTTCCTCCACCACCACCTCCATTATCATCATTCTGTCACGATTACAATCACATTCATTGTTGATGTGCTGTCGTATTTTACACATTCCTTTACGTAATTCATCTATTGTTACTCCGTTTCATTGTATCTCGATATTATACTGCTTTACATTGACAAATAATAATAACAAAGTATTCCGGGCCAGTGAACAAAAGCTATATCAGTGGGAATAGTTGTTAAAGAAACCAAATTGACCCATTCAGTTGAAACTATATTTCCAGTTCTTTGTTTGCATGGTCGGGCTTTTCAGAAAAAAAAATAATAGAACGGGCTCCATAGAGACAACCGAACAAAACTTTTAGTGATGTCTCCTCTCCTATGACTTACAGAGCAATATCACTTTGAATTAAAACACTTGAAAGTGCAATTTATTTAGTAAACAACATTCAGGTCCATTATGAAAGAGCCGTGCTTTCTAGACCACTGCCAGAGATTTGGTTGAGGTGGTCATAGTCAGAATTGATTATGTTTTCCGTCGTTTCCAATTTGATGGTGTTGTATAAATCAGCTTGCACCTGATCATATGCACGGCCAGATCCATTGGATGGACGTGATTCCATTTCAGTGTTATTCTGGACATTGTCTAAAACCTGGTGAAAGTTAAGGCTGTTGTATTCATCGGAAAATTCCCTTTCATGATCATTAATGTTTCGTTTTGCTGAGTATGTCGAATCAACTTCCATTGCATGTTTGGACAGATCAGAGTCATGTATCATGTCATAAGAGTTTGGGGCCGTTACGGTGACACGGATCGGATCATAATAGCCGAATGACAGGTCAGTTCTTTCCGGCAGATTTTGCTGATTTGCTACAGCGTCTAGGGTCAAGAGTGTAGTAATGACATCATGGATATGGTTGTAGGTTGCGAACTGTTTTGCTGGCTCAAGTTGGCACGTGTTGTAAAGTTCTCCACTGCGTGAAGTGTGTTCAAAGGGATTTACTTGTACAAGTCCCAATGTGTGTACAGTATCTGGAGGAATGTCCTGAAGCTCGTAGTACAAATGGCCATGTTGTGTAGAAACAGGATCGTGTACTTCCGAGTAATCACTGCCAATTACTGGGATCTCTGACCCTTGGCCATTAATTCGCATTACACTGTAAACATTTCTGGCCCTCGGCGTTTCCCTCGTGATTACATTGGATACAGTTTCAGATTCTGTTTTAGATGAAAATGAAAAACAAATAAACGAAGTTGTTGCTATTTGACTTCATACAACAGTTATCACAGTGCACAAATAAGCATACTAACACTTTAATATTTAGAGAGAGATAGAGAGAGAGGGAGGAAGTGAAAGGGATTTTGTACAATCATCAATTATATTTCGTCTTTTTATCATATGATGGGAAATTATCCCACCTATTTCATTTTTTAATATGTAATATTTCAATGAGATGCTATTGAATGATTTGGAAATGTATACATTTTATTTATGAAATGAAATATGTAATGGACAGTGGTAGAAGGGGAGATAAGTTGATTGAGTGAGTGATTGCGCGTAGAGCAGCAACCGCAGTATGGGACGGGCTGTTATTGTTTTTTTTTATTGTTAGAACTCGAGTTCCTTGGCCTCTAAGCAATATTGCTTTCGGTTTAAACTTAGATCTTTAGTCTTGGTTTTGACCTGGTTATGTGTTATGCAACTTTTAGGCTGATATAACTGTGAACGTATTGATGATAGGTGTGTGCACAACACGGATTTCGTGGTTTTGTCTTTACTAGTTTTCAAGTTTTATCAAATTTATTAACTTGCATTCACATTTCTTATGTGCTTTTTTTGAATTATCATGCACGTATCGTTAAAATACTTCAAAACACATCCATCACTTCTTCTTAATAATTCCTGATTCTTGTAATGTAACTATATGTCTGCACCTACCAATACCAATGAAAGTTTCTAATAATGAAACGCGTCAGTAATATTCATGATTGACGACATTTCTTACTCGATATCTACTAAGCACTCGATTGTCTGTACATATCAAGTGAGCAGAACGTGTATCTGGCGAGTATCTTATAAAAATAAGACGAAGTAAAGGTCTTAATTGTCGTACAGAGATAATGCAATGATTACTGCCATCCGAATATGCAATTGGTGACCTTGGTCTTTTTCCTGCTGTGATTTGATTTACTAGTAGCATGCCTAAATACAACCATCAATGTGTGTGAAATTTATCAGAACAATAATCATGAAAACGTGCATTTGAACTACTCAATTAATTACTCTCTTAACTTTCGTTGGCGATAATTACTACAATACGAAATGATCTTACCATTTTAATATGGTGATAAATAAATTATTATACTGCCTGGACACAGAGAGTTCTTGTGCTCAGGGATTGAGGTAAGATATAATAATAAAACATACGCTTATCTACAATAAAACAGAGAATGATGAAAATGAGAATAGAAATACGGTTTACCTTTCACAGAATGAGAAGCTTCCTCTTTCCTAGAAGATCTCAAACATTGAAAGATCCTTGAGTGATCCACGTCACAGTTTGCACTGGAATAGAAAACGTTGTAAACGTACTGTTAACATATGAATTAATTAGTTCGATAAATAATGAGACAACGTTGTATAAATAGTTAATAAGAATGCACTGAGTGTTTAATCCTCTTGATATTCGTGATGGTATCGGAGAGATGTACTGAGTGATAACATGTAGACTGTAGAATATAAAGGGAGATTCACAAATAAATATGTTGAGAATATAAATGTATCATAGTGAAGGAACGTTTACATATCATTATCTTATTGTTACGAAATAAGAAGCACAAATCGTGTGTGGCGGAGTAAATTTGCCTATCCTTATTTCTGAACTTAATTGCATATAAATTGTTAAATTGTCGAAATGTCCCGAATTTAGACACTCATTAAGTATCAGAGTCGGAGTAAACACTACAGCTGAGATTATGCTAGAAATTGCTGATCTAATGCAGACCAATTCCAACAAGATGGGTAGATTTTATTATCCAATGGTTACACTTTACGAGAAGGAGACAAGCCAATAGGCTGAGATCAAAAGTTTACATGCTGTAGATAATTCTATTGTCTGATCACTTGAATTTGGTGTGGCAAGACGTTCGGTCATAAAAGGTGGCCGTTATCGGGATATATCTGTAAGCTGAGACTTGAATGTAAGAAAGATTGGAGTTAAAAGAGGAATGAACTGGAAAGTAATCATTTGTTCCATGATGATATGTTTGCAGGGACAAAGCAGTTTTCATTGTATTTTATGAATTTCATCGTTTACTGATTATAAACCACTACAACTGTGGTAGGCGTTGGACGCCTCTGCTGCAATGTGTAAGTGTAAGAATACACTAGATCCCATTGATGCCTGGTGGCAAGGTGTGCTGACTAAATCAAGCAATTTCTGGTACAAGGAAGTTACTAGAAATTGCTACAATATTTGTTCACCTTGACAGAGCTGGTACAGCAAAAAACTCACCCAGGTTACCTCCAAGAGAATAGCAGTGAATAACGGTTTATATATAAGGAGAGAAACATGTGGAATTGACGCGGAAAATAAACGTATGCTTTACTATGAAAAACATGCAAACAAGAGATTTGCAGCTTTGTCTATACAAGATTATGTAGAAGCTATTGTTGCTTATGTCTAATAACTCCATTTCTATTCTTTAATAAGAACTATTCTGTGATTTGTATTGGGATTATTGTTGAATTGTATTTAAAACTGTGTAGGTTTATAATATATTCAAACATGGTTTCCTGGAAATGTTGATGTCAGGTAATATTTTTATTGCATTTGCTATATATAATTTGATTGTATATTTAATAATTTATTGACCTTCTTACATATTGATAACCTTATGTTGGAGAAGAAAGTGTGGATGGGGGCTAGCTAAAAATAGATTAAAGAATATTTATCTTCTCCTTTAATAAGTCCTTTTCCAACTAGGGAAAACGTTTACAGCACCCGCATATTCACCAAATGAGACAGACGAGTGATGTCTGATGGAGAATTATTAACGTAAATTAAGATTCTCATCACTTGTTCTTAGTCATAATAATCATAACCATTAACCAGGTGGCGTTGGCGTCACACTAAGCAACATAAATGTCGAATGTGTAGAATAGATTTAGATATTACTCACATATATTACTATAACCAAACATTAGATATATTTATAAAGAAACGTGTATGTACATGTCATTTTCACAGAATCATTCTTCAGAGTGACTATACTGTGAAAAAAACTAATAAAATATACGTGTTTATCAACAGTACAATTATATCGCGTATTATTAGATTTTGTTTATAAACAATTGTGCACAATTGATTATTTTGCTTGATAAAAGTAACATATTAACAAATATTTTATTTGAATATTATTGATAATATTTTCGTAAAATATTGCTTGCTGTTAGTGAAATGGCGTGTGAATAGGAAATGTAACAGTTTGAGATGCTATTTTTTTAATCTGTAATATAGCTATTATTACCATGTTTGCGTTCTCCTCTTTCGAAGTAAAATGATGGCGACAATGACTATAACGATAACAATAATCGCCGCTGTCACAGATCCGGCAATTGCTGCAATGTTGTCATCGCCACTCTCATAATTAACATCATTTTGAGCATCTGGAGGAGAAAGAACAAGAAACATATTAAATATGTATATTACAATATCATGTGAAATGTTGTAAATAGAAAACTTCAACATTGTATATCACTATATAGTCAGGGCGACTTGTACATTAAACGTTTATATATGTCTGTTTGTTTGTCTGCTTATTTATAAGTATTCTGATCATTAAATAAAATTGTATCTTAATAAATATCACGCTTTAAAGAGCACCTCTAACAAATCAAAGGCTACAGGTTAAATCCTCAAAAGTATTTCTTAAGTTTAATTTAAACACAAAATTACCATTGTTTGTATCCAAAAGAATTTTACTTGGACTAGTGTGTAGAACAGATATAGGCGGAGAGTCATAATCTCTGTATTTGATTATTGATGAGTTTTAGTGTTTTTGTTTCATGCTTTAAGTTTGAAAGATAACTCTAAAGCTGCCCATATCCTTCTTTCCCTGTGGAGTTACCGTACTTACGTTGTTAGTAACGTACAATGAGCGTTTATGTCAGAAGCATACGTTTACCGTTATTGCTGTAAGTGATGATATGTAAATGAACTGTGAATGTTTTGATTTTAACCACAACATTGTGCTAAAAATAGATTGTTATATGCTACTCTTAATTGTTTATTGACACAGTTAGAGCCGTATTCACGTGCACAGCATGGATAGAGAATGTATGTACATCAAGCATTCACTTATCAATTTTAGTTCTTCAGAAATCAATTCGTCTACTAAGTGTTTTCATGTGTATTTATTTAAGTGTGCGCTTTTATAAGATGTAAGTATATGATCAATAACAGCTGCTTGTTCAAAAATAGATCATAAGAAAGACTGCAGATGATTAAATGTGTACCATTTGTGTTATTCCACAATACCGTTGATTACATTGCACGAAAAATTATGCTAGTCCCGCCAGTCACAGTGCTTTAATAATTAATTAAATGTTAATTACTGTACCGTCGTTGTGTGTCCCTTGATGTATTTCTTGTTCAGTTTCACACTTTGTTGTATGTTCAATTTCATCAATATCACAGTTTGTTGTATGTTTAATTTCATCAATCCAAATTAGAGATTCATTGACGAACCGACGTTCAGCTTCGAAGATAACCTTAGAAAAATAAAATGACAAGCATACTAGGAAAGAAAATGGGGGAAATATTCCTAATCGTTAGCTTTTGCACTCCTACAGTAACTATAGATACTTTTAACAATATCATATGATAAAATAGCCATGAATTAAAAAAAAAATATGCACATTTATTTTCTCCTGTCAACGCACGTGCATATATGTGATTGTGTGCGTGCGTGCGTGCGTGCGTGTGTGTGTGTGTGTGTGTGTTCGCGTTGGATTGTCAATATATATGTATAATATGCTGTCGCATACATACCACAAAAGATTCACGTATATTTATCACAACGTGAACGTGATCCCACGAGGAATGTTGGGTCTCATTTGCAAATGAATTCAATAAAACTGTTTCGTGATTGCTTTTCAAGAAGATTCTAAGAGTTGAATTAGCGCCTTCTAAATAGAAATAGAAGTGTAAACAAAATCCTTCCTGACCAGTGCCTTGAAACTCTTCTGACGTCAATGTTCCTTTTTCTGACTGATTGTCAAGCATGGCATGATTTTCTGCAATACATATTAATAACAAATTAAAAACAAAACATTTACAAGTCATAGTAAAGTTTCAGTAGCACAGCTCTTAAATCTTGTATGTTGTGAATTAGATACATAAATTAAGGATTCTTAAGCAGAGGCAACACATAGGAAGAAACTATTCTTTTACCTAATTGGTTTGACTATAAATTTGAAAAAGCAATTTTTACACTTGGAATAAAATCACATCATCAAAACATCACATACATGTATATATTAGTGATTTTGATATGTTCATAGATATTTCATCTTTGATAAACCCAATGCATGTATCCATAAAGAACATACTATATTAATGAATAATGATTATTGTTTGGTAATAAAATGCAGTGAATATTATTGGTTGCAGTCAGAGTTGAATTAAGCAATAAGAATACATTAACATCGGGTGTCATTGTTCCGAACAAGTAAAGAGTACACATTATCTCCTTTTAGTGTTCTAGAAATCACACTACGTATCGCATTGTTTTGTCTCTAAGCATGCGACTCGTGCATGTATTTTAGCAATGAACAGAAAGAAAAAATATGCATGTAAAATAACTTTCTGATATGTATTTGAGAAGACGGGAACTTTATTTTATACAATTCGTTTCGTGTCGTCTTGTTATCAGTTGACGAGAGCGCCAAGACTATCGCATGCTGCAGAGTTTTATCTCTCCATCGACGCTTTAAAACAAAATTTCTTTTCTAGTTTATAGGAATGACACTTTATATGACACAAATAATTATTTTTCAGATAGTTGTGTTGACAACGAGAGTAGATACATTCTCTTTTTTACTTTTTATTACAGTTATATTATTATTATTGTGTTCAAGTAGTAATGTCACATAAATATAGTTAGGCCTACTTATAAGGGTATTTCAAAGTTTTCTCCGGTGTACAACAGATAAAGAAAGTTGCTGCTGCCAAATATGCGTATTCATTGGTACTCTCTCGTTTTGTGCGTTCACTAGAACTCGTTCGTTTTCTGTGTTCACTATTACTTTCTCGTATGTTGCGTTCACCTCTACTCTCTATTCTTATGTGTTCACTAGTACTTTTTAGTTTTATCTTTCACTGCTAATCATGTGTGTTCACTGGTACTCTCTAGTCTTGTGTGTTCACTGCTACTATTTAGTCTTGTGCGCTCACTGCTACCTCTTTTGTTGTGTGTTCACCTCTACTCTATATTTGTGTGTATTCACTGCTACTCTCTTGTCTTATACATTCACTGGTACTCTCTAGGCTTGTATGTTTACTGCTACTCTCTCGTCGTGTGTGTTCAATAGTAGTCTCTCGTCTTGATTTTCTTTCAAAAGACTATGATCTATCATTATGTCTTGACAATAATTTAGATCAGTACAGCAAGTATTATTCTAAGAGCTGCAAGATCGATCTATGTATCCACAATAATCTCTGGCTACCTGACAACAGCATAATTCAACAAACATCGTTTCTGCTTTTTGTTTCGGATCGCTCTCTGGTTCCAGGCCTAATCTGCTCTGAGCTTCACCTCTCACTCCCTCTAGAAGCCTGGGCCCATTTTGAATATTCGGGAAACTAAAAATTAGTAATGCGACCAATACCCAGTCTTTTAGAAATAAGTGACTTAATACCCTTTTTCCAATAAAAGGGCTGTTGAATATTCGGGAAACTAAAAATTAGTAATGCGGCCAATACCCATATAGTTCTCACTATTCAACCTTTGTACGCTACGCGAATGGTTAAGTCTTTTAGAAATAGTGACTTAATACCCATTTTCCTATGCAGGTAAAGTAATAGTTTACTGAACAGTTAGCATTTACGACATTTTGTTGTCGTAAGAGAAATTATGTTTGAAATAGTTTCTATTGTATATAACTGAAATTTATTTAATACTATATTATATGAAATGGTGGCTCCCTTCTATTAGTTCTAATGATATTTACTTCAAACCTTTGCCAAGTAAATATTCCTTTCAGTTACGTGATCACGGAATCTAACTGCACCACTAATTATTTTGTTAATTGCTTGATTCATATTTTATGGATGTTGTACACATGCATAATGTCGAATGAAAGAAGATGGAAATTTTACAGGAGAAAATGTAAGTTCATTAATCCATGCATGGAATTTGGAAAAAAGGTGTTTTCAAATACTCGTGCAGTCGTCTCAATGTTTAATTTATTCCTAAAGTGTGAAGTGTATGTATCTACTGCGACATTAGAGATTAGATAAAATGCTAGAATGACATGCGTAAAGTCGGTTAAATAGAAAGAAGTTGGACCAGTATTATTCTGTACAGAAATAAAATGTTATATTGCAATCATTCTATCCTTCAATATAAATTGATGGGTAGAAGGCACAGGTGGTAAAAAGTACTCAGTGAATTTGTATGCAACACATGCATAACAACATCCATACATGAAAAGCTTTTCATAAATTAAACATTGTTGATTATCTCATAATGAAATAACAGACCACATAATGTATCGTTTTGTATCATTTTCACTTAATTATAAGGAAAACTACTCCTCAAAGTGAAAGTTTCGTGGAAATATGTAAATGATGGCAAATAACAAGTACAGGAGATTTAGGCAATTAAGAACCAGGTTTTACCTGAAGTTAAGGAGGATAAGATCCAGTTTATGTTACTCCAGCAGCAAAATGATTCTTGCACTTCAAAACTGCAGTCTCGATACAGAAAGTGAACGATAAAAACTTATTAGATATTTAGACTCATATGATTAATGAATAATTACTTCAGACACTCGAAACAGTACTAACAAATTATGCATTTAATTAATAGATTATCTGCCCATGTTTCAATGAAAATATTTGTGTAAAACAGAAGTATTGAAAGAATCGAAAAACTTTAGTAATATAGTTTTTCTATGTACAATATATTTGTAATCTCGTACTTGTTTATATTTACAGTTGGATTAATCTATACTGCTTTATCACTTTCAATAAATAAATGTGTTTATCATATGCATATAATACTCATTATTTAAAGTTTATATGTATAGTACATGCATAACTACATACAAGCATAAGCACTGACAGCTAGAGTAATGGATAGGCAGACATATAATTATATAAATACACACATAGTGATACATAGTTTCTGGCGCGAAAGCGGCGGAAGCCGGAAGCGCCCCCCCCCCCTACACTCACACACACATAGTTACAGAATCACAGAGAGAAAGAGGGACTAACATATCTCTTGACTGATAGACGGATGGTTATATCCCTATAGACATAAATTAATAAATGTATGCATAAGTATTTCACGAAAGTTCGAATAACAACAACGCTTTCGTGGGGTTATTGCAAAAGCACAAAAATAAGTAAATGGCTAAGAGAATACAACCAATTTTAATTCAATTATGATTGATTATTGTTACTATGAAATGTATATTAAGCGCAATACAACGAAATAAAATATAGCAAAGCAAACCAAAACAACTAAAATTTAAAATTTAAAAAAAAAATTTACCTAATTTGCTGAACTCGTCTCTGTTCAATAGAGAAAAGGAAGAATGGTTTTAATTTTGAAGAAAATATTACGTATGTTTTTAATAAATCTGTTCTACAGCAATCTCATTTTGAATACATTAGATCTTTAAAAAAATAATATAGCTATACATTTTTTAAGTTAAAACTTGAGCAAAATATGTATGTTGTTAAGAAGCAAATATAGATAGATAGATAGATAGATGTGTGTGTGTGTGTGTGTGTGTGTGTGTGTGTGTGTGTGTGTGTGTGTGTGTGTGTGTGTGTGTGTGTGTGTGTGTGTCGTAATTAACATTCATTTTTATTATGCATCTGTGTACATTTGACTGTGCGTGTAAAGGTTGTTTTCGATTTCGCCTCAAAATTAGGTCACGGGTATGACAGGCAAGTGTGGATATAGCAAACGGAAAACTCACGTTATCTTGCTATTTGGACAAGTGTCCGCTTCCACCGCCGACAATAGAGCACACACGACTATTGTTATGCTAGAAAACATGACTCGACCTAATGTGAATGAGAGAAAGAAAAACATTAAAAATGTATAGCTTAAATGTAAACTACGCTAGATAAGAATATCCGGGGGGGGGGGGGGAGAGCACATGCTTGCCTTATTCCACCACGCACATTCATGCATACATACTAAAAATGTTTCTATTCTAGCTTATAATGTTTGTTATTTTTAAATATTACTTACATACATTTGGCGTCTGATAAATATCAGTTAGAAAAAATTAATATTAGTATTGGTAGTAGACGTAGTACCTGTATGTGAAGTAGCTGTACCTGCATACAATAGCAGTTTTAGCAGTAATATTTTTGAATTAGCAGTATCGCCACTTGTTTATCCTTGACGTACTAGTAATGGTACTGGTAGAAATCGCATTGTCAGTTTTAGTTAGTAGAGTATGTGCTACACAAGTTGTAGTAGCTACAAACTATTGCTACAGGTTTGGTAATAGTAGCAGATACTATTATTTATACTACGCCTTATTTTCATGTACTGGTTACCCTTAACAGAAAACGGATCTATTTAACTTAATCGAACTATGTGTAAACTGTATACTCTCTCACCTTGAAAAGTTGGCTCCTAACGAATACTTATAAAATAGCTTGCTACATACCATATAATCAGCTTGCTTGCATGGCTTGACCTTAGAATGGTATGCGATAAGGCTTGTAACTTGCCAGATATTTCTGTCTTGTACGAATAGTTGAATGTAATCTTAAAATTTTAATTTTAAGAGGTCTGAGGTGCGTTCAACATGCCACAATAAGCAGTGAGACTGGAGACTAAACAAACGTGTGCGTGCGCGCGTATGTGTGTGTGTGTGTGTGTTTGTGTGTATGTCTGTGTAATGTGTAATGTGTGTATATGTGTGTTTGAGAGAGAGAGGGAGAGAGTAATGAAGACGTTTCAGCTACTTTAAGAGAGCATATTTAATAAATAAGCATTTTGTGCATAAAACTTTAATAATTGCACAGAGGTGAAAGTAGATTTGTTGTACATCATAAAATTACCATAGAAAGCAAAGTATGAGCAAACACACATCGTTGAAACACTCTGATAATTTAATTGATTTTCCTGACTGACCGAGGGTGTGAGGTGTGTGAGTGTGTTGATATGAACAGAATACAGTCGATAAGATTTTGCTCAACAGAAGCAATATCATAATAGACCAAATAATGCGAATGTATGTGTGTTATTTATATTAGTAATAGTATGTGGTGTAGTAAGAAGAGTATATTCAATATTATATGACAGGCAATAATTAAACAGAATCGCTACATGTTAATAACGATCAAGCAACATTTTGCAAGCATATTTAACGATCAAGCAACATTTTCGTCCAGAATGTTGTGAACTTCGTTCTTTTGTATATCTTTGTAGCTCTGTTTTCATCTAGGGCTTTACCATTAAGTTCTAAACTCAACAAATTCCAACAATTGTTCTCCACATTTACTCATTTCAACACAATGACAATTAGGTAATACATTTGAACAAATGTGTGCCTCTTAATTAATGGATATGATTATTATTAATAATTACTTAATCATCCAAACTAATTACAAATGAAGAGAAACTTAATTTTATATGTTAATGGTCCTCCAGTAGATACCACTCGTCTCTCTCACTTGGCGGATATACAGGCACTAGAAATATTTCCTCTCTTCTACAATTTTAAAGAGAAATATTTACTGTGACACAATATTCCGTCGGTGGAAAACTACTCCCTAAAGATGTATACAAATCCGTATTTAAACTCTATTTAACGAGCCTACATCCACCCCTTTCTTCTCAAAAATAATGTTATTAATATGAGTAAGAAGGCCAATAAATTTAACAATAAATTTATTAAATCAACAATCATATATACTTATAACGAATACAATAAAATAGATTATTTGAAATCGATATTTCCAAGAAACCATTTTCAAAATAAGTTTACGATTACACAGTATATCTCTTAAAAATACAATTCAACAATAGTCAATACAAATCCCAGGACAAAACTTATCAGTGAAATGAAATGGAGTTTTTAGAGTTAGCGATAATAGATTTACATAACCTTGCATTAGACACAACAGACCTTTTGCATACTTTGCAACAAAGACACAAGTTATTGTCAGCTTTATTATGTCAGAACCACGTACTTCACTCATAGGTAGGAACATAATGTTCCACTACTAAGAGTTAACCTGGACATTTTTTTTTTTTGCCCTGTCAACTCCTACAAACAGAACAATAAACAACATCTTCTATACAGCAGAAATTCTCCTGGGAATCATCATATCTTGCCACCACAAAAGCTTAGTGTAATTCTATCTATCTATCTATCTATCTATCTATCTATCTATCTATCTATCTATCTATCTATCTAACATTCTATCTACATCTCTATCTATCTACCTATCTATCTACCTACCTATCTATCTATCTATCTATCTATCTATCTAACATTCTATCTACCTCTCTATCTATCTATCTACATATCTATCTATCTATCTATCTATCTATCTATCTATCTATCTATCTATCTATATATCTCACAATAGTAAATGTGAGGTTGATGAATGTATCGACCGCACCAAAGTAATGGAACACTTAAAATAAACGTTGGTTTTACTCCCAACTGTTAATTTGCAGCATTCACTATGTCATGTAGAACTTCGTCAACGACGGAAATGTACAGCAACAATAATGATGTCAGTGATGACGGCAACGCTTGAATAAAAATGGTATTGATGATGACGGTGATTGATGACACTGATGGTGATGAAAATGATCTTGACTTTCCTTTAGGCGTATCTTCTTAAATGTCTACTTGATTCCACAGATATAGAGGAGTCATTGACCTCAGTAAAGTTAATTGGAATGAAAGCTTGAGTTGTTAACCTACCAGAAATCTTTATAAAAAATTTCAGGAGACAAACTTTGATATTGACTATTATCACAAACTATTTCTTGCATTTCCTCATAGTTTTTGTAGTCAGTCTCGCAATAACGAACACAATCATGAGGCAATCAGGGACTACGGAAATATATAATTTTATAATACAATTACCTCTTCTTGTGCTACGTACTTTCAGCTGCGTGTACATGCAGTCCGTACGCAATATATCAGGCAGTAGTCTCCTCAGAATAACCTACGATTACCACGCGAACATTTACATTATGATTGGTTTTTCTGACTTCAACGATAATGAAACGAAAGCTGACTTAAAATGGTTTTAGCTGGCTTTTATATTCAGCTGTTATGTCGCGAATCCCACTTATTGTTTGAATGTTATCTGCTAGCACGTTACTGAACAAATATCGGCAAGAAATATTATTTTGATTAGATTATTCACTGATGAGGAAACGTTTAATCTAACTCAATCCCCCCCTCCAGCTACACGCACGCACGCACGCACGCACGCACGCACACACACACACACACACACACACACACACACACACACACACACACATACACACACAATTTCCACCATCCATATAGGGAAATAATGTTCCTGAAAAATACTACAGAATGTGTGCACAATCTTTGTATAAATACAAATGGCGCGGATCATGAGCAGCGTCAGCAACATCATCATCGTCATCATCAGCAGGAACATCGTCACCATCACCACCATCATCATCATCATCATCATCATCATCATCATCATCATCTTCGTCTTCGTCTTCGTCACCATTACCATCATCATTATCATTGACATCATCATCTTCATCATCGCCGCCGCCGCTACCACTACCACATTCATTATTGTTTTGTTATTTCCAGACTAGTTAGAAAATGCAAGAAAGTAACAACAAAGGCAACAAAAAATATTAAATTAATTTTACTTTTATGATTTATATGTCTCATGTCCCTTAACGTATACTGATAGTGTGTGACTGCGTGTGTGTGTGTGTATACGTACGTTATTGTGTGTGTGTGTGCGTGTGCTTGTGCTTGTGTGTGTGTGTGTGTGTGTGTGTGTGTGTGTGTGTGTGTGTGTGTGTGTGTGTGTGTGTGTGAGTCTGAATTTAACGAGTCAAAGAAACTAGTGAACTTCACTAATCGTGTGTGTAAACATAATTATGCCTTCATTCAGAGAGAAGCGGCGACACCTCTTCACGTTACGTCCTGAGCGAGTGTAGACCCAGGGCGGAGCAATTCTAAAAATCCCAATTATCCCAATCTGCATTCAGGTAAGATGACGAGAGAAGAGAGGAGATTTACTTGTTTGAGAAAGCTTCAGGGATTGAATTCGTTGGATTCCCATGACTCAACAGTGACATCTGTAGAGGTCTGAAACATGAATGTACTGTGTTCCAAAGACAGTAAGTATTATATTCTGATACACATATTAACATACTACTCTGAATTGCGAGTAAAGTTGATCTGGTACAATGATGAAACATTTTTCTGTAAGAAACAAAAAATTGCGGTGAGTAATTCTCTTATATAATCTAAAATAATATTTAGAACATTAAGGGATAAGAAACCAAAAAAAAGCCCCACACAAATTGTCTCAGTCTCTTACATAAAAATATGGTAACGACTCTTCTGATTATGTATTTCTTTCTGTACTAAATTATGAAGTTCACTGATATACTTTACACTAATTTATGTATCTTTCAGTAGGTGTATGCACACGACTTTGCAATGGTAGGTTAACATACATATCCCTTCATGACTGAATAAAATATATGCAAATAAGACAGACAGCAACACAATAATGACTTTCTTACACAAATAAATGTTACATTTGTTTTCTTCTCTTGACATATTTTAGAACTTCACAATAATCTCGCAGAAAAGGATACTTACATTATTTGTTTGTTCATAAACTGTATGATGGGGTTTGTGTGAACTAAGCAGTAATCAGTAAACATCCATAAATTTATAATCAGAATGAATATTTGCACAAACTCTTCTCTTCTAATCTCTGATTTGGGATTGGAAAACAATGCTATGAAAACAAATGAATAGATAACTAAATCAATAAATACATGCATATAGTGAGAATCAGTTACTGTCTTTACAGGTGTGAGCACACAGGTGCACAAACTGATTGTCATTCTGACGACTGCTTTAACAGCACGCTCTCAGTTCCTTCCTTGCCCTGAGGATAGACCAGCAACGTACGTAATCAGGGAAGCTTGAATAAATAGTCAGAATGCATTCGATGTAGAAAGAGAGGTGGAGAGACAAACAAAGAGAACTAGACGAGCGGATGGTTAATTAATTATTTAATGTATATGTATGGACGTATGCATGTAGGTATATAATGAGTACGTATTTAAGTGTGTATGTATAACATACAATATACAAACATAATTTATTAATAATTTATTTCAAATATTAATCAAATTGATGAAAAGTCATACCTTTATTATGCGCATGTGTCTCTTCACTAGCAATGCAAGGTGTTCACAAGACGCAGCAAAAGACAACTTTATATTTGAGAGCAAAGGTAAGAAAATGTAGGGGGTGGGGAGGGGAGATTCCATAAAATAAATAAAAAATATCCAGAAAAACACATTACAAAACATATCGATAGAGGAGAGGAGAAGGAAAGTGATATTAACAGTCATTATTTGAAACTATATATATCTTTTCAAGGATAAATATAGTCCTAAGTAGAGGTTAATTTAAATTTTGTTTTACCTGCAAAATACCTACCTTTCACTATACAAAGTATACATTTAGACATCAAGCACATATGCATATTCAAATAGAATAGAGTCAATAGACCATTCATGTTTAAATAATAATTATTTTTATTTTATTCAAGATATACGTGTATTAGCGATAATGTATGCAAATCTATTTACACTTTAAATTTACCATGTTTAAATGTGTACAGGCTGCCTAGTATCTATCGCACTTACCCGTTCTTTACGTATATATTATGAAGTTTATTTTCTCATTCTAATCTGTTTATCTACTACCGACATTTCAACCTATCTATATAACTCTCCCTCTCCTCCTCGTCGTCAATATCATTTTCGTCATTATCGTTGTCGTCATCCTCATCTTAATAATAATTATTATTATCTTTCTTACAAAGGCGTCGAGTTGAGTGCGGGATCATGTGACTTTAAGAACACAATGTGTTTGTATAAACAAGGATGTAGAGACGCAACTGCATGGGAATGGAGTAATTCCACAGGTACGTATCAATTTGTGAAACATCAGAGCATTCACATTGACTTATTTAAATATTTAAATGAATAATATATTTGGTGGGTTATTTCTGTGTTATTCTCATTTACTTAATTATTTTATATTTCTAACATTCATACGCTCATGCAAATATAAAACATAATTGGAGAATGACGTGTATTGTCATTACAAGAATGTTGTGTGCTAGATTTATACGGATTAATTTCTAATTTGCCACAGAATACGCAGAGATGCAAGGGGCTAACGGGTGCTTCTTTGCCTACTCTATTCTGGAATCTCCATTATTACACATCCCACAAATGTCGTGCGTTCGACTTGTGTCAACTGTACAGTTTCCGTCACAGATAAGTGTATTTCTCGTGACAAACAATGGGTCTGTAAGCGTTCTTCAGCAGCAAACAACATCCACCGTTGTTACGGATTTAGATATACTCATGGACATTCAACCCTCAACATCAAAGGCAACCATTACTTCTTGAAATTATTATATTTTTGTTTGCTTGTATTGGTCTTTCCAGATGGAAATATAAAATGTATGCATTCATTATGCAATTTAATCATTGAGTGCTAAAATAGTTATATATAAAACTATCAATTATAATTAATGAATGCTTTTAATTACAAACACATTTTAAAATGCATGAAAATAAATAATTATATGATTTTTCCACTTGCGAAATTCAGTTAAAATATATTAAGAAATTGATAAATGTAATGTTAGTTGTAATCAAAAATGAATCACGCTCACACACACACACACACACACACACACACACACACACACACACACACACACACACACACACATACTATCATTTGCACATACATGAAATCATCGATCCACTAGTGTTTATTTATATTTAAACATTCACTTGGTTGTGTATCTACCTCTTACATGTTTGACTGCATAAAATTATAAAACATTACACTGATAACAACAATA
>CM054184.1:42552700-42770200 GCA_028829895.1 Sinotaia quadrata | reverse complement strand
TCGACGAAACTGTGATTACCGAACTTTATAATCGTCATACTTTTTCTGGTCCGCATGTAGATCAAGGACAAACAGACCTGATGATGAATAACGACTATACGCATACGGGCAATAACTACACACATGTGAGCAATAACTACACACAGGTGAGCAATAACTACTCACAATTGGGGAATTCCTACACGTCATTGGGCCATCCGTACTCAAGTTTGGAAAATCCCGTTCGCAATACCTCGGTCTCACTGGTCGAGAAAAGCGAGATGTGAAGGAGAATTAGAGATAACTAGTGCCGTACATGTACAGAGAACGTGCAGTGAGAGAAATGCTACTCACCCCTCTCTACCAACATCAAGATTTTCACACATCACGGTTGATAGTGTATGCATTGAATATTATTATGTCAATGAAGAATAAATATTTAGCGATGTCCCTAAGTCTTCAAAAGTCATTTTAATTAAAGTGCACTCTAGAAACCTCTCCCGGAATGAGTGACGTCAATTTGTGTTACTGTTCATACATGCTAGTTTCAGTTATATTTAAGTTCACATTGTCTTTTGTAAAACTAAGAGTCACAATCGTATCATTACGTGGATGAGTACAAGTCAATATAATAGGCACTCAGCGAAAGACATTTGCATTTTAAAGTTCAGATTATTTGTACCTAAGTCACAAATTTAAATGTATTACAAAATGTTCATTTGTTTTTAATTATATTAATTATTTTAGAATTTATTCATTTATTTGTTTTTCTGTTTGTTTGGCTGTGAGAAGGACAATATATTATTTTACACATTTGAGTTTATGAAATGAGGTGTTACATAAAGCTCTAAATTTCTTCCTATAGTCGGTGAAGTCAGAACACGTGAAAACAAAGTCAGAAGAGATAATATGTAACATAGATAAGGATGCAATGATTGATTCATTAAGTGAGTAAGTTCTTTGCTTAACTGCCAGACTGAATGGTTTCATTCAAGTATTTAAGCAATAGTAATAGACATGTTAACGGATGGTTACGAAAGCCAGGGAAGAAGACTGATATTCTTAATCACAGTGAATTGAAATTTCGATGAACCTCGATTGCCTGTAAATAGCGGAGACAGGATTTGTTGTCAATTAGAAACCTGAGAAACAGAATCAAAAGTTGAATGACTTTAATTTGCACCGGACACAGCAAGTATTTGACTGATTGGTTTAATATTTAAGATTGTCACAGTCTGATAAAAATGTCATGACTCCTTGACCCACTTGTTTGTTTTCAAACATAAAAATTTGAAATTCCTTTGTTTGGAGTTCTCCCATGATACCTCAGTATCGAGAAGCTTCCAACAAAGAGGTCAGAGACATTATGTAACTTTGGACCATTGTCTAAGTTCTCGAACCAACCACATACTACGTGACCAGTCACGTGATGCACCTTATGATTTTTAATAAATACGGGAACGCGATTCTGTAGAGTCACTCCGAGATACAAGAAGCCAGATGCCGCTTATTCGTGAGTCGTATAGGAACAACCGACGCGTTTTGCTGAGATAACACCTCGATTTCTCACTAAGGTATTGAATTTATTTAATTGTATTTTGCATTGTTGAACATGTATGTAAATTTGTGCTATGCATTGCTATTGAGCTTAAGCACGGTTCGTTGATAAATGACAAAAACCTATGAGTATTGTATATAAATCATTGTAGCTCTTTTCCCATTGTAACTTTAATTTATATAACTTTAAATTCACTAGAGCCAGGGATGCCTGAGCCCGACATGAATTTTCTATTGTAATTCAAATTATTGCGTGTAAATTTTAATGTAAATTGTAAAGCACTTTGCTTGGTTTGAATTGTCCCTTTGTATGAACACTAAATTTTAACGTTGTAAATATTTGGTAATTCATGCGTCATGCTTGTTAAATGCAACATGCGTGATATTATAATTTTGATCTAAAATTGTAAACGACGCCTTATGTCGAATTTCTAGCCCGAGCATTTATAAACTGATCGTGCTTAGGTAGGCGACTTTGAAGCAAGACGATTACGAAAACACTTTTGCTTTCAGGTCGGTTTCTGTTTCCTACTCCTTATCCTTGTTCCATTGAAGTTGTTCAAGCTCTACGAGTGAGCTGAATCCACTGTTGTCCTATTGCCATTAACGGACAGTGCCGGCGCGGAGGTCTGCACGTCTGCCTATACTCACCATTCCATTCAGCGATATTGAAAGACAATTCCATTGTTATGCTGTATGCATCTTTGCTGAGGGAAGACAAGTGAGATAGACTGGTCTGGACTGGATTCGAACACGTGGACCAACATTCACCAGTTAAGTCATAACTCGGTGTACCGAAAATCAAAAGGAACTGTATTCGCATGGCAATTCTCTCATTGACAATTTAAAGCACGTTGATTGCTACGGCTTAGAATTAGACTTCGCGTTCGTATATTAACTGTTTGTTAAATTGTTAAACTTATTAAATCTTATTTTTAATTGTTAATCCTCTTTGTAGTACATTTTTATGCATAATAGACCTATAGATTTCTTGGTTTTGGATGGGGGCGAATGAGCTGAATGACATAACGTATGCATATTAATTTAGAGGAATTTAACGACTCCAAAGCCAGCTTTGTACGCAAATTGTCAGTTTGTAAATCTGTTGTCTGCACTACAAGACACATTTTTAAAGTTAGTCAAATGATAATTTGGGCAGCCAGTCTGTTTAGGATAGAGAGAAGGAATTAATTTAATCTATCATATTTTAAAGTCCTTAAAATCCTAGGCAGGGTCTATAAATAAATACTGGAAACGTAACAAAGATACGCAAACACTGCTCTTAGTAGTAGGAATATTAGACTGTGTTTGTTGTTTTGATATTTATTTCCATTATTATTGTCGCCATTCACATTATACCAATTCTTCTGATTATTGGGTTTATATGTACAATTATAATTCACCGATTGCGTCATCGTTATAATAAATTTATAATGAATCCCCTCAGGTTGGTTGTTTAAAATTGTAACGCATATTGTACAGAAGGGGGGGGGAGGCGGTTTTAAAATAAAATAGTAGCATAATTCAGTCTTGTAAATGTCTGAAATTACCAGCTGCGAAAAGCCAATTGCCTGTAGCGTAGAATTATGTCGTTAATGATATATGATGACAAAATATTTTTAAAATTATAAATAAAAAAAACATTCATCAAATAACTGATAAGGTGAGAGCGTAATTGAACATATAATATTTTATTTCTTTGTGTTACATCCGCCATTCAGCTGAGAACTTACTATTTCTTGACGAATGTGCGCTTCTACTGGCAGGAACATTAACACCACAATGATTAGTAAACAGTTACTGCCATGAATTGCGTCCCTTGTTTCATCGCACTCTATTTTTATTCTTATTCTGTTGTGAGTTATGTGAAGTTCTATTTAGTTTTCGTAGTAAATGCCAATGAACAAATATAGCTATTTCCTTTAGTAATTTTCATAACTATAACCAAAAGTGTTTAAGTTCACAGAAACCTTTCCTAGGAATATTAATCTAGATAATAGGAGATAGAGATTGACATTTGTTTATTTACTTTGAGCATGCGTGTGTGTGTGTGTGTGTGTGTATTCGTACTTATGTTTGTGTGCGTATATGTGCGTGTGTGTGTGTATTCGTACTTATGTTTGTGTGCGTATATGATGTGCGTGTGTGTGTCTGCGTAAAGAGGAAATATGCGTAACAAATCTGTGTTAGATTCTAAAATTGTTTTACGCACTCGATCCTATAAACGAGCAATCTCGATATCTGCCTCCTAACGTGTAAATATCTATATCTACAATTATAAAAATGTATATCAAAAACAACTGACGACGGAAGTTAACAAATACTCATTCCAGAAGTTATTGATACGTTTGAAGGACGTAGTGCTGTTGTTGATTGTGATAAAATTAGCCCAAATGTCAAACATATAATAGATATGTTTGTTTCATTAGACTAAGTAGACAGTAATATATTAGCACTTGTTCGGAATAAGATAATGTTTTTGAGTAAAAGCAATAAAATGAAAATTCAAGCAAAATAACTTTAAAATGCAATGTATGTGTGTGTGTGGATTTGCTTGTTTGTGTGTTATGCGTGTGCGTACATGCTTGTTTGTGTGTACGTGTGTGCCTATTTACTTGTTTCCATATCTGCTTATTTTGTGTGTAAGTGTGTATTTATTTGCGTGTTTGTGTGTTATGTGTGTGTGTGTGTGTATGTGTGTGTGTGTGTGTGTGTGTGTGTGTGTGTGTGTGTGTGTGTGTGTGTGTTTCACTAAAAACGTTAAATCAAGCAGTTGGACCTGGATCCTACCCGTTGACTTATAAATATCACAGGTGTACAAAGCTCGCTGTCCTTTCTTCACTACTCAACAAATTCCCGCCCTACACCCATCCAAGCGCACTTCCTTGTTGAAAGGTGTGCCTTTCACTGATTATCTGAGCGTTTGTTGGCTCCTGTATTAGATTCCGTATCAGTTTTCTGTGCTGTGTAATGTTTGGGTGACTGCGTCTTTTTTTTTTTTAAGAGGCAGTCCTTTATGACACATAAATCAAAAATACGTATGTACTGTTAGCACGTAAAATAATGTATCTAGTGTTGATTCAACACGAAGACCTTTTCCTCCCAGACAGACAGACAGCTATCTAGTTAGCTAGATAAAAAGGTACAAAAATGGGTGATAGATAGATACGTAGATAGATAGATGGGTGGATACATAGATAAATAGATAGATAGATATATAGATAGAGAGATAGATAAATAGATAGATAGATAAATAGATAGACAGACAGGCAGACAGACAGACAGACAGATAGATAGATAGATAGATAGATAGATAGATAGATTAGATAGATAGATAGAAAGATACATAGATAGATAGATAGGTAGATGGATGGATGGATTCGTTTTGGTTAGATAGAAAGAAAGAAAGAAAGATAGATAGATAGATAGATAGATGGATGAATGGATGGATGGATGGGTGGATGGATTCGTTTTGGTTAGATAGATAGATAGATAGATAGATAGAAAGATAGATAGAAAGATAGATAGATAGATAGATAGATAGATAGATAGATAGATAGATAGATAGATAGATAGATAGATAGATAGATAGATAGATAGATAGATAGATAGATAGATAGATATAATTGTGTTGAAGTTTGAAATACTGCTGTTGTTGGTGATTAATTCTTTCTCAGAATATTCAACAAATGATGCATTGATTTCATTCAGTGAGTAGGTAGTGAAATGCACAGTTGCTGAGCAATGTAAAAGTTTTCATTGAATTTAACGCGGGCAGTGAAAGAAAATGCACGTGTAAAATAGTTCTGGAATGACTTTGAAAAAAGTATGTAGTTTATATATAACTCCCACGTAAGAAGAACTAGAAAACAGGATAGTAAATTAAGTAACACGGCCATCGCAGTGATTTTGGGTTAGGATAAAATTAATAGTGTATAAAGCACAGTAACCCCTTTCAACTGCCAGTAACTATCCACAGACTTTTCCATCCACTCCGCTATAAAACTACTTCCTGGTTTTCGTGTTTAAGTCGAGTGATATCGCGCTATCCACTGATCTCTTGTCAATAATATCAATTTATTTTTCTGCGTGTAATGTGTCTAGTGTCAATGATGTCAATATAATTTGCTGTGTGCAACGTGTGCAATGTCTTCGTAGTCCATTTTGGCTTCCAACGCTCTTCGTCAGTCTAGAAGAGCAAGAAGCTGAAAGAGGGGATGGGTTATCCCTACCATACTGGAGTATTGACTGCTTCCAGGTAGGAAAAAAATCATTATTTGCATGCCGAAAGTTAACAATAAACGACATGTGTTCTACCTGTCTTCCAGTTATTTTCCACAATTATTGTCAGATATTCCTGAAATTTTGCACAAATACTACCAGATGCGCTGGCTCTATGCTCTACTTCCTACTTCCAGACTACCGATCTCCTAACTTCCTTGCTGCTCTACTTCCTACTGTTACATACTGATTTCCTCTCATCTTAAATATAAAAACGACGACGTAGAAAAAAAAAATTAGTTAATCGTTTGTGTTGTTGATTTCTTATTTTACTCTTTTTAATTCCTGTAATTGATGTCAGTCGCATTCTAGTTGTAAGTAAATTAAGTTAAAATTGACAAGTTGTTAAACACTATTTATGAGCCGTGATAAGACAAATTATGTGGGACTACTGGTGTACGGTGACAGCAGAATCTAAATTAATCACTTCAAGTCTTATTTTTGAAAGTCAGATAACATAAAAATAAATTTATTTAAAACAAATACGAATATCGTTTACTTGCTTGCACACTCTTTATCATTTTTATATTTTGACCGATAAGAGAAACAGATACATGAATTTGCTTTAGAACAGGCTAACTATTGAGATAACTGACGGATGTTAGTGTCCAAACTTTACCCCACAAATTAACCGATAACCTACTAACTCTGACTGATAATTTTGACTTTTAATAGGACCGTATGGCAACGGCGAAACGCAGGTTGCAAAATGAATAACGCTTGAATATATAGTATTACTGTACACTGGCACATAACGTCACCAATCTTTACGACTATTTCCGCGTTCACAGTTTCTCGAAAGGACGTGTTTCGAAACGATAAGTTTAGTTTGGGCGTGCTTGGACATTGGCGTTGTTCTCTTATAAAAGGTTTGTCCATGTATTTCATGTGTATGTTTACATTAGTGTCACATTCAAATAAACTGATAAGAGAAAAAGCAATGTTTAGATTAATATTGCTCCGTGTGTCGAACGATGAACAATAGCCAGCTACAACATAATTTGTAAATCCCTAAGTTATATAATGGAAACAAAATATAAATATATGATATTTTATACATACAATTTGTCTTCGGGAACAGTTCGATTATGAAGTAAAATATATACGTGAACATAATCTTGAACAGATTTTCCTTCGAACAGATATTTTTCTATCATAGTGTTTGTCTCTGTTAGATATACCAAGGATTATTAAAACAATTGTAAATTACTTTTGAATAATTTAGCATCTTGTACAGAAAAAATATAGTAGCAACAGTTTCTTTCTTTCTTTCTTTCTTTCTTTCTTTCTTTCTTTCTTTCTTTCTTTCTTTCTTTCTTTCTTTCTTTCTTTGTATTGCTCTCCATTATGAACGGATGGTTGTGGTAGAATGGTGTTTATGTCGGAAACTGATATTTAGGGCCACACTATTAAAATCTGCCATGGCTGTTAGTAATGTCCGATTGTGAAGTATGTGTACGGTTGTATAATTCAATGATTAATTTACGTTACATAGTTAACATTATGCCGCTTTCACTGGTTAAGTTTTAGTTGGTGTGATTCTCAGAAGCGTGATTTAACAAGGAAAGTTTTAAGAGAAAATGTGCAATCCTTTTATTTGCAGTTGTATTTCTGTAGGCCTACGTCATATTAGTGCTGGCTGCATGCAGTGAATTACCTAAAGTGAATATATTAAGATTATAGACTATCAACACTGGACAACTCACTCCTGTTCTGCTGGACTGGCTTAATTTTTAAAATAAAGTTTGTGAGTGAGAAACCTCTTAGTTGATTCGTGTACCTGTCGTCAGAGGCGAAATTCGGCAAGGAGAAACTTCCTGCGCACTTATCTTTATCTCTCTGTACTTCTTAATCGATCAGAAAACCGTAATTACAGTTCTCAACTTGTCACCACACGCACGAACGCGTACGTGCATAAGAGTTTGGTGAAGTCCTCCGAAATGTTACCTCTGTTATGGCAAGAGAACTCTAGTGACTATAAATGCCAGACCCCTTCACACAGTACTTCACGAAAGACGTCATAACTGTCTTCCTTAATCAGGACTATTGTTACACGATTGTCTAATGTATTTCTGATGTATCAGGAATCCAGGTGCCATGTTTAAGGTAAGAAAATGTAATTCATCCATGCGTCATTGTTAACCTAAATGTTACGTACGTGATATAATATTTTCACACTCGTTGTGAAGTTAAACATTATCTCTCTGACTTGTGTGTAGGAACCAACTCCGTACACCAGCACAGTCATATACGACTTAATATTTAGTTATACTATTGTGTGCTTGATTATTGCAATCAGCCATAATACTTAACATCATACTTATCATATATGTTATGTATATATTTGTGCTTAACGTAACAACTGAAAGAATCTTAGCAATTATGAATAAGTAGTATTTAAACAATGAATTATCTTGAATTTGCATAAAAAATGATAACAATGTCATATCGCCTCAAGTCCATGTATGTTGTATGATGGGGAAATGTTCCCATATATATTTTTTCATTTATTTAAATTGAACATTAGAACAACGAGTGAGTGTGTATTGCGTCCTGTTTACTGAGAAGGGAGGCCTTGAACAATGAGTGTACTGGGGGGGGGGGGGTGCGAGATTTATTGACCAGTGTTGGAATGTCTGTGGAGCGTGTCGTTCAGTGTGTGCCAGCGGGTACGGATTAGAATTGTTAGCGTAATCGTATTAGCGCTAGAGAACTGGACAGGTCAGAAGCGAGTCTACTAGAAGCAGGGTAATAAAAGCCACAGTGAAAATTTATCTTCACTACTTCCTGAAAAATCGTCTGAGGGTAACGACTGGAAAAGGGTAGTCCGTCTCAAAACAACACTGGGTCGTATATGAGAGAAGAAAACCCTGGCTATATAGGTAAAAACGTCTTTGTATTTGTGTGAATGGTTAGATTTTATTAGGATGTTATATACTATGTTTTATTTGAATATGTTAATATTCTTCCTTTCAGAGGCCAAACTTAGTATTTATTAATAGAGCACTGGACTGGACACTTAGGCTTTGCAATTGTTTGTGTTGCAGGGTTTTTATTTTATCGGCTGCTCGTTTATAGTTGCCTGTTTTGCTTGCCTGTGTGGCTGTGCCTGTGTGGCCGTTCTACTTGTCCCGGCTGAATTGGGACGTGCCGATCTATTGACTGGCAAAAATTAAAGTCTATGAGACTGTGGCGTCATTCAATGCATAAGCTAAGTTCCTATCCAGAGCGTGACTTGAGTACAATGAACTGGCTTAGGATGAACTGAATTTTCTAAATCTTGTTAACTTTCTTTTTTTTATTAAATTTCTTGTTATTATTTTAAAACGCGTATTTGTTAGTTCTATCGTTATTTTCGTAGTTCAAGTGATAATGTAATGAGTACGTCTTGTCCTCTGTTCGTTAATTATAACCATTATATATATTATTCATAAACATTAAATATCAGCTGAATCTAAGTTGGGGGCGGAGCCAAATTGGCGACGTACCAGTATATCAGCGTAACAGTTGCAGATATACATATTTAACCAGTGACCCATCATACTCTGCACCGGCACTTGTAGACGTCTTGTATCATAGCTAATTATACATAGTTGGTATAAGTCATTATTACAAGGTCACCCCAGAGTATAGTGGCGACAATGTAATGTTATTGTTAGGCACACCGTTCGTGTTAACTACCTCATGGTAAATATAATGTTGCTGTTTGAGTATTAAGGAAAGAGAAAGTCTTTACTCTTCTTTCAGCGAGAACGAACAAGCTTCAAAGAGTGGTCCCTGTCACCAGATGGCGACCTATTTAACTCTCACACCTAGAATGCAGGTATCCATAGCCAGCAAGTCTCAGCGACCATATATCTACCCTGCGTGTGTGGCCGTTAGTGCGTACTTTAAGACATTCTCGCCTGATTGGGACTAAAAGAGAGAGAACTATGAAATTAATTGCATATGTGTGTACACAAAATTAGGTAAGATTAACACATAGCCTAGTGACACCTTGGAAGTATTATAACCATGTGTGGAAGGTTTGGATTGTGTTTTCCTGTGCATGGGTACAGCGCAGGGCTTTACATATAGGCCTGTCCATGTCGACATGATCGATTGCTGTTTTAAGTCGCCTGGCATTGTGCTAAGTAATCTTGTCAATTATTAATATAATATGCTATGTTAAAGCACATGCTTTTATCGTTGTACAATGTTTAGGGAGCTATTAACGTTCCCTTTTACGTATTTAGATCGCTCTCTTCTGGTCCAAGAGCTGCTGTTCAATGATCATATCATCTGGATAGTGTTTGAGCTAGTGTTCATACATTCGTTTTCTCTATCCTCTTGTTGTTGGTTGGCTTTGATAGTAAGAGGACCATGTTTTGTATGTTTTCTTCTGGTCCATTTCCTCCGAGTTTTTGCTTGCGTTTCAGTAGCCCATTTTACACTAGAACACCCCGAAACATCAGTGCCTAGCGCAGACCTTGTTAACCCGGGCGAAGTCTAATCCGGTATGGAATCAAAGTTTTTTTCTCCATCATGAATGAGACGGGCAAGCGTGTAGTTTGGAGGGAGCCGCTTTTCCCTCCCTAGATAGTTGGGATTTGAAGCTGTCACCCATCCATGTTTGTCGACACAGCTCAGGCTGCTTACCTTTCTGGGTGAGGTTTTTTTCTGATCTAACCACTGGACTATCAAGACACATTATTATTATTATTATTATCATTATTATGCCTCTTTCCACGACTTCTGTTTGACTGTCGGTTGTGATCCACGGTCTCGGAATCTTACCAAGATTCTGGGAGATCCAATGTTTTACGGAGGATGTGGGCACTTCCGAGGAGCGCTGCTTTGAGTAGTGGAGCGAGTCTGTGTTTTCCAGGGAATTTATTCAGGTAGCCTTCCAATTCATATGTTATGTTCCCCAAGCTCCTATCACTATAGGTATCACTTCTGCTTTTACATTCCACAGTCTCTGAATTTCTAATCTGAGGTCTTGGTATTTTTCTATTTTTTCTCTTTCTTTTGTTTTTATGTTTCTATCACTTGGAACAGCGACATCAATGATTGTTGTTGTTGTTGTTGTTGTTGTTGTTGTTGTTCTTCTTCTTCTTCTTCTTCTTCTTCTTCTTCTTCTTCTCCTTCTTCTTCTTCTTCTTCTTCTTCTTCTTCTTCTTCTTCTTCTTCTTCTTCTTCTTCTTCTTCTTCTTATTGTCTATTTAAATTAATACAAATGTCAATCCTATTTCTATATCGTAAGAACCAGAGTCTCAAATATACTTTTCATTCTAATGAGAATGCACTGAAGGAGTGTTTAGGTTTAAATGAGTAAATCCTTTTGGAATTTTAAATTCAAGTAATATTTCATTTTCAAATTATGTAAAAGTTTGTGAATTTTCTTCAAAAGGAATGCATGAAAGAAAGCTTTACTATAGTATATTACATTTCTATGCCATTTATTTTAATTAAAATAAAAGCAAGAAATCTATTTGTGAAACCTCTGGGAACCCTTCACTTGTTATGATTTTTATTTCTTTATTTCTTGTCAAGCTTTAATCAAACATTGCTGTGTAGTGTTTTAATGTCAACGCTATGTTGATTATATTAATTTTGAATATTTGATTATTGATTCAATAAATTCAATGTTAAATTTATTAATCTTCTTGTACATGTATTAAAACTGTAAGTTGGAGTAATGGTTGGTGGATGGGGGCTCGTTAAATATAAATAAAAATAGGATTTGTATTACTCCTTTAGTAAGAAATGTCCATCTTATTAATGCGAAAGAGTATAGTTTTACGACATCCTTATAATCTGCCAAGTGAGAGACGAGTGTTGTCTCTTTGGAAAATTATTAATATCTACAAAATAAGATTTTCGATCATTTGCAATTGCTTATTTATTATTAATTAGTAAATATAATAATCATTAAGATTGAAGGGTGCCCAGATGTGTCATAGAAAAACCAAATTGAAAACAAATGTTCAATTTAATGAAACCTAGCATTTTTACACATACAGGATTTAAGTGTCAGGAAAAGAGGAGAGAGAGACCAACACCTGACGTTGCTAATTTCTCGATTTTCCCTATCCTCACGCTTCAAAATTATTTCTTTGCTGACATGAAATTTATTTTATAGATAATTACTCTAGTTTTTACTTAAAATAGCATAATTATTGTTTCCTTTCGACAATTGAAATGACCTCACTAGTACAGTTTCATTTGTTCTCTTGACAGTTGTAAGCGTTCAGCTAGAGAAACAAGGTAAGAAATAAGTTAGACAAATAGGTGTGGGTTTAAAACACGTACTACAGCATAATGCAATGAGAGTGGTAAACGAGTAAAGGGCGTTACTTTAAAAAACAAAATTATTTACACAGTTCCATTACAAAGTTTGCTTTGACGTTTCTTGTGTGCATTGATAACATACATACTATCGTATAACCAAGCTCGCACTTAGAAGAGAATAGAATGTTTAGAAAAAAATGTTATTTAACATACAGAGACCCATAAGTTTGATGTGAATTTGATATCTGGTTAATATTTAAATTAACATTGTTAAAATAAAGAAATTTTGAAAATATTTATAATAAATGAGTCGTTACTCAGTAGGTTTCTGATTTGCCATTAAATATATGTTTTACACTTAACAATTATGCACCTTTGTGCAACGCATTATTTAATACTCACATCTGAAGCTATAAACAGCATTTGCAATATCGTTTCATATTTCAATTTCATTTCTGGTTTCAGATGAGAGAACTTTTATTCCTCATAACAATTCATTTTGCAAAGTTTCAGTCCTGCAATTGCATACCATGGTATTTACAATTTTTTATTTTTAAAAGCAAATACGAATGAAAAATATTATAAAAATACATTTGCACAAGATTAAATACTATATATAGCATATGTTTGCCTGTGCACCATAGTGCATGTGCGTGTGTATATGTGTGTGTGCATAAATGCGTACGAGTGTGCATAGTAAGACTGAGTGATCAGAAGAGAGAGAGTTGTCACGTAGATAAACAATAATCTTGAGTACACATTACATGTACTCATAGCATTGTTAGTAGTAATCGTAACAATTATTATAGTAGTATTCGTAGTAGCTATAGCGATAGTAGCAGGAGCATTAGTATTCATAGTAGTGGTGGTGGTAGTAGTAAAACTAATATAATAATAATAATAATAATAATAATAATAATCATCATATACATCATCAACATTATCATCATCAACAACAAAAACAACAACATCGTCATTGGTGATGAGATATGTTTTGTTCTCCTGAAAAAATTAAGTCCACATTTTTATTATTTTCTTTCAGCAACGCTGGAGGACGTATCCAGTCAGACTGGACAAACAGTATGTTTCTTATCGTGTTTCCTTTACTACATAAGATGCATATATACATTAACTTGACTGTTGCTGCACGCATTTGGGAGAGAGGCGAGAACTAGAGCATGTGTGTGTGTGTGTGTGTGTGTGTGTGTGTGTGTGTGTGTGTGTGTGTGTGTGTGTGTGTGTGTGTGTGTGTGTGTGTGTGTGTGTGTATGTGTGTGCGTGCGCGCGCACACCTGCTTTTGCATTTATATTAATTTATTATATCTCAGTGTATATAAAATAGTCATTTTGACCTTAGCTTGTAATCGTAGCGTACGTTAAACATTAATCAAAATAATATGTAGCTATGCATTGTAAGTGTGATTTCTGATCATAGCGCAATGTGCATTATTTCTATTTTACCTCTCGTTCTCAAAATTGCAGATGAATATTGTCATGTGTCCAGTTTACATTTAACGACCCTGTCCTAATTTAGGTTCCAGTTATCAATATTGGTTTATCGAATAATTCCTAACAATAGTAAGAGCTGAACAGCCTAACATATCCTCCACAGAATGCCACGATATCAGCCAATTATTCAGAACACTCAACCAGATAAGTTAGTTGAATTGCCCTGATTGATAATGTTATCTCCCCCTTATAGATTAATATTTATTATTCTTTATCCCTTTATCACGGTTCAGTCCCAATCAATCGATCATTTAGTCGGTTACAAGCAATTATGTGACAGCAGATGATATATTAATAAATTTAATAACAAATTAAATTAGAAAACAAAGAAATTAACAATTCAATTTCGCAATTAACATATAAGTGTTATCATACAGCCCAATAAGTCAATTGATTAACCACATGGTCTAAGAATTTGTCTTTGATTCGATTTAGAACTTAGCTTTAATGTTCGTTGAACAATTGAACACACTGTATGTTGTTGTCGATCATTTACTGATTCTTCCAGCGGCCTCTTACGATTTTGGCATAGAAGATCATAGGGTAGTCAGTTGTTGCCAGGCTACTGTCTCGTGAGATTGAGGATTCCTAGGTTTGCATACTGTTTTTCAGCTGGTATATCAAAGGTTGACTCAGAGCTCAAGACTGGCTGTAACAAATAACATCCATGTTACAGTATCATGTGGCAATTACAATTCTATGGGCTTTGTGGTTGCAGAGATAAAGCTTTAGCTAATTCATAGTTTAAATTACATGAAAGTTCACATTTATAAATTCTTTACAATATATATATTTCCTTCATTATAATACAGTCATGATTACAGTACGATTTTGCTAGTGACCCACGCAACACGTTAGCTCCTCCGTGATAGCAATTAATCAACAGAAACATGCTACATACATGTGGTGATTCCACCATTCTACAAGTGTAATATCGCTAACGCCACTTAGCTTCTGTAATGAAAATATAATAACCTTTAGCATCATTAAAATCACAAAAATATTCTAGGCAACATTCATAATACCAAAATACATAGTATGTAAGTTTTTACAAGCAAGAAATATAATCTAGGAAAACCAAGCATATTACCACCATGAGTATTTTAGGTGCGGTCATAAGGTGGATGCAGCTTTTCACCCCTGGTAAGTGGGTATACTATATCTCTTGGTTTGCATGTCTAACAATGGTAAATTCATTCAGGTGATTATATGAATGGATTTGAGGTCAGCTAGTGATTTAGCACTACATCATGGTGCGTAATGCAAATGACCATATATGGGTGATTAGTATCCAATTTTCACAGTGCCTTCATCTCTGACATACCCTATATTCCTTGAACATGTAAACAAGTGGTTTCATCAGCCTGAGTTTAATCCTTTAACGGAAGTCCTCTCAATAAATATGCAAGGCACGGGACAACCGTTAATACAAGGAATGATTTATAAAAATAATAAAAATGGTTATCAAAAATGCATAATTTGTTTAATATATTCTCACAAATATATAATCATATGTGGATACATCGTAATAGCCTAATTTCAATATATAATAAAACAATAATAAAAGTAACTGCAGTAACAGATTGCTAAGGGTTGTCACACATGTTAAATTAATGTGCATGTTGAATTTACAAATAAATCTTATTGGCTTTTAACTAAAATTATCAGTATTTCATTTATGAAGTTCAGAAGAAAAATTACGAAAATCAAAAGTATATAAGCCTTGCTCAGAAGTCCAAAACCTAAATATATGTAATAATGTGACGTTTGATGAATGTGATTTTCAAATTCAAAAACATATTTGCGAACAAATTTTTAAAATGTAATTTTATTTATAAAACTTCTATTGCAGTTTCACCCGCCTGCTTTGGATCCTGCAATTTTCAGAACACATCATGCAGCTATTCACAAGGTTGTTTAGACCCAAAAGCTAACAAGTGGGAGATAGACAATGGTGAGTGTGACAATAACTTCAATCCTTGAGTCAATTTGAATTTAAATATAAGTTTGGTTTTAAACAAAGTTTACAATGGAACCTAAGTTAATATTCAATGACCGTGGCAATGTGAAATGAAATGGATGAGGAGTTTGTGCATTTGACTTAAACTACGTAGATCACATTCAGAAAATAAAACAATAACAAAAAGAACAAGCCAAATCTAGTGCAAGCTTCTTTGAATCCTAACACAGATTTGTCTGCATACGTAGAACTTTGAATGCTTTATAGTAGGCAGTAGTGAGAAAATTAAAAACTTTAATTTCTCTTTCTAAACGTATTCTTTGAAATATGTAAATAAGAAACAATCCGTGTGCATTCAATGTATTTCTGGGGAAAAAAATCATTGTGAGAGGAACTTTACGTTTGATAGTGGAGGAATTACAGGTGATATACATTATTGTAATTAAGCTAATTAATGCATTCAGAGCTGGTACTGGAATTCTTCTGACATTAAATACTTCTCTGTCAGTTAGGATTCACATGATGTATAATTTAAATAAAATACAATGTTCAAAATTAGTCCTTTTGGAATGGTCGGCATTATCATTGTCTTCCTTCAAAACTACATTTCCATTTAATGTCACATCCGTTGTTTTTCTCGATATTGTTTTGTAATCATTTAGTATCCGATTCAGATCATTCAGCAATCAGGTAAAAAGGTATAAAAAAGGACAAGTACACAGTGGCTATTTGTCACTCAATCATCGTTAACTTTAATTATACCAAATTTATCAGATATGAATATTTCTATGCGCTACATGCGTACTAAATAATCACGAACAGATGTGATCATTTCAGCATATCTTGTAACATACATAGGGAGCAGAAAACATTTACAAATATTGGGTTTGGAGCAGGAGTCTAGCTTGCATATAAGTGTAGGTGCCCACGTGGATGCATGCGTGTGTACATGTGTGTGAACCAACACGATCAGCTGACTGCTCTTCCTTTAAGGCAGCCACATGCTTTAATTCACATATATGAAATGATTTTAGTTGTTAACTGTCAGCAAAATCACATTTACTAAAGAAAGACACACTTATTCACTACAACATCACATTTACTAAAGAAAGACACACTTATTCACTACAACATCACGTTTACTAAAGAAAGACACACTTATTCACTACAACATTACATTTACTAAAGAAGGACACACTTATTCACTACAACATCACATTTACTAAAGAAAGACACACTTATTCACTACAACATCACGTTTACTAAAGAAAGACACACTTATTCACTACAACATCACGTTTACTAAAGAAAGACACACTTATTCACTACAACATCACGTTTACTAAAGAAAGACACACTTATTCACTACAACATCACGTTTACTAAAGAAAGACACACTTATTCACTACAACATCACGTTTACTAAAGAAAGACTCACTTATTCACTACAACATCACATTTACTAAAGAAAGACACACTTATTCACTACAACATCACATTTACTAAAGAAAGACTCACTTATTCACTACAACATCACATTTACTAAAGAAAGACACACTTATTCACTACAACATCACATTTACTAAAGAAAGACACACTTATTCACTACAACATCACATTTACTAAAGAAAGACACACTTATTCACTACAACATCACATTTACTAAAGAAAGACACACTTATTCACTACAACATCACATTTACTAAAGAAAGACACACTTATTCACTACAAGAGCACGTTAGAAAAAGGTAGGGGTTTCTCGTTTCTAACGTCCTATAATGTGTTAGTCGAAGGGATAAAGCTGGCCCAAACTCACACCAATAAATATTATAAAGAAATACAGAAAGGAATAAAATCTAGATATATGAGCAATTTCATGTATCTATTCGCGTCACCATTGTAAATCCCAATTCTATGTTGCTGTTTTTTTCTAGATTACAGAGAAGTGAGTTAGTTATGTTACTGTCTTGTGTCTTTTGTAAAATCTAAGAGGACGTGTATTACTGGCACAAGTCATGAACTGCCCACTCCTCGTGAGAAAGAGAGAGAGATCGGAGAAATGAGACCCCCCACGTGACAGCTACAATGACAGCATCACTACCCCATCGTTATAGTATATCATCGTTATACCATCGCTAATACATGTTCATGTACGAACACCATATGTCTTTCTTGGAAGTCTACCATGACGTGGCCTCTGATCGACGGGTCAGAAATACAAGAGTGCCAGCAGTAACATATAGAATCCATCTGCAACTCTACCTTCATTCTGTGAAACCAAACATCCAAGTAATCTGTAACAACAGCATACGAATTTCCTTTAAAAATCTCATATGCTCTTTGTTTTCAAGCCTTTTGGATTATCATTCAAACAGACTTTCAGAATTACCCTATTCCAAAATATGGGCTTCTGCTACACACCTGACGTGTCTTTGTCATGGGAAAAAGTGCATGACTTGGGTTTACTCCCCTATTAAAGGTTATTCAGTTGACCTAAGGGCAGAGCTGCATCCAAGCTTCCATTCACACATAAGACTAACAACGGACATCCAACTTTCCATCGTATTGAAGTTACACTGGCCAAACAATTGATTTGATTGAATGTAGGGGCGCTTCCGGCTTTCGCGCTAATGGCCAAACACCCAATTCTCTCCCTCTTTTATTCAGGCACCTTTTACGATACAAGGTCATCCCTATGCCACATGTGTTTACTATAATGGACTGGTTGGATTTCCGCTTGACCAGGGTTCACAACAAAGTCTAGATTGCTAGAGAAATAGCAGTGGCTAACTAACTTAGATTTCTTTAACCCAAAAAAGCATCCTTCTGTCTTACATATGTATGTATATGCTCTTGTTAAACTACCTTTTGTATCTACATTTAGATTTTATTTACTAGTCATTTCTTATATCTAAATTTTATTCCTTTCTATATTTCTTATTTTTTTAAATATTTATTGATGGGATCCGGGCGAGATTTATCAATATAAATATGCCTGCTATAAGGAATTACTGCCTTGTGCTGTTCGCATTTATTCACTAATTAACGGGCAACCATCATAGTGTATTTGTGACTCTGTTCTAGTGTATACAGTCTTCTATCATTCGTTCTTTAGTCTTAGGAAAATATAACCAGTCAGACTCAAGATTACTATCTAATCTATGTTACACATGTATGCAATGCCAGTGAGTCACTTTCATGAGGCATAAATAAATCTTTATTTTTTTAAACTGGAATGTAGTTTATAACTGCTATTTTTATTGAAAAACTTTTTCTATTTTACATAATTTAATCCTCACACATTTTACTTATTGTAAATCTGTCATACATGAACAGTATGTTTGGCTAGGTGATCACTGTTGATTATGAAAGTACTAAAAGAAATGTGCAGCATATTTCTAATTATTTTACAGGTATGTTTATTTGTCTAGTTGTCACAAGTACGGATAACAGTAAAGTAATAGTAAGTTTCCAATAAAAAGTAATATTGTACAATGATTTTGTACATGTGCTTGATAATATTATTTATATTATTTATAATTATATGATGTGACTTCTTAGCCGATAATAAATCATAATTATGTGATGTATACAGTGAGACTGGAGATACATTGTTGTGGCTCACATTATATGAAACTGTATGAATAGCATAACTTGAGGTAGCATTTTATAAACTCTATCACTGTATCATAATATAAGAGGGCTACAGTGCTGGGGATTGATCTCTCTGATAAAAGTATACATTGTACTGAATGGTTAAATACCTATCGGATTACGTGAGCAATTTACATAGGCCTAAAGTGGGACAGTGGAAATGCAATTTTTGCAGGATTTCTTACAAAGAAATGCACCTATATTGTCATATACATAGTATTTTCTTTGGAATCAGCTTGTATAGTTATATGCATTCCTGTATATTTGCACCAGAGTTTGGTTCTAGAGCTTGCATCACATCCCGATGTTTGTTAAATGCTGCAAGTACCAAAACATAAAACTAGATCCAATTCTACATCTGTATATGAAGAGAGAGAGAGAGAGAGAGAGAGAGAGAGAGAGAGAGAGAGAGAGAGAGAGAGAGAGAGGGAGGGAGAGAGGGAGAGTTTAGAAAAATTGAATAAAATCTTACATTAATCTATTATTATTTTTTCAGAATTTATTATCATGCATGGACGTAGCGATTTAGCGAACTCATTTTCAACATTGGAGTCCCCACCTATTGCCATCAACAAAACATCTTGCTTAACGATCAGTGCATCAAGTAAGCTTCCCTCGTCAGTTGTCGTCTTCCTTTCTAACAGCAGTGATAATGAATTAATGTTGTTTAAATCAGGGCCAAGAGACGTAACTGATCTGCACACGAGTGTCACTCTTGAACCAGAAATTGTTCGCGTAAGCATATTATTCGTTTATGACAATTAGCATCGTTACTATTATACTTTTTAATTGAGCAAATTATGAACGGTTTCTGTGGACAAAATCTTGATAATAATATCTGCTGTTTTCCTAGCTTTTGTTCTATTGTTCTAAGACTTTTCCACCTTTAACTCAACCATCTGTAACAATTCTTATAATTATATTATGCATATTTATTTTCTAAGATGTCATTGTCAAAGCTTAGTACTGTGACGAATGTAATTCCTGATGTTTCAAATATATTATCGGTTGCTCTACAGGCTTTTAATAGTGCGAGATATATTTTAAGGAAAATGAGTGCAGTGTGTAGTCATTACCGAGCGTGAATAATACATTAATCTTTTGTATTTAAACAGATTAACGATCATGATTAGGATACATGATTGTCTATCATTATGACGTGTTGCAATGACACGTAATACACATCTGTGTCATTGAATCGTGTCTTAAGAGCAATCGAGAACATCTATAAGAAAGATTATGTAAACATATTTTGATACTGGAGTGGGATTAATCAATAATTAACCAAACATAGGAAGAGCTTTTATCACAGGAGTGCACTTACTACTTACACATACATATATACAAATATGTATTGATTGATCGATTGCTTGATTATTTGTTTGGTTAATTAATTGATTGATTTATTGATTGATTCATAGACTGATTGATTGTGGGTACCTAATATGAATAGCATTTGTCTAAATGTGGAAGCACTGACAAGTTAAAAATGAGTATTCTTCTATACACGTAATTGCACAGAAATTACGTGTGTATTCCCAGGTAAAGTATGTTTTTAGTTTTTTTAACATTTCCTTTTCTACACTCATTGGATATCTGGAGCTCTGCCAATGCAGTGTTATCGCCATCACCATTTCCGAAGGACAAGTGAGACAAGAATGTGATTTACATCACGTTTATAAATTGACATTTTATTCCTTTCTTACCATGCAAACAAGGAATTGTTTTGTTCATATATTTATTAATGCTTCATTAAGCTGTCAACTTTACAGAAATGCAAAATTGTGTCAAACTTCCTGGTTTATGCATTTACCTTTTGCAAAAAAAAAATAATGTCTAAGATTTCATATTAACAAACTATGTTAGGAAAGAGTCGAACGTTATTAGTAAGGTACTTTTATTTTTTTCGTTCCTTTCTTCAGTTCAAGTATCTTTCTATCTGGGAATTTGCTCTCCGTTTGTGTAGTGTGTATATATAGTTTGTATACAATTGCTTTGTGGACATTATTCCGAAAACTAACAGCGTTGTATTTTGATAATTCAAACACTGTTTACGTTTTTCTGCATTGTTCTGCATTGTTCTGCATTGCTTTAAATGTTAATCATAAACTTGGTGTCTTTGGTGTTTTCGTTCGAACGCAATGTTAATAAAATGAACACTTTCATGCCGCCCTGTTGGTCTTATTAAAAATTATCTAAATTGAATCTTGCCCATTTGGAACTTTGTAAATTACACATTAGTAATAATATTTAAAGTGTATGTATGTAAGAAGTGTTAATCACATTAAGACATACCCATTCAACCTGATGCACATTTAAGTTAAAACATTTTGAATATAATAGTTGTTTATGTATCCGAATTATTAGAGGTATACCATTATATGTGTATTTTCATGATAATTATTTTGTGTTACTAAATGCCTTTAAGAGAAAAACAACATTGGCACTGTTTCTTATGGTTATGGAATATATTGCAAAGAGGATAGTCCTATGAATTTACATGATGGTCTTCGGAGGCTTATTCATCCGTTATATGTTGCATTTTAATCCCCCGTCATATAAAGAATACATGTTTACTTGTATTCTCTATATGTATACTAACTTAAAAGCTTAAACGAAACATACTATGCCTATTTATGACTATTGAGTTAAAAACTAATATGATAATTTGTAATGTTTTCAGATTATAGTTAAGGGTCGCAGTGGTGGTGGTGCAAATGGATATGTTAACCTACGATCTTTGCTATTAGAACGAGGAGGATGTGATGATGAGGGACGAAAAGCATACAGTTGTGATATAACTTCTACTACTACGACAACAACTGCTTACAGCTTTACTACAATTTCACGCACAAATGTGCCATCTATACCTACCCAAACTTGGCAAACAATTAAATACTCAGGTTCCAGTTTTGGTAGTCAAATACCTTACAGTTTCACTAGTCAGACATCTCACTTAGGCATTGCAGAATATTCATCATCAACAAGCGGAGGAGGTAATAACATTATGTAGTTCTTATTCTGTATTCTTTATTCTTTAAAGCATGATGTGAGAAATGTAGTGTTTGTTTTTACATGACACTGAATGTTAAAGATATTTAGCGAAACATGTAATGTTAGAATTAATCGACTTCAGAACGTTCTTTGTAACATTACTTTAAATTTCTTACATACAATATTTATAACTCTACTAAAGAACGTGCTTTGTTTTAAAAGTCATTTTCGCCCATGAGATGGAAATTATTTATCCCGCCTCAGCACTATATTTAAAGGAACCTGTCGTGACAGATTAACTGTGGAAGAATTGCAGACTGTCTAAGCTAGTAGTCTTACTGTGGCAGAGTAAATTTGCCTCTCCTTATATTTAAACTTAAATTATTATATAAATTACTAAATAGTCATAGTAACCCACCTTGAGTACTCATTATGGTGTTATTTTAGAAAGTGTCTGTTTTGAAGTAAACAGCTAGAGGCAAAATTAGTCTACGTTGCTGACGTAATGTAACTGAGTGAGTAGTTTTCTATTATCTATGTATTATGATTTATTAGAATGAGACTGATTAAGAAAGAATGGAATTACGAATATTTAATGTAATTTTACTATTGCTTTGTTATACTTGTGTTTATGTAGTGATGTACTATGTCAGGTGACTTTTATTTCTACAAATGATTGAACTAAGCTGCACAATTGTAGAGTGCTAACACTTGGCATTGATTGATATGCTTTATTTATTTTACCATGCGTGTATTGGGTTAATAAAAATTGTAAGTTGAGAACGGGATGCCAGATTGAATGGAGGTATATTGTGATGAACAGGAAACTTAGGCTTGCCCCTTTATTATATTTTGCAGTGAACAAGTGGCCTTTTAAGTTTCGAGTTTCAGTATGAGTACCAAATTTCAAGTTTGGACATTCAGTTAAGTTTCCAGTTACTCATCACGTTTCATCAGTTAGAAACTTGAATGATCGGGAAGTTGTGGGAACGTATATTACTGTGTGTAAGCATAAGGGGTACACTGTACACTTTGATATTTATGCTGGATACATCGGGAGAATTCTAGTACATTGAAGTTACCACAGTTAAGGTAATTATCATATTCTGCTTGAAAGAACTGACATGATGAGGAGAACATTGAAGTTTGTCCGATAATATAACAGTGTATCAGTATTTTCCAAGTGTGTTCGGGAGAAACGTGTTGTCACGGATATTTTGACATTGTTGCAAAAGTAAGTGAAGACTGTTCAAGCAACGTTTAATCCAGATACTATAAAAATATTTTAAATTACTATCGCGTAAATATATATATAAAATTAACTCAGTTTTTAATAGAATAAATAATTCGATTTAGAGTCTGAGGCACTCATGGTCAATTATAGTTTTTTATTATGTTGTGTAAAAGTGTTTCCTACTAACAATATTTTTCTGACATTTTTGCTCTTGGTACGATATTTTCCAATAGAGACAATTTCATTTGTTGACTTAAGAGCTGTAACATTGACATATGAGAGCAGATGACCAGATGCAATAGTTTAATACATGACCGATGAACAATAGGTCAGTTGTGTGGTTCTTATAAAAGACACAAGAGGGCAGAGTTGGTCAATGAGCGGAGACAGTAGATAAATGTCAAAGTCAGGTAATATATTTCATTGTATGTGTCATATATATATTTGATTGTTGACTTAATAAATTTATTGACCTTCTTATGCTTATTGATAAATTTATGTTGGAGAAGAAAATGATGGGATGGGAGCTTGGTAAACATAGATTAAAGACGGATTTGTCTTCTCATTTATTACGTTTTCCACTCACGGAAACAATGTGTGCCTGTAAATGTTATTTTATGTTGTTGAAGAAAACGATTACAGCGCATTCTGAAATATTTCTTGCAGATTTTGAAATCCAAGGTGACGGTGATAATGATGTTGCTGCAATTGTTGGTTCCGTCGTATCTGTGGTTATAGTTCTTATTTTGATTGCTATTTTCGCAATCCTTTGGAAAAGACGAAAACAGCATCATGTAAGGTAAGGTTAACATTATATGATAGCACACAGTAGAAATCTTGTAGGGGAAATTGAACCCAAACTACTATAATGATATTTGTAAAATGTTTTACGTGAAAATGAAGCAGCAAGCAACACTTGTTAGATGCACTAGTTCTAGTAATTACAAAATAGATCTTTTATTGTAGGTCGATTTCTTAAAAGAAAAATATAATCATAGCGTTCGTAATTCCCTTTTCTTTCCTTCATTTTGTTTGGTTTCTTTCATTCTTCCTTTGTTTCTTTGTTTCTCTCTTTTCTTTCTTTCTTTCTTTCTTTCTTTCTTTCTTTCTTTCTTTCTTCCTTTGTTTCTTTCTTAGTTTCTTTGTTTCTTTGTTTCTTTGTTTCTTTCTTTCTTTCTTTCTTTCTTTCTTTCTTTCTTTCTTTCTTTCTTTCTTTCTATCTATCTTTATTTCTATCTTTCTATCTATCTTTCTATCTTTCTTTCTATCTTTCTTTCTATCTTTCTTTTTTTCTTTCTTTCTTTCTTTCTTTCTTTCTTTCTTTCTTTCTTTCTTTCTTTCTTTCTTTCTTTCTATCTTTCTTTTATGTTTCTTTCTTTCAAACTTTCTTTCTTTCTTTCTTTCATTCAAACATTCTTTCAAACTTTCATACTTTCTTTCTTTCAAACTTTAGACATTGTTTCTTTCAATCATACTTTCTTTCTTTCAAACTTTCATACATTGTTTCTGTCAAACTTTCAGTCATTCTTTCTTTCAAACTGTCATACTTTTTTTCTTTCTTTCATTCAAACATTCTTTCAAACTTTCATACTTTCTCTTTCTTTCAAACTTTCAGACATGTTTCTTTCAAAATTTCAGACATTCTTTCTTTCTTTCTTTCATTCTTTCTTTCTTTCTTTCTGTCTTTCTTTCTTTCTTTCTTTCTTTCTTTCTTTCTTTCTGTCTGTCTGTCTGTCTGTCTGTCTGTCTTTCTTTCTTTCTTTCTTTCTTTCTTTCTTTCTTTCTTTCTTTCTTTCTTTCTTTCTTTCTTTCTTTCTTATTTTTCAATCCTTCTTCCTTTCAATCTTTCTTTCTTTCAATCTTTCTTTCTTTCAACCACTCTTTTCTTTCTTTCAACCTTTCAATCATTCTTTCTTAACTCCTACCATGTATTAATTTGAAATATTCTGTAAAAAAAAATGAAAAAAATTACAAAATATAAATTTATTTTCTTTTATCTCTCAATATCGAGTAGCAAAGATGAAGACGATGATTTGGAATTTCAAAAGCAGCATCCAGCTTTCATTATCAGTGTGTATTAACGTTTTTCGTTTTATCATTTATTATTTTTGTTGAACTTCAATTAACATATTGCATAGTGTGAACAAGTTGGTTGATTGGTCGCATCATCCATTTAAAGAAATCACTACCAATGTGTTAGCATTATTTTTGGTTACATTAGTAGTACATTGATTTAAAATTTTAATATCAAATATTTCATGGCAGCATTTAGTATCCCAAAGAATCTGTGCTGTAAAATGTTGTCAGTAAATCACATGACTGTAACTCGTCTCGATTATTCCTTTTTTATTAGAATGCGTCACGTTAATAAATGCAATCGGATACAAATGTTCAAATATTGCAAATTGAACCATCATCTTTCAATCATTAGATGAATCCATTGTATCTAACATACCCTCTCTCTCTCTCATCTCTCTCTCTCTGTCTCTCTCTGTGTCACTCTCTATATATGTAGGCACAAATGGTAATGATAATATGTGTGTGTGAATTAGTGCGGGAACACGTCTTGTTACGTAAGATACATTCACTCAATCTCATAAACACAAACAGAACACACAGAGACACTCAAATACACACTGACATATATTTATCACAATAAATCGGAGAATGTGAATATAACTAAAGTTAATTAAAATAATAAATACAAATGTAAGATTTAAAGTTTGTGAATTTAATATGACATCCCAACATTGCTCCTAATGGAGTTTAATTCTTTTAAATACGTCACAAAAGACAAGAATACACGCCCATTGGATAATTGGTAACTTAATATTTCCTATTTGCCTAACTTTTAAAAAAGACATTAAACAACAGGCAATTAATAATTAGGTGCTTGATTTCGTAAATTAAACGATATGTTTGCAAATAAACACACGAGCCAACTGTTGGTAATTAAACACAACGGATTTATTGGATTATAAAGTTAGAAGTCAATTAATTTCGAGTATTCTATGCAAATAAATGAAATACATTTCAAACATAAAAATACATCTTCAGGGAGTAATTACTTTACTGCACCACTTCATTTTAGTTTTTAAAAAAAGTAAATAATGTGTTCAATATATATATATATATTGAAATGCACCATCAGCTTCCCCGTAATGAGTTTGTCACATTTATAATAATATACATATATTCTGTTTATTATTTCAAAAGATACCGAAAGAAAAGTCACGAACACTGTGTCTGATTTCAATGCTGACGGTAACCAGCACAACGTCCTTCGAAAAGGTGGATCAATGCTAAAGACAGAATCAACGAATAGCAGTATTATGGAGACAAAAGAGAAACATACTTATACGATTGTGAACACGGAAGATAGTAATAAATATACATATGACCTGATTCCAGGCGAAGATTCTGTTGGGAAATTTAATTGTAAAGCAGAGACAGTTTCTAATGATCCACTGACATCACCAAACAACGGAAATGAGTTCCCTACATCCACTGTTAACAGAGACGACAAGGGGAATAATGCACGAAGCTTAAGACAAAATGAGCAATTGAATTGCCCTGACGTCTACAGCAAAATTAATAAAACTGTCAAGAAACCGGTTGCCAATGAAGTATATAATCGACTGGATGCGTTGAAACCCAAAGTTGGAAACTCTACGGAAGATACAGTAATGAATACATACAACAACGGAACAATTAATTCATCGCAGAATGAGTATAATGTCCTTAATTTCCAACAAATGAAATGCAATAATGTTGCTGATGCCAGGAACGAACCGAACGACAATTGTGACTCAAAACAGAATATCTATTCGTCTGCTGACATTCACACTGACACCTACTCCAGAGTGCAGAATGACAAGAAGGAAAGAGTGATTACTTCTGACTATGATCATATCCGTTGATAATTAATTAAACAAGATGGGGAGAGACAGAGCGACAGAGTGATAGGCAAGAGAGAGAGAGACGGGACAAGAGAGAGACATAAAAGCTTGTTCCCATTTTTAAAAGTGTGAACTGGCTGCTTCTGAATACTGCTAGTTATTCAGCAAATTACTCCTGCATTATTTTATAAAGACTTGTTACGTAAATATTCAGACGATTAGACATTTCAAGAGATATTCCATATAACTACTAATGACATTTTCTTAGGAAACCAATAATAATAAAACAAAACGCAAATGACGTAAATGAGAACTTCGTTCATGTCAGATTAAGTAATACACATTTGTATGCATGTACATGTGCAACTTTTATCTATAAAGATGATGTTATGAGGAAGGTATCGTATTAAGGCGAAATAAAGAACGATTTATTGTAGTCCTTAAACACTAAAATGTTGCATTTATTTTGAAACAAAATACTTTCATTGTTGCTAACATAACCATCATAAAGTTTGGTACAAATGCAAAGTAATCCATTTCATTTCAAATCTGACACAATTTTCTCTTATTATGCTATTGTATAATTCTATCCATAATGTTTTCTTAAAAAGAAAAAAAAACTTCCAAGAAAGTTGTTTTACGAAGGTTAAGCACCAACTATTGCTTACTGCAACTGGTTTAGACGAGGATTTATGCAATCTTGGTATATTTTCGTTTCCTAGATGTGGACGAATTGAATCCGGTATGCCTGATCGGAAAAAAAAGACTGTAATGCTGCATAATCAGTTTGAAATATATGTGTACTGAATGATAATTTCAGCCTAACTGTCTGTACAAATTCCTTTTGTCAAATCGAATTTAGAAAAATAGTTTGCTCCACTGAGTATTTATGTAAGAGGCTTATTAATGAAATGCTTAAAAGCAAGTTGCAGACGCGGTAATTGTAGTACCATTAATAATAGAACGAATTTGAAAATGAACGTCATATTTACTGTAATATGGGGGTGGGTTGTTATTGAAAACACTTCCATGAACTTTTGTTGTGTATCCAGATGAAGTCTGCAATTCAGCTGTTCATGTTTGTTTGTTTGTTTGTTTGTTTTTCTTTCTTTCTTTCTTTCTTTCTTTCTTTCTTTCTTTCTTTCTTTCAATGTATGTACATCCTTACTCGTTCAGTAACAAAGAACCTTAAGTACATCGATAATGATATATGCAATATTAGAATGAATTGTGTCCCTTGTTTTACTGCAGCCCTTTCTATTATTTCTACCCTATGAGTTATGTTAGTTTGATTGAAAGGGTGGTAATGATAACTATGCTACAAAATAAATACTAATAATATTTAATTAAATTAAATGAAAAGATTGTAATAACTAATTTTACTATGTATTTACTTTCTCTATCAGCATGTCTAACATTAATGAACACAATAAATATTTTAATATTATATTTGTTTGTTTAACGTTTTCATTTTAAGTGAAACCTTGTTTATTGTTTGAACAATAGCGTGGAATGCTTAATGCGTGGTGATGGCATGAGTGTAGCAAAACAGGGTTAGTTTCGGAATTTTTTCGACCGTTGATCCTGTCATAAATCAGCCATTTCACTTGTAGAGATAATAAATATTTCTCTCTAGACGTCTTCATATCTATTACATATTCGATAAATAAATTCTCTGGAACTCAGCATATGAACAGTTCTCGGCTTTTTTCACTCATTAAAGATACTGATGGAATTTGTCATGCTGTTCATGGTGGTAAAGATGAGTTAGCCAGTCTTTCTAAGAAGATTGTTCTAGTCCTTTAGAGTCTTGAGGCTCTTGAGGCACCAGAGGCACCACTTTTTCTGTGTTACTGAGCACGCTAAGTTTCTAGCTTGAGATTAAAGGAACATTTTAGAAAAAAAAAATTATAATTATTAATACGGAAAGGAAACACATGAATACTGTCAAATATAGTGTCAGCTACACTATTATCGGACACAAATATTGTGTTAAACAGATTCACAGTTCGCATATTGAGCGTACACGCACGCCGTGGATATGTACACAAACAAAGAGGGACTGAGTGCTTTGTAAATCATCCAGCCTTCAGTAGGAGGGACTGCAGAATGGCTGTACTAGAAGGAAAATCATTTGTGTGTAAGCACGCTAACCCCTCTACACTGCCACCATCTACCCCTACTACACCTCCTTCCGGCTCCTTGAACTTCCTTGTTGTTGCGGATATCAGTGACGGGTGCCTGCGTTGTTAATGCGCTATTCAATAATCGCTCTGAAATGAGGTCGCTTAAGTTCGTCAAGAACTTTCCGCCTGTATGCTTTTTACTTTGAGGGGTCATCCATGTCACTAAATGTCACGAATTGTCAGGTGCTTGTATTTCCTTCGTCTCGGCGTGAAATATAACATTTCGTCGTTGGTTTCAGTAGTGCCTGCACACAACAATTACATACAGAGACGGGTACACACGTGTTTATTTAATGACACACCTTAACCAATCTAATGGATAATTTAGCGTTAGTTTTCTGGTTCTTTTTTAAACTAGAATAGTAATATTTGAAATCTATCTATCTATCTATCTATCTATCTATCTATCTATCTATCTATCTATCTATCTATCTATCTATCTATCTATCAATCAATCTAACTATCTACCTACCTTTGTCTCTCACTGTGATTTTTTCTCTCTCTCTAGTCTAACTAATTACGTGATTGAAAATCCTAATTTATACTTATTATTAATTGGTCTCAGAAGACCAGTATGTCTCTCACATGAAGGATCATTAGGGTGTCGTAAAAATCTACTCTACAATAAAGAGATGACGTTTTACTGTCGCAAAGTGTTTTGAAAGTGGAAACTTCTTACTATAAAGGAGTAATAATAATCCGTCTTTTATTACTATTTAACGATTCACACACTATTACTCCAACATAAGGTTTAAATATATGTCAAGGAAGGTTAATAAATTTAACCAAAGAATTATTAAATCAACAATCAAATATACAACATATGCATATGAATATAATCAAAAGAGCGTTGACATTTGCATCACTTCAAAACAATGCTTGATTAACGCTGGACATTTGTTCACTTCATCCTAGCATGTACATTGGCAGCCAAATTAACACACACACACACACACACACACACACACACACACACACACACACACACACACACACACGCAAACAAACGTATAATTATAATCAAGTTCATAGTTATTATTCGTCAAAAAAGATGAGAGTGGAGTTTCAGAGAGACAATTATATAACATAACATTTTCAAAGATGGCAGCTGCTGCGACACACCCCTTAAAGGCATATTACACAACTTTTTCAAACTCTTTGAAGAGTACACAAAGCATACAGTGGATAATCATAAGCACACACTGAGGAGATTATAAAATAATAATGATTTATCGAGAAGAAACTCATATTGGCTCTTGAACGGAATTACAGCACCACCTTTAAGGCTCGCTCCTGTCTACAAAAGTCAAATGAATGCAGTGCTAAGTATCAGGCATATTTCATCTGTCAATTCCTTTCTCCCTCAGGCACATTCTCAACTTACAAATCCTGCAACAATATTCATTTGCCTATTATACACACAGTATAATAAATACACTTATCCAAATTCACAAGTATAGTGTAGAACTTAATGAAATTAGTGAATATATAAATAGTCTTTCAATGATATAAGCATTCTATAATTCAAATCATAGGTCAATAGCAAACGTGTACAAAGTATTTCTAAATTCATTCTTTATTTATCAGTCAATTTACCATAAGATAGCCTTTAGATAGCCTTTATGACCACACTCCAGTTATGTCAAAATCAAATTAATTCACATATATACTTTCTTCAAAAAGTAACCTTTGGTCCATCAAGTGTGAGAGTATTAGTCAGAAAACTACATAATCTGCTAAAAACTCGTTTGGATTGCTTACAGAAGTTCTAGCATATTCTCTACCTGTATTATAAGCAGTTCCCAATGTCGGGTCACATTAACATGGGCAACAAAATATACAATTATTAAGTTTAGAAATACGGGTAGGCAAAGTTACTCCAACAACTGTCTCTCTTCAAATTATGTGAATTGTGTAAGTGTTTCTTCAGTTTTTTTTATTTTATTTATTATATTCGTCATGTTTTTATGAGGTTTCGGGGGGAGGGGGATTTAGACATGACGTGTGTGGGTTGAATATAATTTGTAGTGATGTAGAGGCGGGGAGGTGGTAGACCATGTTCTGTCGCAGGCAAATATTTATGCTTTATTTCTTTTCTTTTCTTTTCTTCTCTCTCTCTCTCTCTCTCTCTCTCTCTCTCTCTCTCTCTCTCTCTCTCTCTCTCTCTCTCTCTCTCTCTCTCTCTCTCTCTCTCTCTCTCTGCTTTTATCTGTTGAATTTTGATTATGCTCAATATAGCTGGTAGGTTGGAGATTTTGTTTATAAATGTATTTCTGTTGTTTTAACTAGTTAACTATTTTGTATGTAGGTGGTTCTCCTAATTTTTAGTCTAGGTGACTAGTCCTCGAACAGTGGGAAAACCTGGATTTTGGTGAGGTGGTAGGGTAACACTTTAGGTCTCAGGCGAAATGCAAAAGCGAACAAGATTCCTGGTTGCATGTGGATATGGACGAAATACTATCAATATATAATACGTGAGTTCACTTTCCACTTAATCTTTACGCTCGTAGCATTGAAAACACACACATACACACATGTGAGAAAATAAGATTATGACATCAATCTTTTCTATCGAGGGGAAAAAAACTTTAGTTTAAACCAGTTTGTGTCCTCTTATCATTTAACTTGGGGTTTAGGCAATAGCTCTTATATTTTTTTACGGAAATGTGTTCGCCCTCTGAGGCTGGACATTTTTATATGCATCCAACCATGTATTTTTCATTATACACATTACAGTTTATTGTATCGCTAAAATTGCTACACCCCCCTCACCATAAACAACACGAGGAATGCATTTCTTTTGGAACTGTGCTTAAAAACCAAAGAATCAAGATTATAGTTTTTGTGAAATACATAACATGTGTGTGAAAAATATCTTCGACCATATTCGGTAGGTAAGACGAAAGAGACAGGAAATGTAAAGTGAATTTTCTCATCTATGCTTCGATGTCTTTCTGGGTTCAAAACTACATTAACATCAGCACAACATATAATTGATCACCCCCGTGTGTCTGGGAATGTGATAATATATCCTTGTTCATTGACATACACTTAGTAATTAGCGCATTCTTCTTTTCAACTCCTTAAATGAACTCTAATACTCCAAGCATTTCATACACATTCATTTCTTTTTTCCTGCTCCTACCGTCTTCCATTTAGCCTGCATTTTATAGGACGATTGTCTGCTTTAGTATCGTACGGGGGCTCTGTTCTTGGTCAGTTTCGTTTATCCTGTGTTTGTTGTGCTATAAATACCATGGTGTGTCGTGTTTGTTGTGCTATAAATACCATGGTGTGTCGTGTTTGTTGTGCTATAAATGCCATGGTGTGTCGTGTTTGTTGTGCTATAAATGCCATGGAGTGTCGTGTTTGTTGTGCTATAAATACCATGGTGTGTCGTGTTTGTTGTGCTATAAATACCATGGTGTTTCGTGTTAGTTTCATTTTGATTATAATTATATACTCAACCGTAAAAGGTAAGGTGCGATTCGTATTGCAGAGATAGGTGTTGTTCATACTATCTCTGCTACGTTACAAATGAACAGGTGTAGAACTGATGGGCGTGTGAACAGGGATAGAACTGATGGACTATCCATGATGCTAATAAATACTCATTTCTGCTAGACGTAGTCAGTATCATTGAAGGTCCCATTACATTTAGCATGCTATTTTTTTGGAATACTACGTCCAATTCAAAAGAAAACGCCACACAAAATATATTTACTTTAATATTTAGGGTGACTAGTTCTTAACTGTGCCTGCGGTATACACACACTGTGACGCAAATTTGATGTTTCACTTTACAACATTTAGTAAGAGCGTCATCCACCCCACTTGTATTCTGGCTCACCCATAATGATCGTAACCGTTCGTTATATTTCTGAACTTGAAATAAGTTAGATCTCAAATTATATATGCCTCTATTTTGTACTGTTATTATTATATTTATTTTTGCTTAAGACTTCTATTTTGTACTGTTATTATTATATTTATTTTTGCTTAAGACTTCTATTTTGTACTGTTATTATTATATTTATTTTTGCTTAAGACTTCTATTTTGTACTGTTATTATTATATTTATTTTTGCTTAAGACTTCTATTTTGTACTGTTATTATTATATTTATTTTTGCTTAAGACTTCTATTTTGTACTGTTATTATTATATTTATTTTTGCTTAAGACTTCTATTTTGTACTGTTATTATTATATTTATTTTTGCTTAAGACTTCTATTTTGTACTGTTATTATTATATTTATTTTTGCTTAAGACTTCTATTTTGTACTGTTATTATTATATTTATTTTTGCTTAAGACTTCTATTTTGTACTGTTATTATTATATTTATTTTTGCTTAAGACTTCTATTTTGTACTGTTATTATTATATTTATTTTTGCTTAAGACTGGTGATATTTCAATGGCACCTTGCTGTAAAAGTATCTTTTAAATAATAAAGTTACTCAGCAGTCAACATTCGTCGCACTACTATTTAGCTCTATCACAAAATAAATGAAATAGTACAATGTACGTAATCAAATTTCATTTTTATTTTATATAGACGTGTGACGCCAACGCCACATAGTTAACGGCATTATCATCATCATCTTCTTCTTCTTCTTCTTCTTCTCCTTCTTCTTCTTCTTCTTCTTCTTCTTCTTCTTCTTCTTCTTCTTCTTTTTCATTATTATTTAATTAATTAATTAATCATCCATAACTAAGAAACTTAATTTCAGTTATTAATAATTCTCCAGAAGACACCGCTCATTTCTCTCACTTGGCGGATATGAGGGAAACGTTTTCTCACTTTCACAACATGAAAGACAAACATTTACCGTCACACAAAATTTCCGTATTGTGTACTATGATTCTAGCTCATCCATTAAAATCCTGGGCACCCTTCAAAAATTCGAGTGTTGTTGTGGTGTTGTGTTGATTCTCAAGACAGTTGATTCAAAACTAATATTGTTCAGTTGCGTGTGCGGCTTCCGTTCGGCAAAATGAAGAAAATGGGTGAAATGCCTGTGCACTGTGTCAGCGCATGCACAGCTGTCAAACACGCACTGCTGTGTTATGTTTTTTGTCATCTCACTCTAGATATGCCCATCTTAGCATCTCGATCCCATCTTGTGACATGCTAGCCTGATGTCAGACCAGAGTTGACACGCAAGCCTGATGTCAGACCAGTTTGTGATACGCAAGCCTGTTGTCAGACCAACATGTGATGGCGTGATTCAAAAACAAAAAGACTGCCCATGGATGGATCCGTCTGCTGAAGGCTGGGTAATTGCCCGAATTACTTCTTTCTCTAGCAACAGTTTGGTGTTATACTCTGCTGTCGATCAAGTGTCGTCAGACCAGGAAGACCGACATTTCGCGTGTGTAACCATTCCCGCCGGAATCGCAACTGAATACGAGGGAATAATGTCCCTTCCAAGCTGGATGTCTGGCTGAATGTCTCATTGTCAATAAAGTAGGATTACTCTCGGTCAGGCAGCGTTCAACTTCAATGTGCTAACTACACTGTTAAATGTCCAAATCTCCTACAGACGTGTATTAGCTTGGTGCCCCTGAAAAAGAAAATTGACGTCACACAAGTTATGTGGTTCACATAGCACTACTCTAAATCTCCTGGTCACCTATTTTATTCCCGCCTAAAATAAACTAACTTAAAGTCAGTCTGCATTCTGGTTCCCTCTGGCAACTGCAATACCGGTTCGTCCCGTTGGTTGAAGTGTGTGTTCGTGTACCTACTGAAAAATATACTGCTGTAGCTCTGTGGAAAATTCATCCTTGGCGTCACGTGTTGGACGTGCGACACACTTTACATACTATCTATTACGTCAGCACGCGTTTTACTTAAAACAAGCTGTCTAAGTTCCGCTACTCTATGTTATCCTATGTAAAATCTTAAATATTTCAAATAAATCGTTATAGTACGTTCAATAGGAACAGCATGACTTAATATAAACAACGTTGTGAACAAATAATAATCTTCCTTGACCTAGGAAAGAAATTAATGAAAAGTATACTCACAAAAATAAATTAAAAAAATAAACACGGTCGGGCACATTGCAAGGAATCTATGACAAAGACAGTCGAGACCTATACTAATGGACTACAGCATCCGATTTCTCAACGACCCAGGTAACACAAACAACCAAAATGCAGTCCACAGGGGAGCTCTTCACGTGTATTTTCCTGAACAGAGAAGACAAAATCGTGGTGTTGGAATACGACCACCTGATGTGACAAGCTGACGTCTGTTAGATATGAAAACACTTGTGCAAGATTAATATTGTATCTTATCACATATGTTCTAGCAGTTGATGCAATCTATGTAATGCCAAAATTTCAAGAAGACAGATCTAAACATATGAACTCAAAGTAAGTGAATACTTAAAGAATTACACATTTTATGAACATAATGATTTCAGTATTATTATATATTACTTATTTATTAATTTGTAAGAATAATTTTAAACGAATAAAATCAGGAAAGGATGAAATTAACGCCAGTGTATGAAGTAAGATTTTAACATGCATTTCACATTTCAACAAAGTTAATCGATCGTTATATCACATTAGGCTCACTCATTTGAAAGTCCGTTGGGATTTCTTGCTGAAGTACTATAAAGCAAACAATTTAAACCTCTGTCTCTTTAACTTTCACAAGTTTCATTCTCTAACTATATTTTTTATTTTCATTCGTCTGTATCATCCGTTTGTCTTTCAATGAACCAGTGCATGTATCTTCGTATCAATCTCTTGATGTTTATATCCCATTATATTTTCTCTCTGTGTATCTTTGCTTGACATCTCACAAAAGAGGTTGATATACATGCATAGATTCACCCCCGAGTCACAATAATTCAAGCCTAGTCTTGTGTACAAAAGTTATAAATGGCGAATGATCACGTGACTTTTAAAATGCAACAAAAGTGCTGAGCGCACTGCCTATTTAAAGATATTTTAACAAAGACAAATCATAGTTAAGACTGGCAGAATAGTCACGCACCGTCTATCAATAATAATAAAAGACAAATCAGAGTTAAGATTGGCACATTAGTCATGCACAGTCTATCAATAATACACTAGCTTGCATATTGTATTTGAGTTTTCACCATGACTATACGATAACAAGATTTAATAGGCTTACGATCTCCAAATAAAACATTTTATTACCATGAGAGAGATAAATTTGATGTATATCTCTTTCTTATTGTGGATGATGGCTGTAAATGATCTCACTTCGGTAAAACGTATCATAGTTCTTTCAAGAACTAAAGACATGAACTAATGTAGAAATTGTCCGCGTCAAGCAACTCAAGACTGACTATACCAAACTCCTCATGGACACTATCACCTAAAACATGCATGCCATTTAGTTAACTCTTCTAACTCTGGGGACCTAATCATATGCACATTGATGCGTCTGATCTGTAATAATTATAATGTAATTATTGGGGCATAAATATGGATATGGATATATATCTTCTTTCGGTCATAACATCTGGAGAGCTTTGAAGCATCAACAACCATAGTTTAGGCAATTATCACTCTACAGCGGGGAGTACTGCCCCATCTATTTCCATCACAATCTCATCCAGCCAAGAGCTATTTTACTCAGAATCTTATTCATATCTTCGCTTCACCAGGTGGAATGCGTTCTTCTAGGTAATCGATACAATATCTAACGATTTCCTCTCGTATTCATATCTTCAACATTCACCTATTCTAGATCAGCCACACTTGGTCACGCTTCACCTCCTCTCATGTTCACTAATATACCAGATAATCATAACATTCAATTTACAATAAATAATATATGAATAATTAAGCAAATAAAAGTTTATATTTCCCAAGCTTTCATTAAAAGATGGGGGATTATTAGCACTATGATAAGCAGTGATGCTGTATATTAACAATGGCGTATAGATTTATGAATGGTTTGTATTAAAAGTAACTTGAGGGCATGCGTCTGGTTTCACCTTTCACACGTGGGTGTCAAAATATATCAAAGGATAAAATAACATGTGGCTTCCTATACAAAAGCAGTGTCAATATCGCCACTAATATATACATGTTATGATGAAGAATATGCTATATATTAATTTTAATTGTTTAAAATGTGAAACTGCACTTGTACTGTATATGATTTCATAGACATTAGTGATCACAAAACGTGAACCTAGTATCGCTGAATAGTCACACCTTGTGTCTAAAAGCATCACAGAAAGTTCCCGATTACAAAAGTGTCTGGTGTGTGCTGTTCTGCTTACTGCACTGTATTAATGGGGTGAACTCACTTCATCTATTGTTGGTGTTTTGTGAACAACGTAAAGTTTGGAACAATCCCTGACTGATTACCATGAAAGCAAACAATGTTTTATCACTTGACACTTTGTTCTTGAGGAAACTTCTGTTGAGTCAAAGGCTCGTTGTTATTTGACCCTTCCTTTCCAAAGTGTGACTGTTGATGACTTTAACATTACTTTACCTGCCCCTAGTGAGGCCAAATCAAATTTTATTCGATCTGTCCCACATGATGTCAAATCAAACGTTCTTTGATCTAACCCACAGTATCATTAATATGTGCATCACTAAACAATTCGCAATTACATCAAGAAAACACGCGCGAGAAATCACTATATTTTATCAGCTGGTGAGGGGGTGGGTAATAATTAAGACAGAGAGCAGCTAGATTTGTTTACAGATGCAAATACGACTTGGTTGATAATTTGACTTATTATTATATTATTATAAGATATTATTATAGTTTTAATTAATTTATCATTTCTCAAGTCACGTAAAAACTAACTAGATTTTCAAATCCACTAATGTTTGAAGTTTAATCACAAAATGTGTATAATAAAATTTTAAATACTTCATGCTTCACATTCATTACTTCATACAAAAATATGAAGTAAAACAATGTACTCCTTAGACTGAAACTACTGATAATACTGAATATTATAATTTCTACATTCTTCATGAATTCATTTCTTAAACTTTTCAGATGTGTTAATCCGTATTGTCATCACGCTTGTCCACAATACCGTCAGGGTATTAAAATACGCGCTAGCTTTTGTCGGTTAAAATAATCGCAATTATCGGGGCAAGTGTTTACTCAGTCATCTGAATGCTTGTTCAAAACAGTGATATGTGTGCTAGACGGTGCGAATCGCTACTAAAATATCTACCCAGGGAGTTGATCTAGGATACAGTACAGGAATGTTGCAATATCTTGAAAGATTGTACAAACTCTTATGTTCGGGGATCCAAATAATTTCCAGTGTTGCGTTTAGGTTATGGCAAAATCATGTATTTCGAGGCGTCCTTCATAGACATGCTTATACATTTCTAGATAATTATCTACATTCTCTCTCTCTCTCTCTCTCTCTCTCTCTCTCTCTCTCTCTCTCTCTCTCTCTCTCTCTCTCTTTCTCATCTATCTATCTATCTATCTATGTATCTATCCATATACTTAAAGTTCTGTCTAGTATGTCCAGTTGATTTTTCTTTGTTTCTCTATAGTTCTATATATTCACAGATACACATACAAGTACATACACGCACGCACACACAACCACAACGCATCTACGTGAACTGTTCTTTTTCAAGCGTTTGATATGAGATGTGAAGAGCGAGATAAATATAATGCACACACATTTTTCTTCCTCTTTAATCTGGCCTTTTGTTTCAAGCAGGTAGAGTGGTGGTTTTCTTTTACTCATTCAATTAAGTATATTCGTGAGGATTTTAAAATAACTTCCAACTGTCTCTACGCAAATTCTATGGTCAATAGTTTTCACCATGGCAACTAGATTATCGTGATAGTATTACATCAAAGAGTCTTCGGCAAAGAGGTGAGGTTCTTTTTTTCTCTTCTGTAGTGTATATAGTGTTAAAATCGCATTACTTTGTACTGTTAGTAGACCTGTGAAACTGAGCGATGAAAATAGAAAGCCAAACACGAGAACAGAATAAACAAGACAATTTTACATTTAGAAACAATTATGTAAAAATTATAAAAATTTAAGTGAGAGATTATACCTGTATCTGCATATTTGATCATTGCATCCTAAGATAATGTTGTACCACAATGTAAGTGATAATCAACAAACCTGGAGTATCAATAAGTAGAATCATATATAAATGTATGGATCATATATAAATGTATGGATGGTGTAACACACCCACCCCATTTAACAAAAGCACGTTTATAGTTCATTATAAAAACAAATTTTCCACCAGATTTACTTTACTCGTATCGCTTATTTGTGAAGACTGTTTTTACTTATTATGCAAGTAAAAATGTCATTTATTAACATTGTTACAGTAAAAATATATACTAAGTATGCAAGTAAAAATGTCATTTATTAACATTGTTTCAGTAAAAATTTATACTAAGTATGCAAGTAAAAATGTCATTTATTAACATTGTTTCAGTAAAAACATATACTAAGTTTTAGACGATACTAAACGAATGATAGACAAAATACTAAAATCAGAATATATAAAAATGCATATACTGATTGACATCTTCCTATTCAATGCAGATATTATTTTTTTACCAAAGACAATGTTCCAGATACTACCAGCAACATGCGTGATGCTCCTACTACACACACACGTGGTATCTCAAATTGTAACTCAAACTCTAACTCCAATTCCAAATGGGTACGATGCATATTGCTTCCGTTCTGATATCCAATATCTTTGTAAATGCTTGATTAAATGCAGTTTCGTATTTATGTGCTTATTTTGGTCTCTATTCAGTTTCGCATAACTGTTGCAAAATGTAGAGATATGTGAAAATCATTGTGACAGCTTTTAAAGAAGAGAATCACTTATATGAAATTAATTTAGAGCTATTTATACGAAAGAGTCTTTACGTGCTATATATTAAAACCAGACAATGAACGTGTTTCAAAGTATAAATATTAGTACTAAACATTACACTTAAGTGTCAATGATTAATAACTGACTATCAGTAATAATTATTTGATATTTCTAATATCATTAGAATAAATATTAGGATCCATTATCTATTTACCCATCTCTTCCTTGCTCAGTTTCCCTCCTCTCGTCTCTCTCTCTCTCTCTTTCTCTCTCTCTCTCTGTATATATAATATATAAATGCTGCAGTGTGTACGTTTTTGTATATATATATATATATTTTAAGGGAATTTTGTTTATTGCAGAATGTGTTGGAAAACAAATAATACTCTCTACGGAAATGAATCAGGTAATTCATACTTAGACACACGCACACACACGCACGCACACACACACACACACACACACACACACACACACACACCCACACATACACACACACACACACACACACGCACACACGCTCACACTCACATACATGCCCGCACGCGCACACACACACACACACACACACATTCTCAATGAAAATATACAGGTAAAGACATTCTAAAAGTTCTGATCACAATAATTACATATTTGAAATGTTTCAAGGAGACGTAATCGTACTTATCTTATTGATCCCTTATTCTATGCACTGTAATATATCACCAAAGGCAACCAGAAAATAAATGAGATAATCTAACTAGTGCGATTACTAATAGATGGTGAGGACGACGATAGTGGTGATGATTGTGATGGTGATGTAGTTGGTGGTTATGATGTTACAATAGTCCAGTGAGTATTTGTGGGTTACAATGATCCAGTAAGTTTAGCTACCTGGTCTATAGCTACCAGAATGACGGGAGAGAGAACAGTGGCTCCCTCAAAACTACACCCACGCTAATCACATTTATGACTGATCAGATTTCGCACGAGTTAGCAAGGTATGCGATAGATATTACTGTTTCAGGTGTTCCTGCGGAAAATGGGTGTGGAGCACTGGCGAAAACATGGAAGAGTAGGACAAGAGAGAATATAATACAGCGACGTGATGTCGAAAGAGGTTGCGTGAACTCTGGCTGAAACACTATCAAGGTGATTTTATCAATGAACGTAGGACATCAAGACATTCTAGGATTTGGAGCAATCCAAATACAAATAATAATTCAGTCAAATGGATTGAGACACTGCATGAAGAGTATACACACAACAACAATGCAATGTCACAACCACTGAAACGGATAGGAGGAAATAAAATAAAGAAGAAGATAAACTGGAAATAAACAGGCCTAGACCAAGCAGACATCTTACCTCATAATACAGAAAACATTATGAATAACTGCAAGAAATACTATATAAACCAGAACCCTTGTCAGTCTGGATGGCAAGAGAACAAACACGCAGGATTATGTCAAATCAAGATATAAAAAATATGTTGTCCAATCACATGCCTATCAACTGCCTGGAAATTATTATTAGGAGGTATAATTTATGTAAGCATGAATCGCCTTGCAAAAATACTATTAAATCTGCAAAAGGGTCCTAGAGTAGGCAGCAGGGGAACAAAGGACCAATTGACTATTGAAAAGGTCATTGTTGCTGATAGAATACTATTAAATCTGCAAAAGGGTCCTCGAGTAGGCAGCAGGGGAACAAAGGACCAATTGACTATTGAAAAGGACATTGTTGCTGATAGAATAAAACAAAGATCACATCTTGCAAAGATTGAATACCACAAGGTATATGCTTCAGTTCCACATTCATGGACACTTCAAGCAATATAAGTGTTCAAGATAACACCAATATTACAAAATCAGATCTTAATGTCAATGACGAGCAGGAAAACCAAAATCACAGTATAACAAGTGTAGACATACATATAAATATGCATTGCATTGTTGAATAAATCTGTGAAAGTGTGGTCTTTGTCTTCTAATAATGTTGGGTACACATTCCGTTGTTCAAAGTACATTGTACTCTAGGAAATCATATTATTTATTTCAGTGAACACGCTTGAAATGGGGTCATGTGGGTTTAATAATACACTTTGCAGCTATTCACAAGGATGTTCAGACACCGGCACAAGTTGGACCAAACATGAAGGTTGGAATTTAAAATTATTTTTTATAATGTAGGATTAAATTGAACAGTCGTTTAAAATTGTTTGTATCTCTGGATTTGATTTATTTTTCTGATTGACTTACTGTTCTGCTACGAAGATTAATTTTGAAAATTTATTGATTAAAAACTGGCACCATTCTGCGTGTATTTTATTCCTTTCACAACTGTGAAACATCTAACAATAAATTCTTCCATCCCCTGAAATCACCAGTTATAAATCGATGTAAATGCTCATACATTTATTCATACATATATTTCATGAAACTTTATAGCCACCAGTGGTCATGACAACTCACTATTTGAGTTTCCACCCCTATATTTCTTATCCGTATGCCAAATTCGAGAATGTAGTGATTGTAAATGCCAAGGAGTGTGTGAATGTTTGAGTGCATGTACGTATGTACCGTTATGAGTGTGTGAGTGTGGGTTCATTTATGAATGCATCGTTATGTGTGTGTGTGTGTGCGTGTGGGTTCATTTATGAATGTATAGTTATGTGTGTAATGTGTATGGTTATTTGCGTGTAGTTGTGCGTGCCTGTGATGTAACTTTTTGTAATTCTTTTTCTTTCATTTATGAACTCTTTCCAGACTACGTTAGATATATTGGAAATGGAGGAGAACAATCGAAATTTTCTGTGCTTCTTTCGCCTGTGCTTGACATACAATACGAGTCCTGCTTGACCTACGACTTTATCGCAGAACACCCCGGAAGACTAAGTGTATTCCTGGCGAACCATTCCCACGTCACGAACATCATTGATGAAGATCCGAAGAACATTGAAACCTTCAAACAGGTATCGGCAAGTCTGCCACCATCTGTCTCTTTGGTAAGTACAGAGGTAAACGCATTAAACATGTTTATATTATTATTAAATACGTGAACACTCGACAGCACAACTTTTCTGTTGATTCTGTGCTCATCGTCTGAAAACTGTAAGATTACTATCGACAGCGAATGCCCATGAATTTAACGGTTTTTATTTAGTTTGAAATCGTAGAATTGAACTCGGTTGTTCCTGCATAATAAAAAATGGTACACAGCGTACGCTACCTGTCTGTATTTCAGATTTTTAGTTTAATTTATATGGTTTTTGTCCTTGATGTTGTGTCAGCGCCTGGAGAGATTTATTATATCAATATTGTTGTATGATGTGCCATAGCAATTACAACGAAATCAACTGCTTGAATATCTATTCACCTTTTCCTATTACACATTTTAAGAGTTGTGAAATGCACTGTATCTTGACAAGATTACCATTCCATTCCTAATCATTCACCCTTTGTTCTCATAAGTCGGAATGACTTCAAGCATATTAAGTTGCTTAGCTTTCGATACTAGGAATGGGACTGTTTTCTGCTGAACTTCATGTCCAGGATGACTATAGAAATGTGATTCTTGCTTCTTTCTGGGTTCGTGATTTTATCTCATGTCTAAATATGTCGTATGTACGCCATACTTGATCCTCGTGCTCTGAGCGTTAACAAGATCATTCTCACCTTCCATTCATAAACAGAGGTTGTATGTGGGTTCGGCTTATTAGGACATTTTAGCTTACAATAATATATTCGCCAATGGTTAAGCGGCTTCCAGGTCTATTGTTAATTCGGAAGTGTTGGCTATCTACCTAAAGTAAGTGCTTATTCTCATGCACACACACATCGACTTCAAAATATTTCTGTTCACACGTACACTGTTGCTGTGAAGAAAAATAAATCAAACTTGAAGGGTGGGGGGGTTATTTTCTAAGTGGTTGACTAAGTGTATGTGTGTGACATTCCATCTTATACAGTATTATAGGTTAATATTTATTTAATCCAAGTATGGCTAAATTAAATCAATAAATCACCATGGAGAATGACATTTGTCATATCAACAGTTTCCATTACACTGGTTGCTCAAAGAAATGTCTTTCCTATATGGCTGTGAAGAAGAGGAACAAAAACACAGCCACAATTTAATTCGTAGTGAAGTTAAATGAATGGGTGTCACCCTGTCCCATCTGCTCTCTCATCGCTCAGAAGACCTTACCTCAATGAAGTACCTATTGATCTGAATAAATGAGTTGTGATGAGTGTGTTAACAAGGCGCAAAATAAAATATTTAAATCATCTATCTCTGTGCAAAGAAAACACGCTTGCTGTTGGTTGTGTAAATTATGCAAGAATAATGGGACAGTAAAGCAAATTTCCCTGAAGAATTAAATGGTTGAAGAAGAGATATTTCTCTTGAATAACCTGTGAATCAATATAATTTGATTTTTTACACTGCCATTTGTGTCCATTTAGTACTTGTAATGTTCAATGCACCGTAGAATACAATGTAACAGGTAATGCGTCCTTTGTTCTGTCGCTCTGTTTCTGTCCAAAGTATTCGAAACTAAATGATCATTATTGTCAGAATAAATACAATATTGTAAAATTATAATGATTTTATTTTTGTGTGATTACTTTTGTTGTTTTTTTTTTTTCAGATTGGATTTAGAGCTCGTGATTGCTTACCAGATAAACCAGTAAAACTAAAAGACGTCAAAATTCAGGATGGAAACTGCATCTCGCTAAGTTAGTACCAAGTGATCTTCTGGTACTTGATGTGTAAGAGTTCAAATCTAAACTTTAGTGTTGATCGCAAAATTTAATTCAGATACGATGTTTAACAAGTGCGGGATGTATCACATGGACTTAGGATTCTTCCACTATCAGAGATATATTTTAACAAATAGGCTAGCAAGTATTGAATGTTATTGCCTTGGCAGTGGTTTTCATTTGCCTAGCATTAGAATACCTCGTCCTGAAAATTGTTGTAAAGTGTCATACTTTACAGAGTGCAATTCTCGTTACAGACACAATACTGCTGAAATGTAATGGCTACTCTTCAAAGATAGATGCAGTGATATTAAAAACAAAACAAAACAACGACACACGTTATGATATATTTTGCAGCAATATAAAACAAAACGAATGCACAATGTACGAAATCTGATATGGTGTTGTGACAGGCAAGCCACTAATGAAGAAAATTATAATTAATCATCAAACTTTCATAACTAATTCAAGTGATGAAAATTTTAATTTTACTTTTATTAATGATCATTGCAAGAGAAACCACTCATGTCTGACCTTATTTGGCGTTATATATATATATGACTGCAACATATAATAAACGAGCAAGCCTAAGCTCCCAGTGTATTCTTATTTCAACCATATATTCATCGAACAATATAATTATTGTTTTAACCTTAAACAAGACACATTTTCAAATGATCTGTGAAAATGGTCACTTAGTGAGTGACTTTCAAAGAAACTTAGTTGATTAATTAGAAGACATTGCTTAATTATTTTTTTTATTCTACTTTCAGTGTGTGATTTCAGTAATGAATCATTTTGTGGATGGCATCAGATAAACTGGACATTGACTCCAAGTACATTTATACAAGACTGGACTGCAAGGATGAATATTACAGCTAATATAGCATCGATGGTGACAGGTATTAATAGTTTAAATGATTTCACCAGACAGGTAGAGAAAATCAATATTTGTAATATTTTCATACTCGCTACTATACAAACTGTTAGTGTCATTCACTTAGGAAAACCATTTTAAGTGTCCTAAGTGATAATTATTTATGTTGTATTAAACTTAACTCTCCTTTACGCTGATTTGCATATTTTACACTAAGATTGATCAGAAAATTTGTTAAAATATGTACGTGATGAATCCTAATATATACTTATACTGAAATGTGCTTTTAAGTCTCTACAAGATTTAAATTGTATAGATTTATGATCCTTTTACGTTTACATGTTGCAGTGTATTTAATCATCATACACGTTCATCATAATTTATTGTATGTGTCGGTCACAGTAAATTAATTAAAATCTAGGATAACATGACAGTCGATTTACAATTCGCCTGGTAACTCTATAAGTTTCCAAGTGGTTATCTCCCATTAAATATAGAAAATCAGAGACAATACGTTTATTAAAAGATAAATTTTACATAAAGGGGAGATGTGTGCCTTGTGACTTTATAGCCCACAGCTACAGTTTTTTTACTTTTTACTTCCGACGTTTACCCAGTACTAGAAGTCATGGTCATATCTATGAATTTAGTTAGTTAACTTCAAATATTTACTTTACCCTGCACTGGACTCCATCTAAGAAACCTTTGGTCCGCCTTTCCTTGTAAATGTAACTACCAAACTGAATGTGTATGCAATTTAACTTTTATAATTGTACATTTCATATTGTTTGAATTTTATATTTTAATATTTATTTAATGCAATCAGGCTAAATTATTGACCCAATCTAGGAGAGATTGATAGAATGTCTCAATGAACTATAAAGAGAAAACATAAAATGAGTACATCAAAATTAACCATTAGGAAGTTTGAAACTAATAGATCTAGTAATGACACTTAAAATTCGATTACATTAACCAAATCAGACTGTAAATAGAGCAAGCTTCAATGAGTCCACCAAATATGACATTATTGTGTGGCTAGAGTACATTGATAATTAAAATAATATATTTAAAATATTCTAATTCTTTATTGGTTATTTTAACATTCTTTAAAAGAAATATTTTGATATGTCTATCTGACACTTATATTGCAAGACGAAAGGGGAGAAAACTCAATTTTTGTCATAGCAAAAGATGCATATAAGATGAGCTTCATACTCCAAGCTATTGTACACTTCTGTTGCTGACAGAAAACTATCGTCTAATTACACAACGCTCGACGTTTTCATAAGTCGGCTGATCGTAATAGAAACGCTCTCTCTATCCCTATATTTCAATGAAATTAGAAAGATGATGACTAAAGATTATAACCATCTATGTTGCTATGAGTGGAAGATGGCCGAAATAAACCGAAATTTGTGAAATAATACGTAAGTTTTCATCATCACTATTTAATATTTAATTCTTATTAATTACAGGTAATTTCACGCTAGTGAATTCCAGCAGTGGTCAAGGAATTATGACATCATTTATGACACGAGCTAATGATCCACACTGCCTCAATTTCAGTTATATTGTCGGTGGTGTGGACGCCAAACTCGACATCCATATTCAGTTTATGGACAAGCCAGAGAACATCCATTGTAGTGTTTCATCTAATGAATCCTATCCATTTCATCTGGGACGAGGATATGTGCATGTGTCTACGAAAATACCTTACAACGTAAGTAATATGTAATGTGTATTTTGCCAGGATGTCATATAATGTATTGCTATTAATAGAATGGATACTCTCTCTCCTCTCTCTCTCGTCTTTCTCTCCTCTCTCTCTCGTCTTTCTCTCCTCTCTCTCTCGTCTTTCTCTCGTCTTTCTCTCCTCTCTCTCCTCTTTCTCCTCTCTCTCTCTCTCTCTCTCTCTCTCTCTCTCTCTCTCACACACACACACACACACACACACACACACACACACACACATTCATAGCGGTATCATTGTGTATCATATAGTGGCACTCACATATCCTTTAAATAAACCCTACCACCACAATTTCAAATCACGGGTGGTATTAAAATTACACATACAATCATGAGGAAATCTCACTTTAAAAAAGATTAAAATGGAAAGAACGAACATATCCACAAATTTTCCATTACAACACCTCTCGGACTACATTAGCATTGTTGAACAAGTAAATGAAATTAATACTTAACACATAGCACTCCCTTCTTTTTCGTTTTCTTTCTCATCCTCTCTCCCTTTATTCCTACCTTTCTTCTTAAAAATAATACTTATAAAACAATATTTAATAAAACTGTGAACTAACTCTGTATACGATCTAAACACGTATTAATACTTACAGATACAATTCTTAAAATAATTAATTACATACATTTTACTAAAAATGTAACGAAACAAATTAATTTATATTCATAACGAAGAATACATTAGTTTACAAACGCACTGTTTAATAAACATTGACTCAGACAAATTGGGATTTTTGCTGATGAAAAGACGCTTATTTAGATGTCTGTTTAAAGTTCGGAGTTTTCCCGTTGTCACTGCTTTCTTTTTATATTTCATTTCTATGGCATTAAGGAAGTGGCAATATTGTATGCATATAGACTGCTAAATTCATATAGTTTGGAGTTTTTAGTGTATTTCTGTTCCCATATTATTTTACTTTCAGGTTTCATTCGTTGGCTCTGGGTGCGATTCTGACAAATGTATTGTTGGCATTGATGACTTTACAACTTTAAAAAGAAATTGTTCAACAACTTTAAACTGTTATGTGCATCCCTCCATTCTCGGGGCTGCAAACTGGACATCTGGTTTGAACAATGTAACGGACAATTTGGAGACAACGCAAAATCTGGATGAATCCACATTAGAGAGCACTAAAGCTTCTGAGAGAGCAGGTACGAAGGCCTTTCAAAGTGTTCCGTTTTCTCATTGTATGTATTTACTGCTCGTGACACATTTCTACTTTCAACACTTTGCACACATAAAGAATCGTTTCCTATTACAATAGGAAAAAAACCGGAAGTGCTAGAACGTGTGCAAGTTTGCAAAGCACATACTATTATTCTTAATTCAAGGATGTAGTTTGCGTGGCTAGGACTTGTTTGACCTAATAAAGCAATAAGGCGTATTTGACCTTTTAAAGCAATAGAGCGTGTTTGACGTCATAAAGTATTAAAGTGTGTTTGATGTCAGAAAGCATTAAAGTGTGTTTGACGTCATAAAGCAATAGGGCGTGTTTGACATCATAGAGCATTAGGGCGTGATTGTATTTATTGAGAAATAGACCATGAATTATGTCATGAAGCGACAATGACCATACCTCTAGCTAATGATAATGTTAGATCTGTATAAAATATTCTATCAAACGTTTGACATTGTTGTGGAATAAATGTGCTTATCCGCATTTCAAAATATAATAATTATATACGTGTTGCCAATTTTATCATGCCCGACCTTGGGGACTGCTTATGATGATATTTTTGTAAGTTACAGAGTTGGAGTAAACAACTCAGGTTGAAAATGTGCTAGAAATTGCTGATGTAATTTTATAAAATTTTTGAAATACTTAGTTCCTTGTTAACTCTGTTAACTGTATGAAATGTAATTAGTCATTTTATCAACTGGATTATATATAATTCGACATGTCTTTATGAAACTTAATTAGTCATGTGTTAATTATTTTATTAACTGTACGAAATGTAATTACTCTTGTGTTAAATATTTTATCAAATATAGAAGAAATAATATGACTTCCAGCATAGAGTGCGTCATTTCCAAGTAATGTTGTTTAATTTTCAAACAGACACCCGCAATGCGTTCCAATTTATTTATATTCTTAACTGTCATCTAACTGCCAGAAGAAAGAGAGAGGAAGAGAGAAAAGAGAGTCCTAAAAATAAATTAAAATAAAATAAATTGTGACGCTAAAAGTATTGTATACAGTATGGAAAGTGTTAAATGTGTAGTGTTACTTGAAATAAAGCCTCATTTAATAAAGTGTTAAATGTGTAGTGTTACTAGCAATCAAGCCTCTTTTAATAAAGTGTTAAATGTGTAGTGTTACTTGAAATAAAGCCTATTTTAATAAAGTGTTAAATGTGTAGTGTTACTAGCAATAAAGCCTTATTTAATAAAGTGTTAAATGTGTAGTGTTACTAGCAATAAAGCCTCATTTAATAAAGTGTTAAATGTGTAGTGCTACTAGAAATAAAGCCTTATTTAATAAAGTGTTAAATGTGTAGTGTTACTTGAAATAAAGCCTATTTTAATAAAGTGTTAAATGTGTAGTGTTACTAGCAATAAAGCCTTATTTAATAAAGTGTTAAATGTGTAGTGTTACTAGCAATAAAGCCTCATTTAATAAAGTGTTAAATGTGTAGTGCTACTAGAAATAAAGCCTTATTTAATAAAGTGTTAAATGTGTAGTGTTACTAGCAATAAAGCCTCATTTAATAAAGTGTTAGAAGTGTAGTGTTACTAGCAATAAAGCCTCATTTAATAAAGTGTTAGAAGTGTAGTGTTACTAGCAATAAAGCCTCATTTAATAAAGTGTTAGAAGTGTAGTGTTACTAGCAATAAAGCCTCATTTAATAAAGTGTTAGAAGTGTAGTGTTACTAGCAATAAAGCCTCATTTAATAAAGTGTTAAATGTGTAGTGTTACTAGCAATAAAGCCTCATTTAATAAAGTGTTAAATGTGTAGTGCTACTAGAAATAAAGCCTTATTTAATAAAGTGTTAAATGTGTAGTGTTACTAGCAATAAAGCCTCATTTAATAAAGTGTTAGAAGTGTAGTGTTACTAGCAATAAAGCCTCATTTAATAAAGTGTTAGAAGTGTAGTGTTACTAGCAATAAAGCCTCATTTAATAAAGTGTTAGAAGTGTAGTGTTACTAGCAATAAAGGCTTATTTAATAAAGTGTTAAATGTGTAGTGTTACTAGCAATAAAGCCTCGTTTAATAAAGTGTTAAATGTTTAGTGTTACTAGCAATAAAACCTCATTTACTAAAGTGTTAAATGTGTAGTGTTACTAGCAATAAAGCCTTATTTAATAAAGTGTTAAATGTGTAGTGTTACTAGCAATAAAACCTCATTTACTAAAGTGTTAAATGTGTAGTGTTACTAGCAATAAAGCCTTATTTAATAAAGTGTTAAATGTGTAGTGTTACTAGCAATAAAGCCTCATTTAATAAAGTGTTAGATGTGTAGTGTTACTAGCAATAAAGCCTTATTTAATAAAGTGTTAAATGTGTAGTGTTACTAGCAATAAAGCCTTATTTAATAAAGTGTTAAATGTGTGGTGTTACTAGCAATAAAGCCTTATTTAATAAAGTGTTAAATGTGTAGTGTTACTAGCAATAAAGCCTTATTTAATAAAGTGTTAAATGTGTAGTGTTACTAGCAATAAAGCCTTATTTAATAAAGTGTTAGAAGTGTAGTGTTACTAGCAATAAAGCCTCATTTACTAAAGTGTTAAATGTGTAGTGTTACTAGCAATAAAGCCTCATTTAATAAAGTGTTAGAAGTGTAGTGTTACTAGCAATAAAGCCTCATTTACTAAAGTGTTAAATGTGTAGTGTTACTAGCAATAAAGCCTCATTTAATAAAGTGTATGTCTTTGAAGAAATTCAAACAGGTCTCGATAGCAGTTCCACCACTGATATCAACAACAACTCTGCAAGCTCGAGTTCCTTAACTTTCATTGTAATTGCATGTGCTGATGTTGTGATTTTCATCGCCATCATTATTGTAATTGTCGTTTTCTTGGTGCGACGGAGACAAAAGCATATGTAAGGATCCTTTTATTACTACAATCTTTATAATAAAATCTTAGAATTGCTTTCGCAGTTTGCACAACGTGTTATATTTGATGTAAATAGTCTATAAGAAGGAAAGATAATTAACATAAGCCATATTTGGAATACGCATAATTTATTGAATTATAGTAATCTGCTAGTTTAAAATACAATTTCTTGAGTTTGCCGTTAAATATTAGGTGTATAATTTAGTTGAATGAGTTCCATTCTAATGTATATTTCTATCTATCTATCTGTCTATCTATCTATCTATCTATCTATCTATCTATCTATCTATCTATCTATCTATCTATCTATCTATCTATCTATCTATCTATCTATCTATCTATCTGTCTGTCTGTCTGTCTATTTAGTTATTCTAGAAACCTTTCTCGATGCGACTTTAAATCGGTTGTGTGAACACTAACCCTCCACCCGTGTTCCAATGTTTCTTAGGGAATACATGCTAACTATAATTAAATCGCTGTGGTCGTATTACTGCTGGTGCAAACGTCTACATAAATCCTTGTAAATAAGTTACGAACGTGGATTGCCTACATTTTAAATATGTGTCTAATTAAGACTACTGTAAAGACGATGTTGGTGCTTAGTTCAGGTATGGAATGTAGCCCACTATAATGCACACAAAAGATTCATGTATGAAATATTTTCCCTTTCAGAACGAACTCCAAGAATACGACCTACAACACAGATGTTCAGAATATGTCTACCACTACAGACACGTTATCTGTACCAGGTGTGTTTTTTATTACAAGTACACATGAATATATTCATTTTAGTCATTTCTTGTAAACAACGGGTGTAAACCGAAATCACGTAATCGCTGGTTTTAAATATGTTTTATAAAAACCGTTGCAATCATTTCAATCAGATTCTTGAAGGTAACGATCTGATTAGTGTGTGATTATTATTTTAATTAAATAAGCGTTAATGCATCTGGCGTAGCCTTTAGACACAGAATCAAAACTATTTTTCTTAAAGTATTAATAATTGAGTTAGTTTGATTTTAATAGAGGTAACATGTTTATTCTAATACTCTGAGCAAATACCATTAGGTGGAAATTATTTAAGAAAACAACAACAGTTTAGTTCATTCTTAGACGATGTATTATCCGATATTTGTGTGTCCTTTAAACAGTACGTTTCTCTAATTGAATGATATCATAGTTAGGGCATACACACAGATAAATACTGCTTTTCCCCTTTTATTTGCATACTAATATTTGTATTATTTCTTCTTTAAGCTTCACATATTAAATAATTAATATTTTATATTCGTGCAAATCCATTAGATATCACTGCTTAGCGAGTTTTCAAAATTGGATCTTGCAAGCATCAAGTTTTTAATATTGCATGTGTAAGGTGTATTCGTATTCACAAACTCGACACTGTTATTTTTGTCTTATTTACATCCTTCCTGTTTTTGTCATAACCACGTTTCTGTTGGTGATGGTTCACACACACTATGTGCTGCTGTCGAAGTTTAGTACAGTATGGTTAGCATAAAAGAATGGCTTCAATGAATAGTCATGTTTGATGCTGTTTGACAAAAATATCATTAGGTACATACATGACATTATTACAATTTCAAGTACATGACATTATTACAATTTCAAGTACATGACATTATTACAATTTCAAGTACATGACATTATTACAATTTCAAGACGATTTTCTCAACTAACATGAGGATGAGATATGTGACAAAGCCAAATTGTTACAACTTACAAGGCTGTTTAACTACTGAGCATTATGATTAGGGGTACATCATACACAAATTAATCAAAACATACCTTATGCTTTATAAGATTAGCTATCGTTTTCTGCAAATAAATGTAGACCTAGTAGAAGGTATATTAAGGTATGTAAAATTATGTAAGGTAGGTAAGATTATGCAAGCGTTATTAATGTATTTTCTCACTTAGTGCGTTACATGAAGCTAGCAATGTCACGTTACATTAATGAATCTGCAAATCGCTCGAATTAAAGATGTGTTTAAAGTGCTACATGTACAATAATTTTGTCAAAACAAACTTATACCAACAACCTTTGTCATTGTATCGATATATTGGTCAATTACAACAGATCTAATTCCCGGCTCCAGACAGCAAAACATGACTGTAATTAGCGGGTCATATGGAACAAGTGAAAATCAACACTCCAGCTTTGAAATGAAAAGCAACATGTCACCACGCTCCAAGTTGCCACCAGACGACATCATTCCTGGTGATGAAACTCCGGTAAAATCTCACTTAAAAATTCCGTCAAATAATGTTTCTGCAGAAATACCTATATCAGACAGACGCGACATTCCGATAAACGCCATTGAAGGAGAAAGTAAAAGAAACAATACTAAAAGCACAAGACTACCCGAACAACAATCTGGAGTCCATCAAATCCAACAGAGCAGAAAGAAAACAGAAGGCGCTGACGAGGGCAAGGACGAGTACAAAAGGCCAGCAGGAGATAACCCGGCAGGAGCGAAGAAAGCGGATGACTCCACTCTCAAACTGTACAGTACGCTACACAGTTACGTAAGGGCCCTTGCTACTAACGAGAATAAAGACTCTTTCAAAGACTGAATAAACACGTCACAACTTGCTTACAAACAAAAGTTTTGGAAAGTTTTATCTGTCGACATTTGTCATTAGTATGACCATACACCCAATGTGTATTTACGCTTTGTAAACTGACACAGTTACATAAATACTAGAGACTAAAGGGAACATTATAATCACCTCTCAGAACGATCCTTTCCTCATATTGTTTGAGGCACTTACAGTAAAATAAATACTAAGGCATAATTAAAGTATTTTGCGAAACTCAACCCTAAACATTATTTATTACGCAGTTCACTAACGCAATACCATCTGGCATCTGTCTAGAATGAAATATATTTAAACTAATGAAACTTATATATGATTACGCTATAATTATGTGAAATCATAAGAGGGTATGCTAGTGGTGCACAAAAGCGGAAATCTAATTTGAATAAAAATTAAAACATATATCAATGTTGCAGACAGATCTAATTAGACGTGATAAGCTGGAAAGATTTTAAAGTCTTTAAGGGTCATAAATCGAATGAATGATTGCTCGTCCTGACTAGTGTTAATTATATTTTATGTTAAAACAGAGGGGCGTAATGTAATTGTAAATAACATACATCAACACTTGTCATGATGCTTTAGAAAAAATGCAAGTCGGGACAAATTCCATTTCAGTTTACAGTGAATCCTAACTCGAATGTGTATGTTGTGTAGCAAAGGCGAAGGAACACGGTAAATAATAACACTAGACGACAAATAACTCGCATACTGTTCTTGCCAACATAACCACATCATATTAACGAGTGCAACAATTAAACAAGTATTGGTGACGTTGTTTCACTTTCTCGTATAATCCAATATGATCCTCTATAAATGGTAATGAGGTAAGTTTTCCAGCTAAGTTCTATTTTGAGTTTGAATACTGACGATCTGTCGGTCCTGAATCATGCAGGCTAGCAAGGCGATTATAAATATGTTTCATCCAGTCGTCTGATACATGCGTTTTCTTTTAATTTATGTGCGAGCGTCTGCCATATTTTTTACACAAAACAGACTCGTTACATTTCTCAAACTTGACAGAACAAGGCTCTGCAATTTCCTCTAGCTGCCTCATGTCCTAGACGTATATTATTCCTGGAAATTTGGATGTGTTTATTTTAATCCAAAACTAGTGGGCAGAATTTAAAGTAAGACAAATCAGGTTACATATCTAAGAAAGAAAGAAAGAAAGAAAGAAAGAAAGAAAGAAAGAAAGAAAGAAAGAAAGAAAGAAAGAAAGAAAGAAAGAAAGAAAGAAAGAAAGAAAGAAAGGAAGGAAGGAAGGAAGGAAGGAAGGAAGGAAGGAACAAAGAAAGAAAGAAAGAAAGAAACAAACAAACAAACAAACAAAAGAAAGAAAGAAAAACAGACAGACAGAAAGAAAGAACGAATATGACCATGAAACTAGCAAAAATATGCACCCGCGTATTAACAGAACAAATAATATTAACATTGGAACGAAAATATAATAAAGTCACCTATTAAATATTTAAAAGCGCACAAATAAATATTTAAAATAACTGAGTTATTTAACTCGAACATATAACTCATTTTTGTATAAGTGAGCAGACCGTTAGCTACGCACAGCGTTTATGATGAAAAAGTTTGGAGTCAAGGGCATTTATTTTCACGACATTAGAACGTGTTCTCATTATTGTTTATTAGTTCGATGTTTCAGACTGAATAAAGTTGCTTTTACACAAGAATCAAATGTGTTGTGGATTGATTATTATTTATTATTTCAATTAGAGTTGCAGCTGGAATTTTAAAGAAAATTAGTAGAATAGTTGTTATGTTTGATAACATAAATATCATCCTTCCTTAATAAAACATTTCGCTTAGTGACAGGTAATGTTGGTCTAATTCTATAACGCTGTCTTTTCTTACGAAATTGTGTGCACTGATACTTGTATCGTTAAATTATTAGTGCCATCAAATTATGTTATGGAGCTGCTCGAACGACTGCCATACATTTAGCAAGAGTATCTGAAAAGTCTAAAAATAGTACTAAAATATGGAGAGTTCTTGTATTTACATCTCTATATCAAACTGACAGCCCCACCCACATAATGGGATGAGAAGATTATTGGCGCGTATAGCCGATCCCCGAATTCTAGTTGTGACAAAGAACATTATTTATGTACAAAAGGTGACTCAAGACACATTAGATGAAGAGGATTTTGTATACATTTCACTTATCATCAAATTTAAACTTAAATTATAATAGCACTGCCAAACTCGATTTGATACCACATATAGTCAGATAATTATAAATTATAGATAGCGATTTATTTGATATGGAAAGGAAAATGTATTGTATGGCCTACTTTAGTTATTCATTATAGTGTTCTTTATAAAATAAAGCTTGTATATGTTCACCAACATTAACTAGAGCCTTACGGTTTGACTACTGCACTGAAACTCTTGATGACTTTCAAACATTATTTTGTATTAAATGTCTAATACCAGAGCATTCTCATATTGCCTTCATATATAGGAAAAGGATGATGGGCACTTTCAAAACACTGATATAATTACAGAGTGAACATAAAGAAGTATATCAGGTATAAATCTGGCATTTTTCTGGAATGCTTTAATACTGCTATCAATCAATCAATCAGTCTATCTATCTATCTATCTATCTATCTATCTATCTATCTATCTATCTATCTATCTATCTATCTATCTATCTATATATATATATATATATATATCATCTATCTATCTATCTATCTATCTTTCTATCAATCTATCTATATATCTGTCTGTCTGTCTGTCTATCTATCTATCTTTTTATCTATCTGTTTAGTTAAAATCTACTGTAACCATATTAGTGCTACTACATTTTATCAATCGGATCTTCTCGAAAAGTGTATTTGCCTGTTTTCATTCAGCCTGGGAAGGCTTACCTTACAAGATTACAACTCTATGTTTAGAAGTTTCCATCAAGGTGCATGTATTGCTATATTCAATGCTACACACGTGCAGAGCGAAGATATTTTAGCAGATTAGCTGTACATTTGAGATTTATGAAAGATCACTTGAGCAGCACACGCTAAGGTATACAGGGCTTGTTGGTGATTGGGATATAGCACATATAATAAAGTGTGTCACAGTAAGCCCTATAGCGACAAAAAAAAGATTGAAAAACATGAATGCATGCATCATGTACAAAGACATGTACATAGACAAAAAACTCAGAAACCTCAAAATTAACACCAAAGAATATCTGCTTAATGGAAAGATGGTGGGAAGGGTAGACTTACAGAGACCACCATTGATAAGCTAACATTTATTATGGAAATACAATCAGAGTAAAAAACATGACATTGTCAAGATGAGATAGCTGTTTGGATGGTGTACTTTCACAAGTGTTTTTCAGATAAGTAAACCTGTTCACAACTTTTGTGATGCTAGATGGTGCTCCTTTCTGAAGGCTAGAAGAGAAGGTAAATATTACACTCACAGAACAAACCATTATCTCCCTTCTACAGTCATGAAGGCTAGAAGAGAAGGTAAATATTACACTCATAGAACAAACCAGTACCCCCTTCTACAGTCATGAAGGTTAGAAGAGAAGGTAAATATTACACTATAAAACAATCTGAAAAGACCTTGCCGAGATAGAGCTCCTAGCAAAGTACCTAGGTGGCTACACACAGAACCAGACTGAGTCAATCAATAGCATTGTATGAAAGATGTGCTCCCAAAATAATAAAACTGGACTGAAAATGTTGAAATTGCTGTGGCAGTGGCATTAAGCATGTTCAATGATGGTTGTTCCAGTTTGATGGCTATTTAAACGATGACGGATATATATCCAGGACAGTTCTGTCGCACGTTCTGTGAAGAAGCTGATTGAGTGTCAGGAACATTCAGGTATGTTTCCAGCCCGGGAATAAGAGCCAGCCTTTCTAGAATGAAGGTTTGAATTGCAGTACAGAATAAATGTGAGGAAAAGGTTAATGTTATACAAACAAAAATAGACTGTCCCATAACAGTACCAATGCACTGCAATCACATCTTATCAATTATACTCAATAGCATACACACATAATAGCATTTCTCAAAACAAACTGCTCGTGGGCTCATTAAACTTATTAAAGTATAAACAAAATATTATATAGCATATTAAATTGCCTGTTAAAAATACACGCTGCCTTATAAACTCCGGCATTACAAAAGGTTGTGTTTAAATATATTGTTTAGAATGAAGGCATCAGGTTTGAACACAACAGCGGATTATATTTTTGTCTTCTTTGTTAAATGTAATACTTCCCGCGGTCTCACCTACAATTAAAGGAAAAAGTACAATTTTTTTATGTCAACGTGAAGGCAATTAATTTCATAATAAAATAAAATATAATTGAAATAGGCAAATATCAGAAAAAATGCATTCTTATAAAGATTATATTAACTCTATATTGGAATCATACACGTTTTGGTGAGCATTAACAAACTGTGGTGACTTGCGCACATACATACTGTTAGATGTATATTGATTAAAATATTAAAATCATCTATTTCTCTTACTAGAAGATTGTGCTAGTATATGAATGCTGTTATATTCAACAAACCGGTAGAGACAGAGCGCAGGTCGGTCAGGAAAAGAGTATGATTCTCCTGTCAAAAAAAGCATATACGAGTCTTGCCATGATGTATTTCTCTATACTAATAATATAATGTTGAAAAAACGTTATGTTGGTAAGATTCGCGCGTGTAGGTTTGTAAATTGTTCTCGTGAAACACTGAGGTTTTTTTTTAAGTACATGTCGGACATGCTCCATTTATTTATTGGCAAAGGTTTGTGATGGGGTGAGGTGTTATGTTGTTGTTATGGGTCACCCCAGGGTGCGAGGCGATGATGAAACGATGAAGATGCAATGGGACGATACGGCAACCACAGCAGGAGAGGCAGAACACGCAACACGTGTTTACATTTTCAAGATCTTTATTTCGGCGACACACCGCCAACCACGCTCCTCTCTTGACCAAAGACGACTAAAGACGAATCAAGACGAACGCTCTCGCACACTCTCTCACACACAATATATCTAAAAAGTCCGGGCGGCAAAGGGGACTCCACTAAACAATTCTGGAACTGCTGACTAAAACTAAGGCTAACGGGTACATCTGTGCTAACCTACTTTCGTTCTAACCTAAATTTCTCCTAAACTACCTAGAGTTATATAACACTTAAACTATCAAAAAATACTACATTAAATACTCTTTAAATACAATACTTCCTTACCATATAATTCACAAAATAAATTATAAAATAAAATAATTAACTATATTCATGTGCCAAGGGAAAACTAAGTACACATACATAAATCATAAAATACAATAAGAAAGCAATATAAACTAACTTACAAAGGTATATAAATATAAACTACATCCCACTAACTATTAGAATATCTAAATATTAACTTTACTTGATAAATGAATAATATATAAGTGGCTGTCAAACGTGTACCCAATGGCACAGCCACACATTCCTATATAGCAGACCGCGCCGTGTGATTCAAACAAGCGGCCGATGACCTACTTTGCTGCCCGGCAAAACAAGCGCTACGCACACACTGCTTTGTACACGTACATCCACCCTTCCACAGGTTGATAGCGTGTCACTTCCTGGTTATAATAGAGTTAACAGTAGTGTGCTTTCCAACGATTTCAAGGCAGACGGTCTTCGTTTGGTGTGCAAGTGTAGCATATGTTTTGATTATAACAACGAGTTGCTTATTATTATATTCGTGTATCTCAGCACCTTGTCTAGATGTGTTGTGTGATTATTATTTTAAAGGTCTGTTACACGATATGCTACTTTGACTCATAAACAAAAACGGTGAGTTAGTTTTAAATTTAGTTTATGCTATTTCTCTTTTATTATCATGAGGTCATTATAAAACATATATCATATAGTAGCGAATATTTATCCCAAATAATTCCGAAAAATACAATGAAACCTTGCCATAAATATCATAACGGTGACATATTTAAGAGAGTTTACTATTTATTTACAGTTTGCATCTTGACATTATTATCGATATATTGTTGCATGTTTCAATTACCTTTAGATAGATAGATAGATGGATGGATGGATAGATAGATAGATAGATAGATGGATGGATAGATAGATAGATAGATGGATAAATAGATAGATAGATAGATAGATAGATAGATAGATAGATAGATAGATAGATAGATAGATAGATAGATAGATAGATAGATAGATAGATAGATAGATAGATAGATAGATAGATAGATAGATAGATAGATAGATAGATAGATAGATAGATAGATAGATTTGTTTCACAATTGAAGTTTCTTTTTTAATGTTTGAAAAAGTGGAGAAGATGCTGCCATAGTCTATACAGCTTCTTTTGAAATATTTCTTACTTTATGAAGTTGATGTCTGCCCTCCATTTACTGATAAGTAAGAATGCGCATAACAATGCGATGCTTTACTGCTTTCACTAATTATGGGTGTATGTTTGCTTGTGTGAGTATATGCGCGTTATATATATTTGTATATACGCAACAATGATGACGAGTTTGACAACGACGATGATGATACTGCTTCAACCACTACTACTATTACTAAGGAGGAGTAAATTTCCCTATCCCTCTTTCTAAACGTAACTGTTAAATGTTAAATACTTTCACATACAACGTCTCCTATTTTCTCCATTGAATTGCACTGATTCAATTGACATTTAATATTTCTTTCAGTATTCTTACATTTCTTGACTGATGTTTAGTTTGCATAGCAAATAATTGGACTCAATTAATGTGCTGTTCACAACAGAGTACATTGGTGATTAAACATTAAAAAATAAATTCAAAATAAAATAGACTATGATATTACAAAAACGAAGAGATACATTAAAACGCAAATGCCATTTACTGTAAATAATACAGAAATATTTTACTTCCACGACTTACCCAGGAATAATGCTCAAAACCAATGCAGTTTTGGAAGTGGATTAAGCAGTCATTTCTCAGTCAACCAATCACACTTGGTGCATAATGTTGCATTCGAAGTTGTTTGCAGTCTTTGCACTCTGGATTCACACGAATCCTTTGCTCTCTGAGCCGCCCGTTATTCCTGAACGAATGTAAGTAGTCACTGACACTTTTAAGCAAATTAAAACGACAGGTAGAATTTACATTTTATATAATTTTCTGTTATTAATAAACAGTTATTTTGAATAAATGAAATGTGCTAAATCAGTATAATTATTAAAATTCATTTTCAATGTTTGACTTTATGAGAGAATTGCATCTTGAGCAATCAAGAAATGAAAGTAAAATGTTATTAATTACACTTTTTAATCGTATTTTGGGGACAGTGATAAAAATTATTTTGTCCCTTTTGATATGTATTTACGCGATTGATAGAGTCAAACTAGTTTATTGCAGTGGAAACGTTTTGACAGTTCTAAACGAATGCTATCTTACTTTTAAAAAGTAATTATATAAGACATTCAGAGAGTTATAACATTGTAGAACGTACTTTAAAAAACAAAGTTGTATAAATAAATGCTGTAAAGAATTAAAAAATTTCACATATAGATGTGACATATAGAGAATTCAGAATACATTTATAATATTGTTTAGAAATGGTCGGTTTTAATCAGTGTGTCCTTCAAGAGATAATAATATAATTTGTCATAAAATTCAGAGTTTGGGACGATATTCCTGAAAGAAAATGAACAAATATCACCTTGGAGTTAAATTTATGTTTCCTAGTAAACACGTCAGACACTTTTAATAGTGTCTTCTGTATTTCTAGTTTATGTATTTATGTTCATCTCTCTCTCTTTCTCGCTCTCTCTCTCTCTCAACACGCAAGTACACACACACACACCCACACACACACACATGCACGCACACACACACACACACACACACGCACGCGCGCACGCACGCACACACACACACACACACACACACACACACACACACACACACACACACACACACACACACACACAATTATTCACAATAAATCATATGCGCATGCATACATATATACAAACAACACAAATTCAGACATACATAGTGACACCTATCCATGACTTCTTATATATTTTCGCATATTACTGAAACATTAATAATATTGCAAATTAGATGGTTGTTTGAAAGTGTGCCTTATTTTCCAGGATGTGTAGCAACTCATCTTCATTGATAAACGATTCTGTGAAGGGTAACTATTAATTTTATTGTTGTGTTAACATTATTTGATGGTATGTGATTAGGGTTGATATATATATTCGGGCGCTGTAAACGTTTTCTCTCTTCCACAAAATTAAATATAATCATTTATCATCGCATATTTTTTCCCGTAGATGTTAAACTTCTTACCAAAGGAGAAGATAAATCCATCTTCAATATATATTTAGCGAGCCCGAATACCCACAGACCTAAGCAGACCAAAATGCTTACAAACCAGCCTTATGTCGACCCACAGCATTCGGCAGACACATATACGGTCTACCTAAGTCGTGTATTATTTATTAAAACTTAGCAATAACGGCTATTTATCTATCTATCTATCTATCTATCTATCTATCTATCTATCTATCTATCTATCTATCTATCTATCTATCTATCTATCTATCTATCTATCTATCTATCTATCCATCTATTTCACTGATACACACATATATTGACAAACACTAATAAACTTTAAATCTAGTTAGTTAAAATGCACAATCATTAAACAGTAGAATTTCTACACTTCAATAATAGAAATTAAGGGAATGCATGTATCAAACCATTATGCAATCAATGATATAAGCCAAATGGTTAATTACAAATTTCCAAACATAATAAAGGATAGACCTAGCAAGACACGTTCTAGATAGTGTTATAAAAATTATGAGTGATATACGACTGCTTTCTGCTTCTATTTCCACTAGTCAAATGTATTTCTTTTTAGCTCTGTTTTAGTCTAACTCTATGACAATTATTTTAACTATTTTCAACAAGTCTGAGCTCATCACCGGACAGAGCAACCCACTCTATGTGATATTTCTGGACATTCTTCATTTATGATTACTATTTATTAATTAATATAACATATTTTATTGCAAGTGATCAACAATCTGAACTTATAATTATTAATAATTCTCCTACAAGACCAACATTTCTCTCACTTGGTGGATTATAAAGGTATCGTAAAACTCTACTCTTTACTGTCACATACTATATTATATTTTCATGGATGGGAACTTCTTACTAAAGGAGAAACAAATCCTTTATTCATTATTTGTAATGAGCCCCATCCACTCACTGTCACTTAACCATCTGGTTTGAACATATATGCAAGAAGGTTAATAAATTTAACAACAAATTATTGAATAAAAAATCAAATACAGAACATATTAATATAATCAATGAACATTCACATTTACATCGCATCACAACAAAGTTTGAATAAATGCCAGACACTCAATCAGTTATCCTATCAGAGAAATCAAAAGTAAAATGAGTCACACAGTTCTCAACAATCACAGTCTTTCTCTCTCAATTAGACGAAGGTCCAATATACCCCTTCTAGGCATGTTACACAATTGTTCCAGAATTGTCGATTCACTCACAAAGCACATTGTGGAGAATTATCCATAACTTTGTATCCACTATCAATCACTTCACAGGAATGTTTCCAAAACTTCACGTGTAGTTCTTGGCACACCAAGAGGAATTTATATTATATCCAGACAGCAAACTCAAGTCTTAATTTCTGCCATATTAGCTCTCGAATGGAACTCACAGGAAGCAACTTACAGTAAAATATTTACTGATAAGTTCGATGACCATGCTGGATACACACACCAATGTGATCCAATGAAGTACAGTAGTCACTTCAAGCACACACAAGGTTACACAAAAAGGGTGCACTCTTTTCATAATCTAATGATTGCCTTTATAAGTGTGTTACGTTTCCAGTATTTATTTATAGACCCTGCCTAGGATAATTAAGGACTTTAAAAGATAATAGATAAATTAATTCCTTCTCTCATATCCTATACAGACTGGTTGCTCAACTTATCATTTGACTAATTTAAAAATGTGTCTTGTAGTGCAGACGACAGATTTACAAACTGATAAATTGCGTACGTTAGCTGGGTTGGAGTCGTTAAATCCCTCTAAATTAATATGCATTCGTTATGTCATTCAGCTCAATCGCCCCCATCCAATCCAAGAAGTTACTCATTAGGTCTATTATGCATAATAATTAACTACGAAGAGGTTTAACAATTAAAATAAGATTTAATAAAGTTTAACAATTTAACAATAATCAAATACGAGCGCGAAAGTCTATTTCTTAATTCTTGCACGTATGTGCTTAAAGTTTCTCAAGAGAAAAGGTGCCCAATTGTTTCCTTATGAACTTTTGTATCGACTGAGGAATACTCAGCTCAAAGTCTCTGTATCGCCTGGTCTCGTTATTCCAGTCCGTACTGGTCTCCTCACAGTAGTCACTCTAGCGGGAATGCACGTGGCATACAGTGGAAATTATCCTTTTTATGTCGCTAGTGAACTTGAGTTTAGACCAGCATACGTCCGTTCTTTGACGATGCCTTCAATGGTGTGGACTCTTAGAATAATTGAATTCTCTCCTCAGAATTCAAACCAGCTTGTACAGGTCTTCGGGACGAAGACAAAGACAACTTGTCCAAGTTCAAGGTGTAGACAAGGAACACAGAACAAGGCAAAGGAAAAACAAAGGAAAGGCCGACCTGGGGAAACAAATGTGTCCCTTAATAGTCTGCTAGTGTGTTCGTTACTTAAGCACGTTCAGTTAAAATGCCTTGAATTAGAAATTCGACTACGTTGTTTACAATTTAGATTTAGAAAACATAATCTTCTCACGCATGTTCCATTTAACAGTGCATGACGTATGAATAAAAATATGTACAATGTTAAATTAATGTTCATACAAAGGGGTAATTCAAACAGCAAAGCCTTCACAATTTACAATTAAAATTACACGCAATGAATTGAATTACATGAGAAATTCATATCCAGCGCAGGCATTTCTGGCTCTAGTGAATTTAAAAGCAATATAAATTAAAGTTACAATGGAAAAGAGTTACAATAAATTTATATTCCGTAACTTATAGGTTTTCAGTCATTTCAACGAACCGTGCTCAAGTATATAGTAATACAATATAATACATGGCACAAATACATACATAGTTAAAATATACAGAATACAATCAAATATAAATGATACCTTATGAGAAGTCGAAGTGTCTATTCTCATCTACCTCGCCGGCCAGTCCGTATGACTCAAGTAGCTAACGTGGTCTGTCGCGTAGCTAATTGTTTTCTCGCAGTGACGGGCGGGAGCGTTTTACCAATATTTATAGGAAAGCATAAAGCATATCACGTGATGGATCGCGTGGCATGTAGTTGGTTCTAGAACCTAGACAATGGGCCTAAAGTTACATAACGTCGTGACCTCTTCTGGAAGCTTCTCGATAGGAGAGAGCTTGAACAAAGGGTTTTCAAATCTCAATATTTGAAGTAAACAACAAGTGGGTCAGCAAGTCATGACATTTTTATCAGACTGTGACAAAGTGGACTTACGTATGTCAAAATTAAAGTGACTAGAATATATGACATTCTTTTTTCAACAATGTAATTTTCCGTCTGTCCCCTTGGATGAAGTTATTAATCAAAAAATCTACTCATCCACTTGGGACTGGTTTGGATTGCACCTGCAAGTTTACCATATACTTATCTGAGTTGTTTACATCAATAGTGTCCATTGCAAAATTATCATCAGAAACAAATTATTAAGTTTAGAAATAGGGAAATATAGCTATCTAGCTAGATAGATAGATAGCCGACAGACAGACACCCAGACGGATGGATGGATGGACGGACGTGCGGACAGGTGGATGGGGATGGAAGAGCGAGCGAGCGAGAGAGAGAGAGAGAAAGAGAGGGGAGCGTACCTAAGTGTAGAATGTGCATTTAATTATCTGATCTATCTTTTCAGCTGTGCCGATAGAACTGGGTTCTTGCACGTTTAATCACACAATGTGCAACTACTCAGAAGCTTGCTCTGATGACCCCGGAAACGTAACGTGGTTGACAGTTGAGGGTTGAGTATTAAATTTGTTAAAAAAGATATATTTTCACGTAACTCCTCTTTTTGCTATATTCTTTTACTTTGTATATGTAATATATTTGCCATTAAACTATTTTTTTTACTCACATTCGAATTCTTAAATGAAAGTTAGATGTTAATAATACTTTAAGAAATAATGTTAGCATCATTGTATATCGAATGTGGTTTGTTTACTAATGTCATTCTCCGACAATTTCTCCTCATTAAGAAAAAGCAGAGTGTCACAAACTGAAAAAAAGAATAGTTATGACTGCAATCATCAATTTAGATTCTGCATATTTCGATCTTTAATTCATGTTAAAATCACTTAGAATTATTAATTTTACGTTTAGGAAATCCATGCCGTGCATATTTATTTGTTTAAAACTTCATAAAATTAATAACCATTTGCATCAAAATAATAGTATGATGGATATCGGAGACTATAACATGATCTTTCCCTGAAACAGGACATTCAAAGCTTGTTTATCTATCTATCTATCTATCTAATTAAGAAGCAAATGGTAGACAGACAGATGAAGACAGAAAGAGAGATGCATACATTTAAATAGAGAGAGTTAATATACATTGCATCATATTTTTCAGATTATGTTTATTGCAAGGGAGTTTTAGGGCGCCTACAAGTGTTTTCAGCCATAATTTCTCCTGTGCTTAACATAAGCTATGTCTCATGTCTTCAAATTAAGTTTACAATGCAATTACCGGGAAAACTGAGTGTTTTCCTTGCGAACTCTACAACAATCACAAATGTATTTAATGTGAGTACTCGGGAAATAACCGATTTTAGAGAAGAAAACATAGAGCTGCAACCTTCAGTATCAGCGGTAAGTTGAAGAATATATGAATATTTATAATTGTCATTAAATATTCCTTTAATAATATATTCCTTCATTCTGTCATTATTTCCCTCCCTCCCCATCTCTCTCTCTCTCTCTCTCTCTCTCTCTCTCTCTCTCTCTCTCTCTCTCTCTCTCTCTCTCTCTCTCTCTCTCTCAGCCTATTCAAATATATAAATAATAAAACATAAAGAAATCAATGTATTACTTTGTATGGATATTTAGTGGGCTTATCTTCAATTCGTGGAATATGTGCGACACTTGTAAGCCTGGGCAAAATTCACTTGTGAATAATTTCCCAATTTGGTTTCATGGTATTTATGCATAAATAAGGAGTAATGGCATGAATTCTCAGATGAGTATTAGGTTTGAACAACAACCCATCTCCACTATTGTTCGAGTGCATTGTGTAACATGCACGGACTTTTCTTAATTGCCCATAATAGGCTTACAGCAAAACAAGAGGAGAAGAGTTAGACTGACATTTCTAAATCTGGATAAACAATTACAGATTATTTATTCTGTAATGAACAAGACACACACAACAAGGGTAAGTGTGTATAAATCCCTTTAGACGAAGGTAACAAAACAATATCGGTGTGAGATGAAGCTCTTTATTTAATTGATTGTTTAATTATTATAAATACATTGAAAAACACAATTTCAGTTGAACGAATTATCTGTATTAATATTGCTGAAATACAAATCATTGAAAAGTAATTTAATTCTTACTACAAACAATAGATGAAGTATACATTAATTACAAATGTTGATATTAATGTTCTTGTGTTTAGTATAGAGTTGTTCTTTTTTTAAACATCTAATTGTTGTTAGGTTGGATTTCGAGCTGGGGAGCCAACTAAAAATTCAACAGTGAAATTGAGAGATGTGAAATTACAATTTGGAAGCTGTTATCATCAGCGTAAGTTAATATAAAAACTAAATTTCTTTATCATAAACATATTAGCATAATGTCTCTAAAACCAAACTGTATAATAATAAGAGTATTAACAAGTATTTATTTTATCATTTTTATACTTAAAATGTTAAGATAATGAAATATTTACACATAAATGATTTAATTGGCTAATTCTGTAACAATGAAGAACGAATCATACTGCAAATTAATAAATATATTAAAATGAACCATATTAATTATTAATGTCATTTCTATGGCAGTTAAGTAAACGTTTACAGTGATCTCTTATCGATCCACCCAAACATTTGCCCTTACATTTTCGCATACATTCAGTTACCATATGTTTAATTAAGCAATTAATAAAGGAGTATAATTATTTTGGTAAAAATCATAAAATCATGTTTTATACAAATATTTCAGAGTGTAACTTCGATCAACAAACATTCTGTAGATTTATAAATGAAAACTGGACGCTCGCAGATGTGACGTCATTGAGCACATCACTGGATTCGTGGATATCAGGAAATCGTGCATATAGTTCAACTGCAGAATCAGCAATAGCAGGTTTGGCTGTTTTCTTGTCTCTCAAACAAACCTATACTTCGAAAAATATTTTGCACGACTTGTCTCAATTTTCAACGTGCGCCCCTTTGTTCCAATTAGAAAACTGCTATGCCACAGATAAGATGTATTTCTCGGATGGAAAGTGATGAACTCTTGCATAATTTAAATTAATCATTTTAAAGAGATGTTTTCGCACATATTTAATTTTCAGCTGCCAGAAATATACTGTTGTACAGTCAGCATAACATATTGCAAACTTAAAAGGACATCAACATCGAAGGATTGCAAAACTGTAAGCTTTCCCAATTATGAGACATTAGAACAAGATTTATAAGCTACACTTATAATCTAAGTTGCATTTGTGATGAGGACTTACATGGGCTACATTTTCAATATATTTCCAAAGCAAAATGACATGTTCTTCATATCTTATTCTCTCAAAGCCAAACATTGGTGCCCTCTTTCGTCGTCAGTTTCTTCAAGCAGAATAACAATTACATCAACTCTAGTACTTTCTTATACCATAAATTGCTCATGTAGTCACCATATCTTGCTGTCATACATCAAATAGTCTAGTGTATTCTCCACACTTATACACTGCTTCCTTTCTCTGTCTTGGCTGGTCATTGCAGTTTACAATCAGCAAACCAGCAGGTTCAAAACATACATTAAAAATATAGATCTTCTATTTAAAATATACTCAGGGAACAAATACTAAGTTTCCAGTTCATTGCTTTAAAACTCCATTATTTTTACAATTCCAGTCTCGACTTAGTTTCCTGCAATGGTATTTATTAGCCTGATACATACATAAAGCATAATAAATGCAGCTTATCAAAGCAATGTCAAGTGTTAGCATACTACATATATGCATCATAATTCAAACATTTGTGAAAACGTACTCTACTCACATACTACATCTTTACGTAAAAAACAAGTATAACTCCTCAAAAGCAAAAATTCATGAAATATATCCATGTCCGTTCTCTCTCAACCAGTCAGTTAAATCATCATTAAGCTAACGACCACCTTTCAAGACTGGACTTATTTGCCACTTCGAATTCAAGTGATCAGACAATAGATTTCTCTACAGCAGGTAAACTTTTCGATTTTAGCCAATTGGCTGGCTCGTTCTCATAAATCATAACTATTGGATAAAAATAACTACTCACCCAGTTGAACTAGTTTGCATTACATCAGCATGTTATCAACTCGGGATGTTTACTCTCAACTCTGACACTTACAAAAATAACATCGAAAGGAGTGCTCAAGGTCGGGTTACTCTTGCAATTTAACAATTTATATAGCAATTAAATATTAAAATATGTATAGGCAAACTTACTCTACACAGAGTGAAAAAAGAAAGGCTGATGGGGAAAAAATATAGAAGTTATATAAACTTTCTTTGGGAGAAATCTAGGAGGTAGGAATATGAACTTTATCACATACTAGATATCTCTGAGATAGCTATATTAGAAACTGAAATTGTAATTGTGAATTGTAATTTCATTTTCTTTTATATTTAATTTTATATAAAATCTTTATTAATTTTATTCTGATCTTTGTAAAAATCACTCCTTATCGTCTTCACTTTATGTAAATTCCATATTGTAATGTTTGTTCTGTCTATATCCTGTTCTATATTTAGTGATGATTTCTTCACTGCGGGGCTCGTGTTGACCTCAATCGGTTGTGTTGTCCTAGATTATTCATTAATTTACGGGCCACCCACAATTTGCGGTCATCATCCGGGTATGAACAAATGTTGAGAGTAGGCAACATTTATAGTAGGATCTATTATTATCAGGCATTATTTAAGGGGGAGGTAACTTCGTGTTGAAAATATTATATTGTAATAAGAAAATGAGAGTTTTGTAAGGCGGAATGCATGTTTCTTTTAAAATGTAGACTACACACTCTTATACTTTGATTGAAATGTTTTGATATGTTTCTTCGTAGACCTGTTTTGAAAATTGCATGCCTAGTTAGAGTATGGATGCAATGAATTTTGATTCATGATTTGACTATGAGTATATAAGCATATTGTTTTCCTGTGGATGATAAAAGTTGATATAATTCATTAGTGCAATTATTTTATATATACTGGTTTGCCAATAGGATAATGAATGTGGATTCTGCTAAAAGGAATAGATTGTACATTCAGTGAAATTCAGTGGATTTGCATCGAAACATTAGCACAACGCAAAGTGGTACTGCAATTGATAGGTGGTTAAGTTGCAGACGTGTGTGGGAATACCAATTAGTTAAAGGGAATTAAAATTTAAGAGTAAGCCTCGAAAGGAAGTAGTGTACTGCATCATATTATCACAGGATAAATTACGATCGAAAGAGAAATGAAAGCTTTTCTAAAACATTATTATACACTAGTATGTGAAGGTGTTTTATTGATTTGTATCGTGTTTGATTGTGCTAAAGTATTGTAAAGAAATACCTGCCTATTGTACATATATTTCGACAATAGAAGTAAAATCTTAGAGTAATATTTCACTCGGTTTGAACATTTGGTCGAGGCATATCACATTCCAAGAGAGCATTGGGAGTTAAACTTGTCTTGATTTCTCAGTTAAGAATGTTGAGCGGAATAGCATGGTAGATGCGTATATCTATATAAGTAGGTTTATCAATGAAGCCATTCATGTGCTGATAGCATATGCACAAGCAAAATATATATGTGTAAAACCTATAAGGTGGAGTGTGCTTTTTTCGCTGCTATACTGCATGTGCCTAGTAATGTGCACAAGCATATTCGGCATAAGATTATATAGACATTTTTAAATGTGATTTCACGATTTCTGGATCAAAGGTTACAATGTATTATGCCAGTTTAAGGTTCTATTTGGGCTACAATCTACTTATCCTAGCTGTTAATTCCGATCCTTCACCAGTAACTCTTCCAGAGAGAACATCCTCTGGAATTCTTTTGCCACATGTCTATCAGTCGTAGAGGAGAAGTGTTACAAGTTTGCTATAATAGTTGTGTTTGGCGAGAAAGGAATTTAGTATTGATTTAATTCCCTCATTTGCATGCATACCAAACTACACAATGTCAGAATCAATTCCAAGCGCCACACGTCCTTAATGCAATCTGCAAAACTGTTTGAATTAAATGTAGTCATTGACATAAAGGTAATAAATATGTCCAAATTTCTTTTGAACATACTTAGTTTCAAATTGTATTTATTTACAAATAACATAACTTAGTACAGTCGAGATTTAATAAATTTAAAAATCACACTGACAATTCATACTTTTATTGCATGCACGAAACTTTAAATAGTACTAACAATAACATAAAATAAAATGTGAGAAAATGTATATTTATGTTGTTTGTTTTTTTTTTAAATATAGAAAACCTTAAAAATAATTCATGTTATTACTTCATCAAAATATATATACATACATACATTATTATCGATTTAGAAAAATCTATTCTCTACTCTAGGTACTTTTGCTTGCATGGATGTTGGGAGTACAGAAGGAAGTTTGGCAACAGTTCTGAATCGGGCTGTTCCCCCTTATTCAGACTGCCTGACTTTTACTTACCTTGTTGGCGGTGTCAACGCAAAATTAGAAATCTACTTTGAGCAGTTTAATGCATCAGCAGAATGTAAATGGAAAATTTCATCAAATGAAACAAGTCCATTAATAATGGGAAATTTAAGTGTGCAGATTCCTGCAACATTACCTTACAGAGTTTGTACATTTTGTTTCTGAATTTCTGTGTCTACTCCTATATAGCCGGTTTCTGTTTTTAAATGGATATTTGTTCACTTTGCAAATTCTTTCTTTATTTCAGTGTTTTATTAATTTATCATATTTCTCAATTCTTCTCTGTCCCACTCAACCATTTCTCTCTGTTATTTTGCATCTTCTTTCTTTCTTTCTTTCTTTCCTTCCTTCCTTCCTTCTTTCTTTCTTTCTTTCTTTCTTTCTTTCTTTCTCTTTTTTTCCACTTCTTTCTTCATTATTCGTTCATTTTAAAATCAATTCTTTCAAATTCTGAAAGTGTTATAAAATATCACTAAAAAAGCAGGCATTCAATAATATTATTTACTCTTCCTGCATCATAAATGTGCTATTTTATTTTTTTTAAGATTAAGCTTTTGTAAACTGTAACGCTACTAATTATGTTCGTGAATGTACGTCAGAAGCGTTGGATTTTGGATCTATTCGACTCTGTGATTTTGGTTGTTAGATTAGATCCGATATTTGACGTATTTGTGAGTCTATATGTCTACGGTGGTCGACAGGTGGGTGATCAGTCACAATTAATATTGATTGATGGTTTGATTATTGAGGTAAGGTTTCCGTTCAGATACATGCCATCATATACATTTAGTTTTACATGAGGAATTTGAAGTGGGTGTTCAAATAATTTACTTTATTTTGTGACTACTGAATACGATGCATTTATGTTTATAATGATACTGAGCCTAAATCTGGGAAAGTATATCTAAAATTGATGTAACATAATATTTTCTTTAACTGAATCATAGCAGGTAAAAAGAAAATCAGATTGTCAGTGGTATTTAACAACACAAACAATAGTAATCGTAACACTACTAGTAAAAATCGTCGTCGTTTGTTGTAGTAGTAGAAGAAGAACTACTAGTAGTATAAGTAGTAGAAGAAGTAGTAGTAGTGGTGGTGGAAATAGTAATAGTATAAGTGTATGAATCTGCATTTTAATAAATAATATTTAGATTAAACATATTACTATTTACATAATAACTATACTATTGATCTTGTCGATTAATTTCCTAACCAATTATCTTGACTATTTAAAAATATAGGATTCATTTTACAATGCTTTGAAACGTTTTGTATAAAAATGCAGTATCATTGCGTTGTATGTCGAAATTGTGTTTGTGATTTGTTAAATTAATTTTAATGAAATATATATTTCAGATAATTTTTAAAGGGACTGGATGCGCTGGCATGTCTATTATTGCCATTGACAATATTCTCACTAAAAACGAAACGTGTGATAAACGCAATACATCTAGTGTTTATCAAAATAATACTTTTCTATCAAATTGGACATGCAGTGAAAATGCGACATTGAATACAATTTGGAAACCGCAGACGCCAAGTGGAATTTCTGAAAGTGTCCAGACTTCCCCGACTTCCGATTTAACTTCTACAACACAAGGTTAGTGATTTCATAATTTAACACTAACTTTATTCCGTAATAATAGGCTGGTTGCGTTTATGCATTAACTTAATAAACCTTTTACTTTGCGATAAGCACTATTCATGAAAATAAATAATCTCTATAAATAGTCCTTATAGTAAAACTTCAATAGTTACGATATAAGCGGCTATTGTTTTCTCAGTGGGTAAATAGAGAATAAAAGTGCCTGGTAACTAGTGTGATGTATCTACGTGTACTATTCCTTTTACAACAAAAAATTGGTAAATTTATCAAACATATCAACGGTTCATTCAGAAAGGGAATAATGGATACAAAACTAATTTACATTTAAAGTAAATAAAATGTTGTCTTTTATATGTGATAGGTGCAGGAAAAAGGCGAACAGTTGATTTTAATTTTCTATTTTCTACTTTCTTATTCACAAGCAGAGACTGCTGCCATTGTAGGACCAATCATTGCTGGAGTAGTGATCATCATCGCAATAGTTCTTATTTTAGTCTGTGTTCGAAGAAAAAGACAGAAAAGGTAACTGTTATTCCACTACATGTATTATTTTAATTTAAATTCGCTTTACCCTATGATAAATTATAATTGTATGTCTCTTTAATTATAATAATTTTATATTAATGGCGTGGTTTGGTGAAATTAATGAAATCTCCATATTTTAATTTTAAAATTTGCTAATGTATTATCTCAGTATTCTTTATATAAGTGATACTTGATATTATAATTGAAACATTACCAAATCAACACTCTTTCATAATATTTACGTGGTGATTTTCATTTCTCAGAGATTTAGAACACATTCTACAGCTTATGATATGGATTATGTATATTTTAAAACTACATTTCTGTGGTTGCATTTGTGGACATAATTTTGGAAATCATATCTTATTTTACTCATGTACATAATTAATAATAATAATTATCAATGCATTTATTATCTAATATCACTAATTAAATAAATTAATGACAAACTAATTATTAACCTGTCTCACATGTGCTCTTCCTTCTGAGGTTTCAGTTTACAGAATTTGATGTTTTCTGTCATCTAATTTAATAAGCTTTTTCCACTTTCATAGCAAACAAAAATATATGACTGCTCAAGTATTCTAATCAATTATTATTTCAAATGTTAATGATCAAAATGTAGTGAAAAACACAGCGTCCGAATGAGAAAAATTAAACGAAGCTTCATTATTAACGTGTAGGACTTCATAATGATTATCTTCTCTATTTTCATTATTTTGTTCGGGTTCTTGGGCGATCAGCTAAAGAATTATCAGGGCTATTAAAAGTTATACAGACAAGTGCAAAGGAGGGTATTGTGACACAGAGCATGTCATTTAGTTAATGCAGATAACAAACTTTCATAACCAATTTCAAGTGATGAGAATGTTATTTTTTTTAATATTTATTTTGGTAACGATCCTCCAACACTCGTCTCTCAAATGGTAGATATTATAAACGTTTTCTTTCTCTATTCCACATCAACCACCATTTACAGTCGCATAAGCTTATCAGCATCAATATGCGTAAGATCAATAAATTTAACAATAAATTTATTAAAAGAAAATTCAAATATACATATGACAATTACAATGAAACAGACAATTTGACATCAATATATATTCCAACGATAGGTTTATTTTATGTTATTCTGGTTAGACAAATTACCGAAATAAGATATTAATTTAAATATTTTAATGTGACACTATTACAGAGCGTAAGTAATTGTTTTACAATTAAATAATCTCAAAACAAGATCACTAGTGGCAATGGATTTGAATTTTGACAAGAAAGCTTACTTCTATCGTTTGACAAGAATACGTATTTATATCGTTTGACGAATGCATTTAGACTTATAACTCCATATACTTCATATTATTACTATTAAACATATCCATCCATGTCAGACAATACATAATAGATGCCTAAATGTACATTTTAATTTATTTTCAGCAATAGCAATAAGAATACCTTTACTGAGAATCGTCAAAGGCCCAAAGAATGCTCAGAAAGTTATGATTCTGGTCAAGGTGTGTATTTCAGTAATTTTCAGTTATTTGTATTTAACAGAAATATACAACTACTTTGACAGAAAAGAACCAATATGCAAAATGAATATTTTGCAAATATGTATGCATCTATAAGTTGATAAGTGGTTTAGTAGGTGGTATTCTGATTCCTCTTTTGTCATTTTCTTTCTTATCATTATGCTAATAATCGGTTTTATCTTTTGAAGGGTCTATCTACTATGCATTAATCATAATTATTATTCTTACATCTGTTTTCACGGAAGCTTAACATAATTCCATTTGTTTTATGCAATGATCAAGGGTATTTCTACCATGTGTATTCTAATTAGCATTAAACAATGCACGTTATATGCAAATTATGAAAATATCGTAAGTTATGCGATCAAGAAAATTATGTTTGGAAAGTATGAATTTACAAACAATTTAAATTTAACTCTTTTAAATTACCGCCAAGATGTGTCAGACATATCAAAAACTAATTAATCACGTATTGTCCTATAACATTGCTCGTTATTAAACATAATACTAGTCATAAAACACGTTCACGTTTTCCAGACTATACGATACATAACTAGATGTACAACAATGCGCAACGTATTTGAGTGTTACTCTTATGCAAGAACTTTTACATATAATGATTATGTTAAACATTATGGCAGAATGATAATTGTTCATCTATCTCTTCGGTAATTTGCAATTGTATGTTATTCATGTTTAATACTAATATACAAAATACCGGTCTTATTCTAGATGTTTTGAATACACACTATTTTGTTAAGTATTTATTACCGCATGCTTATATGTTTAACGTGTTCACTGTAAATAGGTCAATATTCCGCCTCAGGAATGAGTTATAACAAAATGATATCATATCAGTTCGCTTAATCGACGAACAAATTAAATTACAATAAAATAGAATTTGCTGTTAGGCCTTATCATAACGTATTTGTGACATTACTGAAACGAATCATAAATTGCCAGATTCACATTTTGACAGCGTGTGGCAGCAATAAAGAAAGAAATATATAAATTTACGAAAAACTAGAAAGAGCGTGAGAGAATTAAATGATCACGAACAAAATTACAATGCATTTTATATGTTGTAATTAATTGCATCCCATGTATCAAAATATATCAAGGCAACACTGGTTAGTAAAAATATTATAGAAAAAATAAACTGATTTTAATTAGTACAGTTACGAATCCTGTATACTATTGCTGTTTGAAACGACACACACGCACATAAACACACAAACACACACACGCACACAGCCACACACACACACACACACACACACACACACACAGCCACACACACACACACACACACACACACACACACACACACACACACACACACACACACAACACATATAAATATTAAACGAGGAATCATATTTCCATATGATAATACTTGAAGTATATTAGTTTGCGTTTAGTATTGTTCGATGTTTTTCAACTATAAATACAGAATGTATATTAAGCATTTAGGTTTTCATAAACAATATAGGTAAATATTAAGTTATATTTATTTTAAAATTATTACAAAGAGACATATTGTGTTCAATATTAAATGTGTAATATGGGCTCTCATACACACGCGCGCGCGCGCACGCATGCACTCACACGCACACATTTCTATCTACTTATAGATAGATAGATAGATAGATAGATAGATAGATAGATAGATAGATAGATAGATAGATAGATAGACAGATAGATAGATAGATAGATAGATAGATAGATAGATAGATGAAAACCCTACCCACAGACCTAAGCAGACCAAACGAGTATATTCATACTTGAATATAAGGCATTGATATATGTGATATTCATACAGAATAATTGATATATAGATATCTCATCATTAACTCATGACAAATATGTGCATTTATCAATTTACAGTTCCTAATGTTTATGTTGTTTTTTTTTTACTTTGTAGAACATTTTATATCTATGCATTCTTACAGTAATATGTTGTTAGAAACTAAAACCACACATTTGCCTCGATATGTACAGTTAAAGACTAGTAATAAAATTATCAGTGTATAATAATGTTAGAGATGTGTCCTTTTAACATTTTATTTTTTCCTAAAGATTGACTTCTTACATAAATGTATATACTAATAGAAATACTATACACATAGTCAGTTTATCAAAAACTACAAACTGTACATGCATTTCTGATTAAAAATAATGCAATCGATTTATATTGTCTTTTCCAGGATAGCATTTTGACAAAAGTGTCTCATTTCAATTATAACATACTTCCAAACTGCATTCATAATTATAATATATTTCTGTAATTCAAATTAATTTAATATATAATTCTAATGTTTATGTTCTGTTTGCAAACAAATAACACGTCCTTTATTATTTTGTTTGATTGTTTATCTGTTACGAACAGATTTACACACCGACGATAAGCAGTTTGAAATTATTAAAACACTGGACTCTGCAAGATTGGATGAGACGGTGACTACTGATATTTGCACCCAAAGAAACAACCGCCCATATGCGCCCATAGAAGTCGATCAGCACGACTCTCATGCGTATGACTTCATTCCAGAAAGTGGAATTTCTAGGAAAATACCTTTAGAAGAGTGCGATCATTACGACCTCGCAGGTACAACAAATGAATTTAATATGCATTCCTTAAGCAGTGGAAACAATTCAAGTAATTTCAATCGTTTGAAGCAAGCTGGGCGGCCAGATTACAGTACAGCTCAAATAAGTAGACAAAATCATGGGGTCACTGATGAAACCGTTGACGAATACAACAGAATTGAGTTGGAAAACCACACATCTAAAAAAGAATCAGTGAGTGCAACTTTAAATGCACATGACATGTTACAATCTAAAGTACCCGCTTACAGTTTGGTTCAAAAGAGTTCACATATACCCAAGGTCACGAATGAAACCGTTGACGAATACAACAGAATTGACAAAGAACGACACATATATGGAAAGGAACCAACATCGAATGTGTACAACAAACTTAAATCTCATGTCTGTGACATTCCATCAAACTGCAGTAACGAATCTTTGAAGCCAGTTATGGATATGCCACAAGATGACTACAACAAACTTGACTATAAACAAAACCATCGTAATCAACCGGCAGACGACAAAGGAGATGAAATAGAAGATGAGTGCAGCCCTACCTTAAAAGCATACTCTTCAGTTGGCAATCACACGGATACGTATGCCCGAGTGCATAGTGATAAGAAGGATAACATTATTGCCTCTGACTATGATCATATTGTCTGATAAACTGGTAGCAATATACAAGCATGCATAAGCTTGAAATTTTGGTCTTATATGTGTTATATATTACCGTAACATTGTAAATAAAATTGCTTAGTTTGCGGATGGATGTTACGTACGACGACTATGTTGAAAATATTTATAGTTATTAAAGTTTTATGTGACACATAACACACTTTGATTTATGTATTCGGTTTCTTGTGTATTTTTTGGCGATAAGGTAAGGTACACTAGGATATTCATTTTGAGTAAACCAAGATTTTTCAGCTTGTCGCATTTGTTAGTCATATTTATGGATAATGTGGCAATTAGTACTCATAGGAACGTTGCACAATGAATTCAGCTTCGAAATCTTTCTTTTATTTGACCGAGGACGGCCATGTGCTTGTATTGGTATCCCTCAGTGTGCACATAGTTTCATTCTATATCTGTTTGGAAGGAGATAATCGGTCATATTTTCTTAATGCCAACTATGTCCCATGCTTGTAAATGGACATGTCTTTCTTTTCAGCTTAAGTCGTTTCAAATATGACATGATGAACACGTACGATTCATGAAATGCAGAGTTTTACATTCCAGAATAGTAAAATGAATGTAATACTCTGCATTTCATGAATCGTAGGTGTTCATGGTAAACATCATGTCATAGAAACATCATGTCATGGACTTAGAAATACTCTATTTTGCACGCCTGTACTGGCAATAAGAGGACATATATATATATAGTATACGTTACTTCGAATTCAAGGCAAAGCTATTAATATAACCGTTATTTACCGAAGAGCAAATTAATACAGTATTTTCGTGTTTTCTGCTGGTTTATTAGCATCTTCCTGGTAATGGTGTGGCTACTTTGGTTTGAAAGGAAACATAGGAGCTACGGTCTAGTTATGTCAATGGTAGATTACAATTTATGACTTTTAACACATTTGGCTTTACATTGTTTTAGATTAACTCACACAATTTAACCCTTCTCTTTTGATATGCTTTTGAGTTATTGTGACTTGTGCGTTTGTGAAACGCACAAGCAAAATTATCAATATTATTTTTAAATGCCCATTAAATCTATATTTTAAAAAAAGTATAATTGTAGCGGAAAACATAACTGTTAAATTTATACTAACTGCGTTTTATAGCTATAATTGTAGATTAAGCCTACAGAACTATATTAATTACAAAGCCCCTAAACACGAATGACAAAGAATCTTTAATCTGTGAAACGATATCAAGAAGTGTTATGTATATGCACTAAAATTATTCTGATTTGAATTGTATTATTTATGGTTTAATAAATGTTTTGAATGATTGTGTGTGCTTATGAGTGTCGTGTTTTGTGAAAAATAGTGAGTGGACATGTCCCCGCAGCATCTACAGTGGATTCAATCAATTTTTTCCACCCCATAATATATTTTTGATAATGATTTTAAAAAAATAGTATTATTTGAATTAAAGATAGTATATTTTCACCTTGAAATGGTAGTGCTTTAGTTCTAAATAGTATAATGTAGTCAATAACTGGCATGTTTTGAATAGAAAAGTGTACTTAAGACAAATATAAATTTCTTGAATGCACACCATTTACTTATGCTGGTCATAGGTATGTTTCCATCTTTTAACTATTTACACTTTACAGTCTTCTTTTAATCAGCGTTTGCAAAAATGACATCGGTATTCATATTTTATGACGAATACAAAATTTACCCATTTTTAAAGTGGGCAATTAATTTTGTCTTTACTTGTTTATGGCGTTTGCTTTTACAAAATATAATTCAAAGTAATATTAACAAAATGTATGTATGTATATTTATTTTAACCGTTTTTCTTCTTTTTAAGAGATCATTATCCACAATACCAAGTGAGTGCTCTTCTCATTCTCTATAGTATCCCTCTCTACTAAGACATTTTTATCTCTTGAAACACGTTCACAAAACTCTTTGAAAATAAATTACGTATAACCTTTGTAATGTGGTGAAAATAATAATTGTTTTTTAACATGTAGTCATCAACACTGCCATGTTAAATGGTATTTGAATAATGTTCTCACTGAAACTTCCGTTAACGACACATCGTTCAACACCTGCTATCATTGAATAGCCTCTCTATTTATAGCTCAGTGAGAAATACCCGATTATTGGAAAGGGAACAAGGTTGTACAAAGGCGGGCGACGAACGTCCTGCACAGTGCTCCGATGGCCAGTACCAGTACGCCTCTTCCCACAGAATACTCATGCATGTCAGTGAAATGCATTTTTTGTTTGCTTATTCTTTATCCCGCTCTCATATAGCATCCAATTGTGTGTAAATGTGCACATTGGTAATAGCATAAGCTCTTTTAAATGTTGACCTTGAAGATTAAATCAGGCCGCAAGTGTATGAACTGTGTGGGCAAACATGTACCACATATTTTCTTTCTTTGCAAAGTGTTTGCTTTATATTAACACAATAGTTAATGTTTCAATTACTCTCATGTTTCACTTTTATTATTCTTTCAAAGAACGTTATAGCAAGTCTGCATGATAGAATAATTGAATGAGTGAGTGTATATTTGTACAGACCGGCGCTGAGAACAGCACTACGTGTTTCTCCACATTCGATACGGGTATGGTAATAACGGGTATGGTAATATACTTCCTTGTCACACGTTTTTCTTTACAACTGATTTTATGTTGGTACGGTGTTAGCACAAAATGTGTAAAACAGTCCTAGAGGAAGCGTCAACAACAATTACATTTCACAAACTTGTATTGTAGTCCTCAGTTACTTGAGCTGTTATTTTCTTCATGAGGAGACGGGAAAAAAAGATTAATATTATAATAGTTACTTCATAACTAGGTATGTATTTCAGCACTTGCATTAAAATCTTACATTTCTAATTTGGAGTTATTATTCTTATTAAGAATAAAACATCCTGCGATGTGAATTCGTTTCAAGGTTAAATGTACTGTTCTCAGTTAAAAATGTTTGACCAGAATTGTACACATCTCGCTGGTATTGATACCATGCATTTATCAGTTGCATTCGATAAGATGATCAAATTACAATGTGCATATATGCCTTTATCTATCTATCTATCTATCTATCTATCTATCTATCTATCTATCTATCTATCTATCTATCTATCTATCTATCTATCTATCTATCTATATGTCTGTCTGTCTGTCTATCTATTTATCTATCTATCTATCTATGTCTGTCTGATCATGCGTCCATCACATCCATCCATCCATCCATCCATCCATATATCTATCTATCTTTCTATCTACCTATCTATCTATCTATCTACCTATCTATCTATCTATCTATCTGTCTATCTATCTATATATCTATCTACCTATATATCTATCTATCTATCTACCTATCTATCTATCTATCTACCTATCTATCTATATATCTACCTATCTATCTATCTATGTCTACAAACGATATACTATGTCTCTCTTTCTAACATTAGCCGATTGATATAACTAGTCTAATTTTGACTATAGAATGGAGTCTTGTTCGCATAGTCATGTATATAATATAACTAGTCTGATTTTGACTATAGAATGGAGTCTTGTTCGCATAGTCATGTATATAATATAACTAGTCTGATTTTGACTATAGAATGAGTCTTGTTGGCATAGTCATGTATATAATATAACTAGTCTGATTTTGACTATAGAATGAGTCTTGTTGGCATAGTCATGTATATAATATAACTAGTCTGATTTTGACTATAGTCATGTATAGAATATAACTAGTCTGATTTTGACTATAGTCATGTATATAATATAACTAGTCTGATTTTGACCATAGTCATGTATAGAATATAACTAGGGAAAATTAAATGTGCTACATTTGATAAGGTCGAGGAAAACGAAATATATTTATCATTCATTTCGTCGTAAAAAGTCAAACAAAGCTTTAGCCACGGGAATAACATGGGACACTATAAATGCTAGAATGCAGTTGTATAATTATAAAATAAAGTAAAGCATCTGCGCACTTGATCAGAATAAATATTTAATAATATACACCTAACGCAATGTCTAATAGGACAAGGTTCATATTTACTCTCTGTCATGGCGGTATTCACTTTAAATGTTTTATTAGCTTGTGCTCATGGAACTCATTCTCACGCACACTCACACTAACACAATCTCAAAGATACAACGAAACAAGAAATTGTTTCAGGATACATTTATCTAATTGACTGAAATTATTATCACGCAGTTTCCTTGAGTTCGGTGTGGTTGACGTATTTTAAAGGCAGGCCTATGTGCCACTGATTTGTAAAAAAAAATTTCCATTGTGCTTAGGTGTAAGGCTTGTACGCTTTGTGTACTTCTTGACAGGAGTTATGTGAGTTTTGTACTTCCTGAACACGCAAGGTCACGTGCTGGAACATTAAACACATCGACGTCATTTTACATGTTGCCTTCCTGCAGTCATCTAGAGTTTCACACTACTGCACACAAATACTGAATGCGTTAACAGATTAAATTGGGGAAATTATATTGTAACAATATCAAATTCATTGGTCTTTTATCTGATGGTTATGCGTTTACTATACAAAATCGATAGTTCCGGGAATATGTTTCTTTTGTTTACATTCGGTTGGTGTATGCTAAGAGGTCCATATGTAAAAGGTTAGTGTGTGAATTTACTATTACGAGCGACAAATAAAACATGTTACAAACTCGTTTAATTTCTCACTGAAGTATAAAAATATTTCTTTCTCTAGTACAGTAACAAAGTTACACTAACATTATACATTCTAAACTGAGTCTGACCCATCTTGTTTATATTATTATTTATATAAATCACAGTACCGGTCAGTTTTTTGCTTTTTTTTCGCTGACTTTTCTCCAGAGGATGCAGTAAGCCTTTTATCAGAGATATTCTCAGCTTTCGAGGTCCTCTGGAGAAAAACTTCCTCTCCTCACTTGTTTCTGGAGAGGGCGGAGGGTGGTTGTGTGTTGAGTACATGTAGTGTGTGTGTCGTCGCGTGTTGTCTTGTGAGTGTCTGAAAGTGTGTGTGAATGTTGGTGTGAGTGAGAGTGTTGTGGTTGAGTACCGGTCAGGTTTTTTGTTTGTTTTTTCTCGCTGGCACTCTCCAGAGGATGCAGGAAACCTTGTATCTGTGATATTTTCAGCTTTGGTGGTCCCCTGGAGCGTCTTCGAGAGGGGTGAGGGTGGTTGCTTGGAGGTAGTATTGATCTTCATGCCTGTAGTGGTTGGGAGGCGGGTGCAGGAGGGTGGTGGTGGTAGCCTCCTGTAGGAGTCGCCGTGAGGAGTAGTAGCTAGCTGTAGAGCACTGGAGGAGTATTTTTTTTAAAATTTTTTATTTATAAATATATAAGCCTGCCTCTTATGTGGGGGAGGTGGTGTTTGTTTCAGTTGAGTGTGGATCAGGTATCTTGTCTGCTTCTTTGGTTGTATTTGTTCTTGTGAGAAGGAGTGGTTGTTGTTGGCATGTATATGTGTAAAAAATTAAAAAATGTGATGGTGATAGTGTGTGATTGTGACTCTTTACTACCCTGTCGATGATAGGAGTCACATTTGATACGGAGTGTGTATGTGATTTTTATTTTTATTTTTTATATATATATTTATTAATTATTGGTGTGAGTGGACAATTGTGTTTATTTAAAAAAAAAGTGTGATGGTGATAGTATGTGATTTGACTCTTTACTACCCTGTCGGTGTTAGCAGTCATATTTGATACAGAGTGAGTGTGTGTGTGATTATTATTTTTTTTCTCCCTTTTTCCCCCTTTTTTCTTCTATTTTACTTATAATTTTAAAGGAGATGGAGTGTGTTAGTTTGTTTTAGAAATTGTATGAGCGCTGATTGTACAAATTCCACTAGTTGTTTAGGCGGGAAGAGTAATGTTTGTGACGTGAATGGTATATGTCGTTGCCTAATTTCTTTCGTTAGCGTGTTTCTGTGCATTTGATGGGCTAGGCAGTCTATTAAAAAGTGTTCCATGGTGTTGTCTGTTCTGCATTGGGTGCAGGGAAGGGGTTGCGTGTTTGGTTGGTGTATGTAATGGGTTGAGTTTAGTCTAAGTCTATTTATTGCCTTTTCGTGTGTTGTGTTTTTTGGTTTTGTATGGTATGGGGGGAGGCAACTGTTTGTAGAGGGAGTTTATCAGTGAGGTTGTTTCTGACTTGTGAAAGTGAATGATGAGTTGTTCACCTTTGGTTGTGCCATATTTTGCCCCTTTGTCGGCTTGTTCATTGCCTGTTATGTTGTAGTGTCTTGGGATTCACATTAACGTTGTTGAGATGTGTTTAGTCTGTAGAGCTAGTAGTAAGTTGTGAATTTTGTCTGTGATGTATTTTCTTGAAGTGATGAAAGGGTCACTGATGCATTTTAGGGATGAGAGTGACAGGTGTTTTTTTTGTTTTTGTTTTTCGCTGACTTTTCTCCAGTGGATGCAGTAAGCCTTTTATCAGAGATATTCTCAGCTTTGGAGGTCCTCTGGAGAAAAACTTCCTCTCCTCACTTGTTTCTGGAGAGGGCGGGGGGTGGTTGTTGTCGAGTAGATGTAGTGTGTGTGAGTGAGTGTGATGTGTGGTGTACTGTGTGCCTGAGGTGTGTCTGAGTGAGTGAAGTGAGTGGATTGGAGTGAGTGTGTGTGTGTGTGTGTGTGTGTATGTGTGTGTGTGTGTATATGTGTGTGTGTGTGTGTGTGTGTGTGTGTGTGTGTGTGTGTGTGTGTGTGTGTGTGTGTGTGTGTGTGTGTGTGTGAGTGAGAGTGCCCTTATATACAATTCTAGAGATTTTGAGGAAGGTTGATAACCTTTCTGGGTTTTTCCGACTATTTTTCCGATTGGCCACGGTGGACCGCGCAACTCCAAGGGTAGGGTGAACTCATGGCTAAATTTATCCGAGTTATGCCAAAATCGCTGACCTCTAACAAACCCTTCCCGTCTTCAGGATATAGGTCAGCGTTGTTTGTTTCAAAACTGAGACTTAAATGGTGAAATTGAGCATGTCAATTTACAAGAAGAGAAAATTAATTAAGTATTAAATTAAATTAATTGAGTGCATTAATTTGCATTTTTCCGTCACAGTATGCTTTGAAGGTTCTAGCAATATCAAAACGTTTGGTTAGCCTTCTTTTAACAATATAACAAAATTTGCATAACAACTCTTCATGCACACCATCATAATTACACACAACACCTACACACTAGACTTAGAGTCTGAATCTAATACATAACCACAAAAATGTTTCTGTATGTAATAAGTTGTGTTTCCAATTAGATAACAGTCGAACACTTTTCCCTTACAACCTTTTGTCCACGTTGGTGTCTCTTTAGTTTCTTTACAGTTGTGCGTGTCACTGGTACTTTGGAATGTAAAGTAACACTTCAGTTGAAATATCAGACACTCCTTATTTAAACAAAATGTTGACATTTCATTTTCAATATGTATCATTATTTGCATGATAAACGTTCATACCTTGTGTCGTGATGACAGGACAATGCGTGAAAGAAATGAAACAAAAGAGCTACACGAAAGAATTCTTTACAAAATATCTATTATAATGTGGACATGATTGACCATACAAGTCATTCTGTTAAATAAATTTAGAACACTCAGCCAGACTTTTCGTGTACTTAATTACAATAAAATATATTTGTACTTAATGTTATGTGCATTATTGTGTCTTAACTTCATATAAATCAATAGATATAAAATATTAATAACAGTTTTACTAAATCAAAGGATATAAAGCTGCAATAATTCAACAACGCATGTAAAATGCATCATTTGATTCATTAGAAATTGTAATAGTTATAAGAGTCATGCTTTAAAAGTGATCATCACCTGTGTGACAATTAATCTTTTGTTAAAAGGGTACCTCTACGAAAATGAAAAGCTTCTATCGAGGGCAGAAAGTACTACTATTTCTAGCCGCTACAACAGAGTGTATATTGACTGACAGCAGGGAGCAAAGCAAAAGAAGTAAGAAAACAATATACTGCAATATACGCGCATCAATATAAACGTATAGGACATGACATGATTGTATCGGGAGTAACCTCTGAACACTTTACTTATCTTTTGATTTAAGGAAGCAAGCCAATGCTAGATTCAGATAATACGATTTGTTCTTTGATCCATTTGATTAACGTACTCTTATATGTGTGCTGCATTGCCTCAATAACTGATCTTTGAGTGATTGTGCCTTAGCTTACATAACTTGGCCATGCTACCATATATATGTGACTTGTGTGTGTGTGTGTGTGTGTGTGTGTGTGTGTGTGTGTGAGAGAGAGAGAGAGAGAGAGAGAGAGAGAGAGAGAGGAGAGAGAGAGATTATCTTAGCTAACCCTTTCATTGTACGATTGCTGTATGTTTTTTCTCTCCTCCATATTCTGAAATGTTATTAAGTGCGTTAAACACATTTTCACTCCACTTGCAACATAAGTAAAGCGTTTTATTTATGTGCATTGATTTGACACTTTACTTTGTACCAATAATGCACAACGTAATGCAGATCAGTATGCACCAAGACTGCACTAATTCTATTCTCACTTCCGCCAGTATTATAATAATTTATTATTCAGCCTCTTTCCACGACTTCTGTTTGACTGTCGGTTGTGATCCAAGGTCTCGGAATCTTACCAAGATTCTGGGAGATCCAAGGTTTTACGGAGGATGTGGGCACTTCCGAGGAGCGCTGCTTTGAGTAGTGGAGCGATTCTGTGGTTTCCAGGGAGTTTATTCAGGTAGCCTTCCAATTCAGATGTTATGTTCCCCAAGGCTCCTATCACTATAGGTATCACTTCTGCTTTTACATTCCACAGTCTCTGGATTTCTAATCTGAAGTCTTGGTATTTTTCTATTTTTTCTCTTTCTTTTGTTTTTATGTTTCTATCACTTGGAACAGCGACATCAATGATTGATACTGTTCTGTTGGCCTTATTGAGAACTACAATGTCTGGTCTTCGTGCAGGAATCACCCGATCTGTTCTTATCTCGAAGTCCCACAGTATTTTGACTTCTTCTGTTTCGGTGACTGCTTCTGGTTGATGCATCCATGCTCTTTCTGGGGTTTGTATGCCATAGTTCTCACACAGATTTCTATGTATGTGTTTTGCTACTTCATTGTGTCGTTTGGTGTATTCCGTTCCAGCCAGAACTTGACATCCAGATAGTATGTGCTCTGTTGTCTCATCCATGGATTTGCAGAGTCGGCATTTGGAATCATTTGAAATTTTCATGATTTTCGCTTTGTGTGCTTTGGTGTTGAGTGCTTGATCTTGTGCAGCTGTTATGAGTGCTTCTGTTTCTGCTTTCAATCCTGCCTCTTTCAACCATTTGTACGTTGATTGCTTTGTTGATATTTCGTCGGCTTGTCGTACATACTGGCCATGCAGAGGTTTCTGGCTCCATGTATGTGCTAGTTCTTGCTTCGTTGTTTTCTTCCATGTTTCTTTGTCTGTTTCTGGGGGTTGGAATAGTCCACTCATTTTTACTGCTTCTATCAGTGGATCATCTTTGTTGTTATTCCAGATGTAGTCCACAAGGCCAATGACTTCTGCTTCAATGACATGTTTGATTTTCTTGAGACCTCTGCCTCCCATTTTTCGAGATACATAAAGCCTGTCAACGTCTGCTTTGGGGTGTAAGGCTTTATGTATTGTGAGTAGTTTTCTTGTTTTCCTGTCCAGTTCATTTATTTCATTTGCTGTCCAATCTATGATACCTCCAGTGTAGCTTACTACAGGTATTGCGTATGCATTAAGGGCTTGTATTTTGTTTGCCCCATTTAGCTTGGACTTCAGGACTTGTCTAACACGTTTTTCATATTCTCTCTTAACTTTGGACTTCACTTCTCTCTGCATATTTTCTTGATGTTGTAGTATCCCAAGATACTTATATCCATTTTCCATTGAAACATCGTTGATTTTTCCGATGTCGAATTGCAGGCCTTCTGTTGTTTTGACCTTGCCTTTCTGGATGATAATTCGTCCACATTTCTCAAGGCCGAATTTCATGTTGATGTCCTCACTGCAGATCTTGACAGTATTGATCAGGGATGTGATGTCACGTTCATTTTTACCGTACAGCTTGAGATCGTCCATGTACAGTAGATGGCTGATGACCTGTCCTGCTTTCATTTTGTATCCTAACCCTGTTTTCTGGATCACTTGACTGAGAGGATTCAGTGCAATGCAGAACAGCAGTGGCGATAAGGAATCACCTTGGAAGATTCCACAATTTATTGCTATGTCTGCAATATTTGTGTTGTTGCATGTGAGGGTGGTTTTCCAGTTTTTCATTGACTCCTGAATGAGGTTCTGTATTGATGGCGCTACTTTGTACAATTTTAATGTTTCAATTATCCATGAATGTGGGACTGAGTCATAGGCCTTTTGATAATCAATCCATGCCATTGCAAGATTTGTTCTTCGTTTCTTGCTGTCAGTCACTATTGCCTTATCAATTGCCAATTGGTCCTTTGTTCCTCTGCTGCCTGGTCTAGCACCCTTTTGTTCATTGTTTAGAAGTTTGTTTGTTTCAAGGTGAGTCATGATTTTGTCAGCTATAATTCCTGATAGTAACTTCCAGGTGGTTGATAGGCAAGTGATTGGACGATAGTTGTTTGGTGTTGTGCCTTTCTGTGGATCTTTCATAATCAGACTTGTTTTTCCTTTTACCATCCATGCTGGCAGGGTTCCTGGTTTGTTTAGTATGTCTTGCAGTTGTTCAGCAAGTCTGCCATATAAGGAGGTAAGATGTTTCAGCCAGAATATTTGTACTTGATCTGGACCTGGGGCTTTCCAGTTTGCCATCTTTCGTATCTTCTTCTTAATGTCTTTCTCACTGATTGTGACGGTGCATTGTTCAGGTGTCTCTTTATGATCATCTTTCAGTTCCTGAATCCATCTGGCGGAGGTGTTGTGCGTATTTGGATTGCTCCAAATGTTTTCCCAGAAGGTCTTGGTATCATGAATGTTTGGTATTTGTTGTTCTGTTCTGGAATTTCCTTTGAGTTCTTGGTATAGTCTTCCAGGGTCAGTTCGGAATATTTTGTTCTGTTGGAATTGCTGACTTCTTGCAGTGTATCTCTTCAGACGGTGACTGAGTCCTTGAAGTCTTTGCTTTGCATCTTCTATTGCAGTCTTAGTGCTTCTGCAGTTGAGATGGTATTTGGCGACCAATCTTGCCTTTAGTTTTCCATTATTTTGTTCTGCTGCTCTCATTTGGCTTATTTCTCTTCTAGTACACTCTATTTTCTTTTCTATTCTCTTCTTCCATGGTGGTACTGATGGTTTCTGTGTTTGTACTGTGTCTGGCCTTATATATCTTTCAATTACTTTTGCAGTGGCGTATATTAGACTGTTGGTTTCTGTGATATCTTTTGTGGGGATACGTTTTAGTACTTCATTTGCATTCTCAATTGCTGTCCTTAGATCTTTGTTGTTTTGCAGCCTTCTTGTTGGGGTTCTGCTTTCACGTGACTTATTTTTGTCCATGAAGCTTTTTATGTCTTCAAACAAGCGTTGCTGTTCTTCATTGAAGTCGCATGGAATTTCCCCAGCGAGGTTGTCAAGTGGAATTGACTGTTGTGAGGCTGTGAATTTTTCAGTGTCTTCAGTGTCAGTATATCGGATTGTAGTAGTGTTCGCTTGTTGCTGTTCTATCTCTTGAATTTCTAGGACTGTAAGAAGCCTATTTTGTAGTATCGCTCTCTTCTGGTCCAGGAGCCGCTGTTCACTGATCATATCATGTGGATGGTGTTTGAGCCAGTGTTCATACATTCGTTTTCTATATCCTCTTGTTGTTGGTTGGCTTTGATAGTAAGAGACCATGATTTGTATGTTTTCCTCTCTGGTCCACTTCCTCCGAGTTTTTGCTTGCGTTTCAGTAGCCCATTTTTCACTAGAACACCCCGAAACATCAGTGCCTAGCGCAGACCTTGTTAACCCGGGCGAAGTCTGATCCGGTATGGAATCAAAGTTAGTTTTCTCCATCATGAATGGGATGGGCAAGTGTGTATTTTGGAGGGAGCCGCTTTTCCCTCCCTCGATAGTCCAGAGTTGGGATTGAACCCGTAGCCTTCTGGGTGAGGTTTTTCTGCTCTAACCACTGGACTATCGAGACACTATTTATTATTATTATTATTATTATTATTATTATTATTATTATTATTATTATTTTTATTATTATTATTATGCCTCTTTCCACGACTTCTGTTTGCCTGTCGGTTGTGTTCCAAGGTCTTGGAATCTTACCAAGATTCTGGGAGATCCAAGGTTTTACGGAGGATGTGGTCACTTCCGAGGAGCGCTGCTTTGAGTAGTGGAGCGATTCTGTGGTTTCCAGGGAGTTTATTCAGGAGCCTTCCAATTCAGATGTTATGTTCCCCAAGGCTCCTATCACTATAGGTATCACTTCTGCTTTTTACATTCCACAGTCTCTGAATTTCTAATCTGAGGTCTTGGTATTTTTCTATTTTTTATCTTTCTTTTGTTTTTATGTTTCTATCACTTGGAACAGCGACATCAATGATTGTTACTGTTCTGTTGGACTTATTGAGAACTACAATGTCTGGTCTTCGTGCAGGAATCACCCGATCTGTTCTTATCTCGAAGTCCCACAGCAATTGCTAACTGCTTATTTCAAAATGTCTTCTCAATTGAACATAATGATAATGAATTTTCCACTTTTATAATGCACATAGTAGTAATCGTAGTATTATATTTTGTCGTGATTTCACTATATAGTTTCAGTAGAATTCGCTTTGTGCCTTTTCTTACTAATATAACATTTAATTTATTTTTTTACTTAAGACATTTCCAATATTTCGTTAAAGATGAAAAAGAGGTGATACGAAAGCATTTTATATATGCGCGAATATGACTTGTTTTCGAGTACAGTTATTTTGTCCGGTTAAATAATAACAATTTAATTCTTGATGTACTTAATAATCACTCATTTATGTGCATTGATTTGACACTTTACTTTGTACCAATAATGCACAACGTAATGCAGATCAGTATGCACCAAGACTGCACTAATTCTATTCTCACTTCAGCCAGTATTATAATAATTTATTATTATTATTATTATTATTATTATTATTATTATTATTATGCCTCTTTCCACGACTTCTGTTTGACTGTCGGTTGTGATCCAAGGTCTCGGAATCTTACCAAGATTCTGGGAGATCCAAGGTTTTACGGAGGATGTGGTCACTTCCGAGGAGCGCTGCTTTGAGTAGTGGAACGAGTCTGTGGTTTCCAGGGAGTTTAAGGGAGTATAATAAATCTTTATTTTATGTTATATTTTTCTATACGCGTGCCTTAACGCATGTCTGGAGTAGTTAGTGGGTGGATGGGGTTTCGGGAGCTAGACTAATGAATAGAAGTGAATTTATATTGTTGTTTCACACTACTCCTTAAGCAGGAAATTTCACCTGCGGAAAAGTTATGTACTGGTGGTGTGTAAGTTTATAGGGATAAATAAGTCTTAAATTCAATCGTTGATAAGCGATTATGATAAACTAATTCATAATTATAATTATTAATCAGTATTAACAGACCAGGCGTGCCATACATTCTTCCCCTCGAACACCCATACAAATGTGATCTGTGCGGAAATGAGAGTTATACTTGAATCACACGAAATAAATTCTAATCTCAAATATTTTGGAAGTAAGTTTCCATTTGTTTCCATTTCTCTGTTGTGTCTTTTACATTAGTTTTGCAACGATTAAAAATAAAATAAACTGAAAGTTCTTTGTCTGGGCCCACAGTAGCACGGCGCGCAAAACCATCTACGACTTCGACCAGAGAAACACCTTACATAACTACAAGCAGCACATTGCAATATAGTACATCAGGTTTGTTTCGTCAATTATTTTTAATGTTAATTAATAATAAATACAAATATAAATCTTACAATTGGCAACTAAAAGATAGCATTTATACTTACAGTCATGATTATGATGTAAGTGCATGTGTTTGTATCAAAAGTCACTAGAGATTTATTGTTTTAGTTTACCGTTTTCCTTTACGCCTATTATGTTGTGATATTGTGCGTAGAATTAAGTATTTTGTTTACCTTGGTTTTGCTTTTGAGAAATGGTTGTGTTTGTCCAACACACGAGTTGAGCACTATTCGAGGGTATTCAGTGTTTTAAGCGTTATAGTGGTGAGCATTGAACAACGACAAATAGTGGTTAAGTGTGTGTCCAATCATTATATTATGATGGCTTCAGATCACACTTCATGTCCATGCTGACCAGTAAAAATAGAACCATCCATCCCACTCCCTCCCTTCCACCCGCACTGGACTAATCTACTACCTTCCACTTCCAAGGTACAGTCTTAAGTAAACAGAAACGAGTGAGGGACAGAGAGTCGAGACTGAGACAGACATGGATGGCTTAAAGAAATGAAGGAAGTCATCGGGCCTATAGTTTCGGACAAGATAGAGAAAGAGATATGGACAGTCTAATATACCTTTAGAATGGAATGTGATTTTCAGATAATGCAAAGATTTGTAGTAAAATAAGAATACAGTGTGGAAAAACATGGACATGTCTGAAGGGACAGTGACAGAGACAGGTATCATTATGATCATTGTGATTTTTAAATGTGGATGTGTATGCATTTTATGTATCTTTCTATAAATTATGTAGAAATTGTACCACTAGCGTTGTGTACGATGGACCTTCTGTTGTTCATTTACTATTTTCTGCTCTGGTCCCTGTCAGTTCATAAAGTATACAATATATTGTACAAGAAACTATGTACCTCATTTTAAGGTGCGCAACACTATTTCTTTTACACACGCCGAAACAGGTACATGACTGGTTATTTACGAGCGACGGTGTAGTTTGGTCTGTCTATTAACTTAGACCTGTCACACCCCCAGCAGTAAAACTGTTATATTAAAGGTGTAATGCAGTGAAGCTACAATGGTACTGACGTTGCAATGAGACACTGCATTAAGGTTACAGTTAACGATCCACGAGCACCAACGCAAACGTGACATAACAATTACAGTTAACTGACAACGAGAGGGGGAAAAGTATTTAACAATTAAAATTTAATATACCGGAAACGAACAATAATCATATAAGAAAGGTAATAAATATTTCCTCACAGACCTGTGTGGCCTAACAATGAATTGCCTAAAATTTCAATATTCTGACAGATCTCATTTCGGTGCACAAGCACTCTAGAATACAGAAAATCACGACCTCTGAATAGTTCAATCAATTAACACTTTAGATTGTGATGGTCTGTGCCATTAACCACTGCATATACTGTGATGGGGCCTCTGGTCCACACAGGCACAGTCAGATGTAGCTTCTCTGATGTAAGCTGGTGACTTAAACTTAAACGTAGACTCGAAACTATTTGCTACGCCAGTCATCGATCGCTGTAGATGTTTATGAACTTTGGACACTACACTGAGATCTTGGATGTATAACGAGGATTTTCTCTCTAATGTTATCTTAATAATCATTACCAATCTCTTAAATAAACGTAATCATTAGAAATACAAAAGTGAAATACACTACTCAGTTTTCGTTCGTACAAATCAATACGAATGGAATACAATTTGCATTTACATATGCAAATGTCAGCTTCCATAAAGGATTTAAGTCCAGTTAATTTGGCTTCCACTAACCCTGAGGGACTTACACTAGCAAAACCTTTTTATCAGTTCAACCTTGCCCAAATTGAAGTCACTACATTCATCAGAAGCAATGTAGATGTCTCAAACGCGACTATCCAAATTATAATAGTTAAATATAGCACATTTTGCACAGGCTTTCTGTGACTTTGATTAAGTGCTGGACACAAATTCAAATCTAGAACTTTGGGAAGGTGAGTCTCGACATTTTATATTTTTAAATAATACTACTACAATGCTTTTTTGTTTGATTGTATCTAAGTATATCGGGGAATATACAGTTGTAATGTTAACAGCTCTGGTGATGCAAATGTTAAAAAATACTTAAACATAATGAAATATTTGGGCGCATTGTATTAATGGTCCTCATTTCATTTTAAAAAATAATAAAAAGCTAATCTTTGCTCATGTTCTAAAAATATCTCAATATTATTTACTCTCTACATCTTTAATCAGCGAACCAGTACTCAGGATAGTCATCAGCACAGTGCCCGACAGTATATCATGAAGTAGTTTTTATTTCGCTTTACATTTAATCATGCGTACTACATTTGCAGTAATTGTAGTGTTTATCTTTGTCGATCTCCCATAAATTAATGCATAATTAGGACAACACGTCAAATTGAGGTCACCACTACTGGTAGTTACATGAATCCCCAGAGAGACGGATCCATCACCTATTACAGAAAAGAACCGCACACACTTTACAAGTTTGAATTTTACACACTGTGAAGATAGAGAGGTAATGTCACAAAGATGAATGAAGACTTAATACAAGATTATATAAAATAAGTAATAAAAAAAATAAATAGCGACTGGTTGTCCATCAGTTGATCAGTATATCATATTGATTTTCTTCTAATTTTTCAAAACCTTTCCTTTCTTTTAGCATTTAAATTATACTAAAGAATTTGTATTTTCTTATACATGGTTTACAATTTAATTTATGTATTGAGGAAAGTATCTCAATTTACTCACGTAAACAAAATGCTTAATTTATTTTAAATATTTGATTTGATTTGATTAGATATTTTAAATTTTATATTATATTATTTCATTTTCTTTTCATTTCGTTTAATTTATTTTATTTTATTTTGTTTTTTTTTCGTTTAGTTTAGTTATTTTATATTAGTTTAGTTTAGTTCTTTATTTGTAACAGATAATGCGAAAAGCGCAAGTAACCATGACAACACTGTTGCTATTGTTGCACCTATTATAGCTGTACTTGTTATAGTAGCAGCTATTATTCTTGCTGCTGTTGCCTGGAAAAAACGAAGAAATACTCTAAAGAGGTAATGCTTCTATCATCATTATATTTGTCATTATTATTATTTTAAAATATAATTCATTTCCTTGCATTCTGTGCGTTAGCTATTTCTTATTGCGCTAATAATGCAACATTATGTATGTCGATTAATGGTTTATAAATTGTTCCTAAGGGATATACATTAACCATTCAAAACGTGTTTCTAAGTATTGCGTGCTAATTGACTCCATTGGTTAAGTGGTTTCAAGAATGCTGTCAAAATCGAATGACATGGGTAAAGGGTGAATAATTATTTTTCACTAATGAAATAGTTACGAGTTACTGAAGCATATCAAAACGCACCTCCTTTCCTTCTTGGCTGGCACACAAATCACTTTACTGTCACATAATTGTTTGATTGTTGTTCATGGTGGGCATGCATATTGCAAATTACTACACCTTACATAGATGGCTGGCCCGTGTTCTCACACTTCTGAAAATTAGAGTTTCATTTGTTTCTTGTTGTCCATAGTTAGAATACATCAATAATCGCTGTTCTGAATGTAATATTCTCCTTAAATTTAAAGACATTAATTTAACTTCTCGTGCCTTTAATCTACTCAAATGTTAGAACTTATATTCAGCTCATATGTGAAAGATTGTGTTATCATATATATAGCACGCTTGAGTTGTCTCCAGAGTAGTTGAAGTAATGATACATTAACCATTTGTGTTTCAGAACCAACAGTATCAAGAACGATTTAAGAAATGATTTTCATATTACAGGTGATTCATCTATTTATTGTCTAATTTATATTTTTAATATATATTTTTATATTTTTTAATTTACACTGTAGTTTAAATGATACTATCCACAATTGTATTACATCATATATAATCATCATATATAATAGTGCTCACTTTGCTAGGTACATTTACTCAGATTCAGTGCGTCAGACCGGCTACCAAAGTCGGGCACAATAAAATTCTGCACGCCTCAACCCGACTGTGACAACACACACGGCAATATGGTCAACAACTGCTACGGTCAGTCACAGGATGTAAACTTTTGACAAACACAACACGCAAAAACGTACTCGATTTTGGAATCCACATACCGAAAGCGCCAATATACACAGGCACAAAGACTGGAAGGTCTCACAAGTTCTGCTCTAGTGCTCTTGGTACAAGCAAACAAACACACAAGGTGGCTCTGAAATTTAACTTTACACACCAAACACCATCTCGATGCATTATCGGAAAAATTGGAAAAAGAAAAGTATACACCAACCACCCTCTTCAGAATAAAGTAAGAAAAGGAAGGCTCCAGAGGAATCCACCAAAATAACCGGGAACATCTGTAGAATATTGAAAATTGTAATGCAATTCCAGTGGAGCAAAAGTAGTTAATGACACAACAACGCCTCTAAAGAAACATTGTTATATAAAATAGCATACATTATATACACTTGCGTGGTTAGCATACATAATCATAATAAAATTATCATCATACACATTAATCATAGATGTAAGTTGTGGATTTGTTTGACTATCTTGTTTCCAATTTACTCTTTCTTTAATTAATTGCATATCGTGATGACGTTAAGGTAGAGCTGTAAGTTAATCTAGTAGCACAAAAATATTAATAACACAGAAATCAATCATTGAAAATTAGCTATATATTTATATTGCAAAATACACTTTGTTTGTGCTATCTGTTTAAGGTCTCACGACTACTAGTTATAAGTTTCTAAATAATATCATAATTATATAATTAGTAGTCAATGTTCATAAATTCATATTAGAAAATGTTGCACTATTTCAGTGTATTTCGTTTATTTATTTTACTATGCATGTATTCTAAAAAAATATATATATTTAATGCCATTTTAAAAAAATTTCCATTGCTTGTTTGTGTCTGAATAATTTTAAATACTGACCAATGCCTTTTAATTATTCTTAAAACAGTGGAATCTACGGAAAGGGATACGGTTAACATCACCCCAAACGGATGCAGTCCCATTTATTCATCCCTGGATATCGAACAGCCTGACACCCATACATATGACCAAATTCCACAAGTTGGAGATTCTAGAAAAGCTTCTTTTCTAATGGCATCAGATCACTATGACCCAGGTGAACCAGAAGCAGGTTCGAATGCATTTAATATGCATTCAATAAACGATGGAAAGGACGAGAGTAATTTAAATTGTAAGAAACAAAGAGAGCAACAAGATGGTACACCCGTTTACATGCTGGCTCAGAACACTGGAAATAAACCGGAGACCACTGATGAAACCACCGACGAATACAATAGAATTGTCTGGGAAGACCGCACGAGTGGAGATCGGTCAGACGATACAACTGTAAACAAGTTGCCAGCTAAGTCTCATGTACCCGTTTACAGTCTTGCTCAAAACACTGGACATAAACCCGAAATCACTGATGAGACCACTAACGAATATAATAGAATTGAATTGGAAGGCCACACGTCCGGAAATCAGCCAGGGGACACAACTTTGAATGTATACAACAAGTTGCAAACTAAGGCTCATGAATCCGTTTACAGTCTTGCTCAAAACACTGGACATAAACCCTATATCACTGATGAGACCACTAACGACTATAATAGAATAGACTTGGAAGGACACACTTCTGGAAATCAGCCAGGGGGCACAACTTTGAACGTATACAACAAGTTGCAAACTAAGGCTCATGAACCCATGTACAGTCTAGTTCAAAAGAGTGGTCAGGAGAAGGATATCACTAATACAACCCTGGGTGAATGTAACAGAACTGAAAGAGAACAAGAAACACCCGGAAAGAAAGCAGGGGACAAATTAGTCTCCACTCTCTATGAAGTTCCACCAAACCGTAACAATGAATTATGTAAACCAGTTATGCCTCAAGATGATTACAATAAACTTTAATTATAAACAACACTACTGTGGTTGGGTGTAGACAGACGAAAGAGGGGTGATTGTGACCTTAAACTACATACTGGCTTGTAGACAGAGACGAAAGAAGAGATGATTGCGACCGTAAACTACATACTGGCTTGTAGACATAGTCAAAAGAGGAGGTGATTGCAACCATAAACTACATACTGGTTTGTAGACATAGTCAAAAGAGGAGGTGATTGCAACCTTAAACTACATACTGGCTTGTAGACATAGTCAAAAGAGGAGGTGATTGCGACCATAAACTACATACTCTTTAGATGGTAATTTCACTAGCACTTATGTTCGAGTGAACAGCGTCAAGAATGATAACGTTATTGCCTCTGATTTACTACAGTCGTATTAAGTGGTACGTTTCAGTAAAAATTGCATCATACTTGTATTGAAAAAGAGTACTTTACTGTGCTTTAGTTTTATGCTTTTGTGTGGTGTATGATAATGTACCAGTGTGCAGTTCAAAATACTCATGTTCACCACTATAGCAGAATTTAAATAAATAAAATGCATACCCCATTTTATGAACATACTGTAATGTCATTTAAAGATAGGTTACATAACACATTTCACTAGCCTGTGCCGAAACGTATATACCATAAACATGCCCTTTGTGGTCCTGCAATTTTATAATATATTATAGAAGGAACGAATGTAACATTTAGAATGTTAATGATGCTGCTCACTGACTATGATACTCATTTAAAGTTTCACACGTACTTTGGCATTATAATAATATGGTTGTTAATGTTGGAGTAAACAACTCAAGGTGAGACTATATTAGAAATTGTTGATACAATCCCAACAAGGTCCAACTGAATGAGTAGTTTCCCTGATTAATATTCATACTTGTTCACAACAATTTTCATCCAAAGAGGATGGACCAAAATTTACCTTGTTGAAGAAAGTCTATATTTTAATCACGTTGATCTGAACATAACATGAGTCCAGTCATAAAGGCATCCAATATCTTATGGTAAATTGTCAGAAGAGTCCAGGTAAATTATGCCTGTTTTAATTAAAGATTTTTAAAAATTAATGTTCTAATTATTTTTCTATGCCATACCATTAGCCATCCTTGCAAACTGTGGTGCAATACCTACCTTTGTTATGTACTTATGATATAGGTCACTCAACCATCACGGGTGGACAGTTGAAAGGTGAAGGATATAGGAAACTAGCGTTCTTACATGATGATTGATGTCCAAATATGGAGATATGTTTTCCTGTAGGTTGAATATGTAGGAAGCGTAGGCATGTGTAACTTTATAAGTAAGACTTAAAAACATGCTGAAAATGTATCCACATGAAACAGTACCTATAACACGAAGAAACAAAGAAAGAAAGAAAGAAAGAAAGAAAGAAAGAAAGAAAGAAAGAAAGAAAGAAAGAAAGAAAGAAAGAAAGAAAGAAAGAAAGAAAGAAAGAAAGAAAGAAAGAAAGAAAGAAAGAAAGAAAGAGGCACTTATTTAATTACACTTCTACATTTTTTAACCACAATCTGCACATTCTGTGTTCGTGCGTATGTCGTAGATTAAATTATGTGTTTAGAACTTTTGTTGCAAAGTTAATAATATGTATATACACGGTTGAAATTCAATAGATCTTTTAATAAAGGTGCAATACTAATTATACATATAATAATTGACATAAACTTTAAATTTGTTCACTCATTTCACATAGAGTAGGTACAATAAAAGTAGTAATTACTATGTGACGAATATTCACTAGAGTGTCTTATTTTTTTAGATGCACAATTTTACAACATCGCTTGTATTTTTATTTACACACACTATAGTATATCATGCAACACAAACAATAATTATTGATTATTGAGCAAGATGTATTACTTTATGAAAGAAACCATTTGCTGATTAATCACTGTTTGGGGAACACACAAGATTGCATACAACATCAAGATTGCTCATTGACATTTCTAATGTCCACTTACTGGACGGGACGAGGAAGTTAGTTGGAACGTTTTGCGCGTCCCCACTGCTGTGATCCAGGATTTTCCTTTGAACAGTCTTAGATTACCACATGAATGCACATGAAAAATAAGATATTTTTAACCACCTACTCTTTTCCTGGTCTTCTTTCAAGAATATGTGAACAGACTTGTTACATTACAGTGTTCTCAGATTACGTTTACCCTGCTTAAGGTATGAGTATCAGATCACACTGAAATATTACAGTCGATCAGAACAACATTCCACTGAAGTCGTATTTCGTAATACATCCATTTAAGGTATGTATCTCTTTGTATAGAGTAAAACAAGCGTAGTTTTGGCCGATACTGCTATTATTGTATAATGGATCCAATTATCAGAGGAGAATAGTGTATGATGGGGGAAAAGATGTAATGTACAAAATCGAATCTTCACGTCACCGAAGATGTAAAGTGGACGATTTGTAAGGGTTTTATACGTCCGTTAATGTAAAAATATAGATCCCAACTGAATGATTAAAATTTATGGTTTATGTAAGTAAGCATTACATTAACAATTTATTGATCTGCCTGTAGATCTGATTGCATGAGTTACCTTACTCGGCGAAGAATTTAATTAGGTTTTGTAGTTGTAATATATTCCCACCACATGCTTTTGAACGATATATATATATATATATTTTTTTTGTATGGTTCTCATGTATACTATTTACCTTACATTCGTGATATAAATTATAACATTAACTTTCGTATGCATTAGAGACTGGCGTAAGAGAGAGAAACAACGAGGGACGGAGCGAAGAGAGAGAGAGAGAGAGACAGACAGACAGACAGACAGACATACAACGCGAACAGAAAGAACAGTGGGAGAAAGATCAATGAACATAGATATAAAGTGATTACAGAAAGAGGCAGATACAATTAGAGACAAGAAACAGAGGAACAGAAAGAGACAGGTGGGACTCCATTTAATTAAAACGTCTGGATACCCATGCAATCTAATTATACAGATTTATTATTGTGTACATTGTGTTCGTCCGATGCTTTTTCGGCTACTCCACATCATATGCAATATCGATGCCTTTAGCCAAAATAATAAGCAATGTTTATTATACTAGATACGGTACCATTTGAATGCAAGTTGTGCCGGAATACTATAACTAAATGTTTGAAATGAAACAAGTCTCTAATATTGACAATTGTGAAGTTAAAATTAAACTATAATACTTCGCATAATTAAAACTATTATAAAAGTATAATAACATGAATGTAAGAGTCAAATATTTAATGTATCGGCATTGGCGCTATGTTTTCGAGTGTTACGGATAAATATTTAAAGGTTGGATTTCTTGTGTCGAAGAAGGATAGTATCATGAGTTCTGAGACTACAAGCAATATATTACTGTCATCCAAATCATACGTAATCTGAGGACAGACCCTCGCATATATAGTCTACTAATAAACTATGCATGTGTTTGTAGACGGTAGTTTTCTGGTATTTCGTCAGTGTAATTTATGTTGTCGACTCACCTGCATTACAATACAATTTCTATGTTGTGTGGCTTACTTCCGTTTTGCTGTTGAGTACAGTGAGAATGCCGTGCAGCCTTTTTGTCATGTAAGTCATATGTATTTGTCACGTAGCTCTGTATGTCAAAGTAGGTCGGGCAGCTCGCTAGATTTCCTTGAATAGGTGTGTACCATTATTTGTATCGTTCACTGAGGTAAAATGGGGTACTTAAGAAAGATCCTTTACCATACGCACTCACATACAGTCACAATGATTATAAAACATATATACAAGCGACAGGCTGGAACATAAAGAACAGCGTGACAAGACAAGAAGTCTATAGGTTTCAATTTCTTGAATTTATTCGAAATTGAAAAACATTAGCTGAAAATCCTGTTGTGCCCCAAGCATGGGGCTAAACGGATTGTGACAGGGAGTGGGAGGAGCCAATTGGGGAAGTAGTAAGAACACTTTAATTGAAACAAAATAACTAATATTGATCCGGTCAATTTTTTACTTCATTCAGTTCACACGAAAAGTTTTGAGAGGTTAGGGTTGTGGTTGATATCTTCTTCTAGCCCTGCACAGGAAAAATGCACCATTTGTGGCATTCAAACAGGAACCCAACTTTCATGATTAATATAATACAGTTCTTCGCAATATGAACATTTTGCGTCTTTTTGTTTGTCAGAGGTTTTGTGTCCTTTTCTTCTCCTGCAATATTTGATTTTTGAGGCACGTTTTGTTCTCAGTTGAATCCATTAGTGCCTTCTTGTAAGGCGGAAATGTGAGTGCAGCCGTTTTTCCTGTCTGATTAAAAATTCGATTGGTTATTGCTTGTTTAGGGAAGGGTATGATGTGGTGTGGAGAAGTAGTGGATACAGAACACTGGGACTGCTGGGGTATTGTTCACAATGAAATGCTGGTGAAAGAAGTGCTGGAGATGGCGGAAGTGCTCAAGATGGAAGAGTTGCTGGCGTTGGCAAATGTCATGGCAAAAGTCTTGGCGTTGACAGAAGTCATGGCGATGGTAGAAGCGCTGGTAACTTCTGAGGAGTTGGCGATAGCAGAAGGCTTGACAATATCAGAAGCACTGGGGATGTCAAAAGAGTTGGCAGTAGCAGATGTGTTGGCGCTAGCAGAAATGTTTGAAGATGTTTTTGAAGTAGTAGAAGCGCTGGCCAAGGAGAAGGGTTGGTAGAGGTAGAGGTATAGGCAGTAACAGTAAATATGGTAGTGGCAGTAGAGCTGGAAGTCGAGGAATGACAACAACATATGTTGCTTTTATTGCCATAAATTCTGCTTAGATGCACATTGCCTTGTCCACTGACCAGATGTATCTTGCCTGTAGGGTTTGGGTGATTATGATAAAAATGTTATCTGGAAATGATATTTTGTCACTACTGTCAAAACTCAACCATTGTGCGATTAAACCGTACTCTTTCCTCTCGTTGTCTCAATATCAGGATTTCGTCCTGTGTTTTGCTACCCTTCATTCAAGTTGGTGTGTGATACAAACATCTCAATAGCTTTATAGTTGCCCTGATCGCCATTCACCTCGGACAACACTGCTTGTTGATGGCAGTTGTGTCCTTGCGCTAACGACTGTATTTTCTCTTGTAAGTACTTATTTTATTCTTCTTCCGAGTCTGAAAGTAAACAAAATCCAAACCTAACAAACAGTATCTGCACTTTGAGTCTGAACTCATGAAATATAAACAATTGCATTCAACAAGTCAAATGGCTCGAAAGTATAGTATTCAAGATGAAATCACCTCTTATCTTATTAATTACACAACTGGGGTAATACGGGGAAGTACCCCGTTGTGCCCTATAGCACATACCCCATTTAGCCCCATTTCAAGTGGAATACAGAACAAAGTCCTAGAATAAAGTAGATCTAAACTATCAAGTCTTTCTTGTAGACTATAAAATACCGTACCAACACAACGGAAGTTCAAAAATAAGATCAAAGTGTATATAAATTTATTTACCTATCAAGGGCGATATAGACTGCAGATCGAAAGAGTGTCAAGCGATGGCGTCATCTCATCACATGATCTCTCAAACCAGTAATAGCCGGGTTGCTCTGCGGCACTGCAAGGGGTGTTTCTCTAAATAGTGTAGCGAGAGTGCGTTACAAGCACTAGCCCTCGTCATATACTTATCTGTGTCAATCTGACAACTATTTAAACAAAAACAAAAAATAAAAATTAATAAAAAGAACCACGCTATTCTGAAAAATGTGTATGAATGTATATTACAATACAGGCATTAATTACTATTGAATTGTTTAATTATACCTTGCTAATTTTCAACAAACTCAAAGACCTGTATGTAGTTAGAAAGATGTTATTACCACGCTGTATTTGTTTCATTGTCTTTTCTCCTTTACGTATATCATTCTGAATATCAAACATTAGTAATATTTTATAAAGGAAAATCTACACTAATTATAATTTTAAGAAATCATGTTCTAATTTCTAAACTTTTATTATAAACTTTATAGATATGAGAGAATCATGTGATGAGCAAGATAATAAAGAATACACGTAAATGTTATCGTTTCTAATTTCCATTTTATGTACAAGTATCGCTTTTCAGATGTTGAATGATGCAGTTTATGTTATAAATACATGCAGTTTTTATTTAAAAGGGATATCTAGAAAGATGAAAAGCTATTATGGACGACTGATTATGATCACGATGCTTGCTACAACAGTAAGCGTTGAGAATGATCCGTATTGCGGAATGCAAGACAGGTAAGAAATATATTACACAAGAATACACACACACACACACACACACACACACACACACACACACACACACACACACACACACACACACGCACACGCACACGCACACGCACACACACACATACACACACAAACAAATAGACATGTGAAGCGGTAGTTCATTGGATCAATATAAATGCACACTATAATTATGATTATGAATTAACTCTGGAAGTAAATTCAAAACAATAACATGTTAGTATCACACAAATACTTATTCGTGCTGACAATGGAGTTGTACCTGAACGCCCTCAGCCTTTTGACACCACTACACAACGTTTCAATTTGATAACACCTGTACATCCAAATAAAGTAAGAGTATGTTTTCAAAACAAAGTATTTCATTGAGATTAAAGCAAAATATATAATCCATTTTAGCGACAATCGAGTCTGTAGAAAGGTCATTTCAACACTAGAGCCAATAAATATTCAAATTAATAATAAAACATAAATCTGTCCTTGAGATTTGAAAGCTGATTCTGTAAAGCGATCACCCTGTCTCTGTTTGTACAATTCGAGCCGTTTCCAGATGTTTAGATAAAAAAAACTGCTGGCAGTTTGTCCTCTCATACTATGGCAGCAAGAGATGCTTGTTTGTACGATCACTTCACAACATTTAAGTTAAACATTACTGTTGTTTTCAGTCACAGCCAGTCAGAATAATGCACGTCCTGTTATCAGTCACAGCCAGTCAGAATAATGCACGTCCTGTTTTCAGTCACAGCCAGTCAGAATAATGCACGTCCTGTTATCAGTCACAGCCAGTCAGAATAATGCACGTCCTGTTATCAGTCACAGCCAGTCAGAATAATGCACGTCCTGTTTTCAGTCACAGCCAGTCAGAATAATGCACGTCCTGTTTTCAGTCACAGCCAGTCAGAATAATGCACGTCCTGTTATCAGTCACAGCCAGTCAGAATAATGCACGTCCTGTTATCAGTCACAGCCAGTCAGAATAATGCACGTCCTGTTATCTGCGAAATATGTTGTTGACCAAAAGGTTACTTTAGAAATTGTTGGAACCAAGCTAGTCTAAAGTTGTACACGTTTCTCATGCTTAGCACACAAAGAAATGTCTCAATAAATTATACTGACCTATAATTCTCTCACTTCCCCTTTGCTCTTCATATCTATCTATCTATCTATCTATCTATCTATCTATCTAAATTTCTATCTAAATTTCTATATATCGGTCTGTCTGTTTATGTATCTATCTATCTATCTATCTATCTATCTATCTATCTATCTATCTATCTATCTATCTATCTATCTATCTATCTATCTATCTATCTATCTATCTATCTATCTATTTCACTGAAAGTATTCATTTTCTTTTCAGAGGGCAGTGCTCAAATGTTCAAGCCACTTTTGTTAGTTCTGATTACAATGGTAAACTTATGTATGCGTATTATATTTTTATACTTAATTTTTACAAAATAAAAAAAATATTTCATAATTAGTCATTATAATTATGAGTGTTCTTGTCTCTGTGTGTTCATTGAAATCATAAGGAAAACAAATTTTATAATTAATGATTAAAATGTTGCATATATTTGTAAATTGCTTTAATAAGGTGGTTTAGTTGGTTAAATATTATTTGTTACCACAGTATATTTAGCTACTTCGCAATGATGTAACAAATTTACGCATAGTGCGTCTATTTAGTGCATTTATGAGCATGTGCGCACATACACGTATGTGTGAATATATTTTGTCACGATATTTCTACATATTTAATGTAAACATTCTAGTCAATGAGCAGTATTTTTTCCCCCAGATATTAGTTCCGGAACTTGTGAATTCAAACATAACTTATGTAGATACAAGCAAAAATGTATCGGCTCTGACACACCACTTTGGGAGATTATCAATGGTGAGTAATATGGATCTAATAAACAGCGTCAAATCCTCTATATTCAAACACACACACACACACACACACACACACACACACACACACACACACACACACACACACACACACTCACACACGCACTCACACACGCACGCACGCATACGCACAAACACACAGGTGAACCCACATTAAATATCTTATATTGTTTCTTTTTGTATTACTTTTTTATCGGATTAGAAATGTGCAGATGCTTACTTCGTTTTTCAAGACTCTCCATGTATTTCTTTTAGTACTGTAGACTAACGGACGCTATTGGAATTAAAATGTTTTGCACATTTTCAATCGCATAATCTACCATCGACTCTACATCTTAACGATTTTAAAATAGTGCAATAATTAATCTTTCTTACAAGTCCCCGAAATTATTAATTCTATAATATATACATGTTGAAATGTTTTAGTAAGCAAAATATTTCTTTAATAAATAATACAATCGTGTCTTTCCCAGTTGGATATGTTTTAGAAACATTTTTCCTTTTGAAGATGACATTTGTATTCCGTGTTATTATTCAGTTCAATATAATGTGTTGTACAGAAAGTGCGGAAATGCAAGGTAAAGAAGCCAATAATACATCGGTCTCTGTGTTGGCGTCTCCACTGATATATATTTCCTACAATGCATGCCTGAGCTTCAACTCGACCATTGCAAATCCATCTCAACTTGAAATTGCACTAATTAAAAACAATGCACCCTGCACACTAAGACGACAGACATATGTTCAGAAAGAAAGAAATATTGTCGAAAATGTACCAATCGAAGGACCAGCATACTTTGAAGTAAGCTACTTATGTCGCATTCGATAAAGTGAAATATATAGGAGATAAGCAAACTTTCATTTTAATAATTATGGATTTTATTAGTGATATTTTGTATGTACAAGATGTAATAAATATTTAGGAATAATTTTATCCTTTTACCACCACCACTTTCATCAGTAACGTCATCATCATAATCATCACCATCGCAATCATCACCATCATCATTATCATCACATTCATTATCATTAGTAATAGAGTATAAATTATATGCCCTACCATGAGGGTTGTCTTTCCTAATGCATTTTATTTACTTTTCTTTTTAACTTACATAAAAATAAATTCCTGTCAATTATAAATGGCAAAGAGATCAGATTAGATTTCCTTCACATTAATGTGTTGCATATTAAAATTGACAGATGTGTAGTGAACGTGACAGAATTACATTGCTTGTGCATCTAAGACAAACCGCAAGAGCCTGTTATTAGCAGACTAACGATGGCTGAAATAAAATAAGAAGTAACCTATAAATAGCTCTTAAATAATGTATATGCAAAGAATATCCAATGCTATTGTGAGCGTTTGTCAAACATGAAAGGCGAGAGAGAATATACGTATATCTTCGCATAATCTGTTCATTGTAGGAAAGAAAGAAAAATTGTGGACAAAATGTATTCTGTATCCGATTAAAATAGCAACAAGAGGTTTTGCCGATATTTCTGATACATTGTAAGTATCTTCGTAATGTGAATGCTTAGCTAAATAAAGAGGAACAACCAAGTTTGTAATATGCTTTAAAAATAATTAAATATTCCAAAATGTTAACCATTTTCGACAATCAAAGATTTCTCTTTCATCATGCTCCTTTACTGTCAAATCCAATTTAAACTGAAAGTTTTCTACCTTCCATAGATAAACAAAGTAAATGAATATTCTAATACCTACTGTAGAGAGTAAATTTGCTTATCCATATTTCTAAACTTAATGGCTTTATAAATTGTTAAATGTCAGAGTGACCAGACCTTTGGCATTGCTTGTGCTGATAATTTTAATTATCAAAGTCGGAAGTAAACAATTCATGTAAAGAATGTGCTAGATATGCTGGTATAATCTAACCCGGTTTTATGGGATGTGTAACTGTGTTATCCAATGGTTAAGATTTACAAGAACAACACCAGCCAATTGGCTGAGATTAAAGGTAAACCTCTTGTAACTTTGACTTTGGAATGGCAAGATGTCCGGTAATGAAAGGCGTCCATTAGTTTAATGGTGAGTTAACTGACTGATCGAGAGAGAATAGACTTTGTGCATTTTACTAGTGATTCAATATACTTGTGCTTTACTTTGAGATGTATTATATGAGTAGCCTACTATTTCTACAAAGTGTGAACTAAGATGCACGTATGTAGTAAGTTAACACTTGACCTTATTTTTAGTGAATACATTCATAAAACTGATATGTTGTAACTTGTTATGCTGTTTGTATGTATCAGGCTAATAAATACTGTTGCAGGAAAACTGTAAATTGAGACTTGAGTATAAGAAAGAATAGAGTTAAAGATGAATAAACTGGATTCAAATATTTTGTTAGCAGGCTAATACGAATTTCAGGGAAGGTTCCCTCTAATCACTCTTCTGTAGTTCCCTCTGTCCCATGTCTTTCTTCCTTTCAGTCTAACCTGTAATTAATAACATGGAAATAGTAACATAATTGTGTGTTTTCTTTCAGTCTAACCTTTAAGCAATAGCAAGGAAATTGTAGCAAAACAGCGTGTTTTCTTTTAGATTCTCTTCAGAGGTCGTAATGGAGATAACGAAACGCAACAGGATAATGCATCACATGTCAAACTGCACTCAGTCCTGATGGACATAGGAAATTGCCTTGATCCAGGTAAAACAATACTTTTAAATTATGGGAACAAATTTCAATGAACATTCAAAGTGAAAAAAATATATTCAGTGTACCATTTTTTTTTTTTGGGGGGGCACCAGTATTTAACTGTGACGAGGAAGTAAAAACGAAAGTAAATATCACTTTAACAGCCAATTATATAATAACAATAATGTGTAATGCTATCCCAGACACTAACCTGATAGCGTACTGACGCACATTTGTTGAGCAGATGAAATGTTGAAATAACCTTTAAAAGTGTATATTAAAATGAATACCAAATATAGGTTACATCATTTGTTTCAGGCTTTCATATATCAATTCAATAGCACCAAACAGTCAATGCTTAAGTTTCCTATATTGTAATTACTTTTATAACTCTCAATTACTTTTTTATCATTAACATGTCATTTTAAAATATCATTTCGTTTATGGTGCAGAAACACTTTACAGTAGAAGCAAAAGGGCCTATACTGACAGAAAGTTTTAGACAGGCATATTTTGCTGGAGGCGTGAAAACAATGAAGTTATATAAGTAGTTTATTTCCGAATCGATAAATTATCTACAAAGGTAATTGCAAGTTCATTATGAGAATGATCTTCTACAGTGATTCTAAGCAACGATTCTAGTTGTTTCTAAATCAGGAATGTGATTACCAAAGGAAAACGCGACATTACTGTTGCTAATGATCATTCTAAATCAGAAATAGAAAGATACTAGTCGAGCTATAGGATGGGGGGGGGGGCGGTATCTTCTTAACTCAATTGGCTTGAACATTTACAGGACAATATTTTCATATCAGTTCTTGTATTGACGACATCTTTAAACGCTGACTTGTTTAAAACTGTCGTGACTTCTGAACTTGAGAATGAACTACTTTAATCATGCTAGGAGAAAATATCATCCGTGCAAAGGGTTCTTTTAGCAACTCGATGATGTTAATGCCTTGTATTTTACATTTGTGAAGCTATAAAAGATAAACTAATATTCGTTTTTAAGCACATTACATAATTATTTAGATTTGTTGTTTGCTTAGTGAACTAATACGCAAAGCTGTGAACTAATAGAAATGCTGTTTCGCATTAATTATTTGTCTTAATCAGACTGCTCATTTCAAGATTGGTGTGACTGGGAAAGTAAAAACTGGTTGCTGAATGAAAGCGAATCGTTTGGTAAGTATTGCAATTGAAATAATCGTAATCTCTATCTTTGATATTGAATAGAGAATGAAGGAATGGAAGTTATCGGTCTCTCTAGAGTTAGATTTATTCAAGAATGAATTAATTTGCAATTGTTTTCTTTTCCTTTTACATTGATGGTAAGATTTAAAATAATTATTTCACTACTTATTTAGTTTTTATTATGAATTCAGTATTACTATTTTTCCAGTCAGGAACACTATGGTTAGGCATGATATTATCACTGGTGTGAGCAGAATTAAATTGTGTATTTGTTAAAAAGTAAACTATTGATTTATTTGTTTCTAGGAAGCACTCATATTCTATATTCTGTAATTGCTGCAATGAGGCCTAATGGAAATTAAATACGCTTCCACAGAATTGAGCACGTTCAAAAATGTATCGCCCTGTAAATGTGCTATGTTTGAAATTACAGTCAAAAGCATTTCTTTAATCTTACAATGCTCAGTTTGTGCTCAGGTTGTGCTCAGGTTGTGCTCAGGTTGTGCTCAGGTTGTGCTCAGGTTGTGCTCAGTTTGTGTAATACTGTGCTTGTCAATGCTGTCGTCTAATTCACCCCATACATTTTGTAGCATACCACCATCAATTCATTTCCTCAAGACTGACAGGATGAGGTGGTGCAAACGTGACATTTGTTCAGTACTTCCACAAGAACAAGTCACGTGGTATTGTATATGGGGAGCTTTGTGTCTACTGTACCAAAGATAGATCAATGATTTGAACAGAGCGACCACGCCAGGCACAGTAGAAGATATTCATAAAGAAACCTCTGGGCTGCACGATGGAAGTGAGGCGGAGGCGGAACCCAGTCCTGCCGGAAAAAGAAGCTTCTGGAGCAAATAAAAGCTTGTTCAAATAAAATTTAAAAAAACAACCAACTCTCCCTCAGCATGTCTAGATACGTGCCCCCTGTTATTAGGTTGTCAGCATAAAAACTAATGGGTCAAACAAGCAACATCTGACGCGACATAAGACCGTGTAAGACTTTACATAGTGGTAGATAGAGTCGACTTCTCGAAATTGTTGTATTAGACCGTGTACGACTTTACATAGTGGTAAATATAGTCGACTTCTCGAAATTGTTGTATTTCTCATTTGTAGAATATTATGTAAAATATTTATGTGATTTTTAAATGATTGTTAAATGATTATTGCATTTTTCTCACAGAAGCTAAGTGGCATTAGCGATTGATACATTTTGTAGAAATTATCAAGATAGACTAAGCACGTATGTATTGCTATATTCCCACTGTTAAAAATCGTATAACTAGAGAGTACTAACAGTGAATATATGATCATTAATAAGCATCGTTGTGAATCACTGACTAAATAATATATTGTATTTAGAAGCTGTACATTTGTAAAGCGAAATCATTTTATTCATTTAAGTATTTGTTTTATTGATTTGGAATCATGATTTAGCTTGTAGCTAACTAGTAGAGATTTGTAAAGAGTAATCTATCAATGTCACCACAAAACCCATAGGATTGCTCATTGTAACATGATACTGTAGAATGATGTTATTCGTTTAGAGCCAGTCTTGGAGTCTTGGAGTCTTATAACCTTAAGGTCCTGATACCAACTGTTGAGGACTACGCCAATGGTCATGTCCGACATTGGAGTGAACAGATGGAAGATAACTGCTGTGTGACGTCAGGACTGTGCAAGTCGAATAGACGACGGCAACACTTCAAATACTTCATGAACAATCAGATGAGTGGGATAAAAACCAAAATATAAACAGAGCGGACTATACTAGTGTATATATAGCCATTCGGAATTTGGGCTAAGCGGGATAAATTAATTCTAATTATCCATGTATCATTAATGTTTGGTTTTTTATTATTATGAATTTGGGCTAAGCGGGATAAATTAATTCTAATTATCCATGTATCATTAATGTTTGTTTTTTTTTAAATTATGAATTGTTTGTTATTGTTGTATAATGGGGAATTTTCCCATATATTTTATATAAAATTTCATTCTTTTTCATTTAAATTGAACGTTATTGTAATTTGAATGACGTGTGCGTATTGCGTCATGTTGACTTAGAAGTGAGGTCCTGAACGAATGAGTGTGCATGGGGGTAGATTTACTGACCGGTGTTTGATGTTTGCGGTAGATAGGTGATCAAGTGATTGTCGTTTAAGTTGCGTGATCAATGGCCAATAAGCTAGCTAGAGATTATTTTTGGTATACAATGGAAAGTGTTGTTAGCTAGGTCAGCGTGTGCGTTTAGAAGTCGTTAGAAAGGCATAATCCGTATTAGCGCTAAGTAATTGGTCAAATCGAAAGCGGGTCTAATAGGCGCAGATGTGATCCCAAGGTTGATAAAAGACCCATAGCGAATTTTTATCTTCACTCTTTTCTGAAATTGTCTTTGGGTGACAACTGGTATCGTAGTCCCTCCCTATCGGGTTGTATATGAATGCAAAACACATATTTATTTGTTTGCAAATCAATAATACTGACCTAATGAACCCCTTGCCCACTTTGTATTAAACTGTCTGGTTATAAACTTACAAATAATTTGTAAACATAGTTCCAGTATTAAAGTCTTATACAATCCCCATAAAAAAGAAGAAAATTCAAAACAAAATCCAGATTTTCTCTCAAGAAAATAAACAAAACATTACAGCTGAGTAATTAACGTTATTGATCCATTTCTCATCAACTACATGATTCCAAGACCCTTTTGATCCTTTTCTCATCAACTTCATGATTCCAAGACCCTTTTGCACGTATCCACTCTAAAGATGTCGACATGTATTTTTTTTTTTAGCTTAATGCATTACCATTCATTGTGTTTTAAAGTCTGCAAACAATTGCTCACTTGTATAATGTACAGTAATAATTGCTGGACTGTATATAATTCTTTCTTATTCCTTTCCTTAAATGTGTGAAGCCTTTCTTATTCCTTTTCTTAAATGTGTGAAGCCTTTCTTCAAGGAAGTATGGAGAGTGGAACGTTGACAACTTTGCTGACGAGGCGCACATTTGCAAGTTCTGACTGCTTAAAGTTCAGTTATGTCGCTTTAAATGCCAAACTGACTGTGTACCTTAAATATTCTGACGGTACAATACTGGCACATTGGGAAATGATGTCCAATATTACAAGGTGGCAGAAAGCATCATTTCCGATTGCATCAACTTCAGCGTTTTGGGTATGAGAATAAAGTAAATAATAATAATAATAATAATAATAATAATAGTAGTAGTAGTAGTAGTAGTAGTAGTAGTAGTAGTAGTAGTAGTAGTAGTAGTAGTAGTAGTAGTAGTAGAAGAAGTAGTAGTAGTAGTAATAGTAATTGTGTAAATTTCGCAAGGTTCTTATAAGATTTTATTAAGTTTAAATTGTGTGCCATTTTGTGAGAAACAAGTGTGTGTGTGTGTGTGTGTGTGTGTGTGTGTGTGTGTGTGTGTGTGTGTGTGTTTATGTGTGTGTGCTTGTATATTTGTGTTTTACCATTGCTAAAATGGTTTTCATGATTGTTAGCTGGTCTGGGTAACGTCTTCATAACGTTTATGTTATCATTGCATATTACTTTCAGACTTACAAAGCAAAGCATTAATGCAAAATGTAGCTTACAATGAGACACGATTTTAAAAATTATTCTACGAATATACATGCTGCATTAATGTATTTATGTTCTTTACTTAATTTTGTTTGTAATCACTTAAGCATCGAACACATAATTTAATTTGAGAATGACGCCTTTAAAATAGTGCAAACGATGTCAATTAAAAGTAGATTGTTTATGGTCACAATCAATTTTTAAATGAAGTATCCTATTTGAGGCGTGGGTATCATTGTCTTCTGAAAAGTGTTTGAAAATTAAACCTGCCAATATATCTATATCTAGTTGATCGCGTTGTTTCCTACACACACAATGCAGTTGCATGCATGGTGCTTGTACAAATAAATACTATCTTTGCGTAAAGATTAATAAAGTAAATGGATTAGATAATGTTACGAGGATATTAATTATGATTATTTGAATAATTCCTCATTGCTTTTTGAGAGATATTCCCAGACATGTTGCAGAATGTCGCAGCTTCTGCATAATTATTTAATTTCAATTCCTCTGTCAAAATATAGTTTCTTGGTTCAGAAAACACACAATGCAATTCTAAGTTAACTCGTACGTGGTTGTAGTGGCTTTAATTGCCTTTGTTTATCACTGGATATTTTGTAACTGATTATTTTGTGTTCACCTGTTCTATTTTTGACAGATTGTCTTTTCAGGCGTACGAAATGAGTCCCTCACGCCGAACAGAATTCGTATTACCAATGTGACGTATATAAGAAACACAGCGTGTGATTTTATACCACAAGACGCATACATTGAGCGACCATTTAATGGTAAAGTGCGAGGCCATTCAGATGTTCCCTTATTAGCCTTATTAGCTGAATGTTTCTTGCAAATTTATAAAATGTTAAATTCTAATAAACGTCTAAATGGAATATATGCTTTAATAATGTAACTTAATTGTTCTACGATAATTGACGTCCTTTATCCTGTTGTATCATTTCCCGTATATATTCCAGAGAAATTGATATGGTTTTCAACTTGCATTTTAAGCAGATGTAATCCAAACCCTTTGTGTTCTGTATATTGACACGTTCCAGCCAATGATCGCAATTGTTTTAGTTTCGTTTGTTCTCATTATATATATTTATGTAAACGATTATTTGTTCTCATTATATATATTTATGTAAACGATTATTTGTTCTCATTATATATATTTATGTAAACGATTATTTGTTCTCATTATATATATTTATGTAAACGATTATTTGTTCTCATTATATATATTTATGTAAACGATTATTTGTTCTCATTATATATATTTATGTAAACGATTATTTGTTCTCATTATATATATTTATGTAAACGATTATTTGTTCTCATTATATATATTTATGTAAACGATTATTTAGGGTACAATTTAAAGGAAGGTAACTTTGCCTTCTGACATTAGTCTCTTTTCGATGCAAAAATAAATCTATATCCTTCACTAACATAAAAGTATGTAACAGCATATCAAAACAATATAAATTGATCCAGATCTTCCACCAGACTTGCAGAACACAAGTAATACCAACCTACCTCTAATTAATATACACATCATATATACATATTCCACACCCACAGACTATAAAAAAAACACGTGGCACATAGACATTAATGAGAGCAGGTTTACAGTTTACATTAATGAGAGCAGGTTTACAGTTTACAAGGTACACCTATCGGATATCGGTCAACATGAATCTGCTTCGTTAGAACACACCATGTACGTAACATATGAAATATTATTTTTCATAGATCATAGTAATTAGCATCATTCATGCATGTCACCTAATTCAGTTAGATCTAATCTACGTACTCTCTGTCTTTCTGCCTAAATGTCAACTCACAAACATATTTTGTTTTTGCATATACTCGTCCTAACATATTGCTGTAAATAATAATGAAAATTTTATATATACTATTTAATAATAATTTTGAGGGAAAATTTCGCATTATATAACATTACATATTGGTGGAGAGCTGTTGTTTTCTAAACGTTGAAACTTTAAATTGTGATATTCTAATTGGATCATTCTTGTAATAGTGTCAGTACAAACAATAAAATAGCGATCTCTCAAAAAATAACGTTGACCTAACCGTTTCTAGGATTTTACTTAACGATTGTGTGCGACTTCACGTTTTATTTCTCTTGACAAATATATTCTTACGGACTTGATCACTGACAGCTTTGTACAGAATAAAGAAAACAAAATGTAAAATCCCTAAAGCACTTCTTTGAGAAGATCCTACCCATCTTCAGTACAGTGACGTTGCACAAGCTCACTAAAAGGCTACCGTACAGTGACTTTGCACAAGCTCACTAAAAGGCTACCGTACAGTGACGTTGCACACGCTCACTAAAAGGCTACCGTACAGTGACGTTGCACAAGCTCACTAAAAGGCTACCGTACAGTGACGTTGCACACGCTCACTAAAAGGCTACCGTACAGTGACGTTGCACACGCTCACTAAAAGGCTACCGTACAGTGACGTTGCACAAGCTCACTAAAAGGCTACCGTACAGTGACGTTGCACAAGCTCACTAAAAGGCTACCGTACAGTGACGTTGCACAAGCTCAGTAAAAGGCTACCGTATAATGAAAATGGAATGTCGCAGGTTATGCTTTTAAGCAAATACCAGGATGGTCATTGAATACATTGTGTATACACCTTTTTCCTGGTGAAATCGCATAAGTAAATTTATTTCAAATATTTCGTTTACTCTCTTTACGGTTCAGGGAAAATGTTTACGGGAGTGGAGATAAGACAACTGCATCGACAATAATTAAAACGCTCAATTGTAGATGACGATCTAGTATCAGTAAAAAATTCCAAATTTCCAAACGTGTACAATAAATATAATTCATAAACGTTTGCACTTAGGTATTTGTGTTAAAACGAAACAATGCATAGTTCACTTTTAAACGTAGTGAATTCAGCATCTTCAAGTAATATATCAATAAAGTTAATATTGCAAGTGTGCAAATAAATGACATGCCGCAAATTATTTGACTTTCCATTTGTCATATTTGAAGACAACATTGGAGAAGACAGTCCTGATACATCGGTTATTGCTGGATCAGCGATTGCTTCACTTGTCGTCTTACTTCTTGCCGTCATCGTCTTCGTTGTCTGGCTACAGAAGAGGCGCAAAAATAAAGGGTATGTCTTAGGCATGATAGATTCTTAGACTTTGACATTTACGTCTTTCGGGGCATAGCAAAGTTCAGATTTGGCCAAACACTGATGATGTGCATGAGTCGGGAGTTATTTATAAATAGCAGGAGCGTTAACTAATGGACAGTCAAATGCTAATTGCAGATATAAAGTCCGTTTGTGACATAGCAATGGAAGAGACAAACCGTACAGTATAGAATGGCAAAATTAAAGATTCAGACCACCAGACCCTACTGATAATACAATAACAACAGCAGTAAAATGACAAAATTAACTCCACGATGAAATCCCACTGACAATACCAGCAAACCCTTCATCCCAGCATGATTTCTAATCTAATCACACTGCAAAATAGACTGTTATTACATACACCGTTAGATAAGCGACCTCACCTCAGAAGTGAGATAGGAAGTATTGAATAAGAACTATAACATATGGTAGTGGAGAAATGTTTCCATTCTTTCAAAAATAGACATATTTCATAAATAGAGACACTCCCCCAAACAAGAATATGAGACTATATACAGTGAACGAACATCTATAGTAAACATGTACTTAAATATTAACAAATAATTGTGATTGAGATAATTATTTAACAAAATAAACACCCATGTAATAATTAAAGATGGAATAACATTACGGTAAAGGCGAAATAGAGTGGTATGATATGGGGACATATAAATACCAGAAATAAGAAAACCAACATTGTACAAAATCGTCATTAACAAGCACATTTTGTGCAAATCAAGGTGCACGGTAATTAGCAAAACGTTAAATATAATTAAATATATAAGAATATAACAGTAAGTAACACATAACAACGAGAGAACTAGGAGAACAAGCTTTAACCCAAATTGCAAATCATTAGACACTAGTGTAAACCTGTCACTACAGACCCTCAACCGCTCGTCTACGAACTAGGAAACTAGGGAAAAAAAATAAAAAAAATATAAAGCATAATGCTTTAGGCAATACAGCAGAGATCATATAAAACCAGCAAAGTGGGTTTCGATAAAAGCATTCCATCATCGACCACGTGATTCAACTGAATCAATATGCCGCAACCAGTCTACGGTCACAAGAACAGATTAGGGAAAGCAAATCAACAAACAAAGTAAAATATATGAACACGCGCAAACACACAGGACAGCGAGCATGTGTCCTGGAAATCAAAAGAGGTTTGCTCAATTCTATGGCACAACATCTCGTTAAAGTGAAAAGTTTAAAAAAAACAGTAGGGGAAGTACTCTGTGTAAATGATCCATTCTAACAGATCCTTTAATTGCAGGAAAATGAAAAAAAAAACACACAACGGAAACTAGACAGTTACGCACTAATTTCTGTAAAATGTCACCCTACAAGGAATTCAATTACCCCTCAATGACGTCATAATGTCACAGCAAACAATCTACTTAGCATCCAACCAGACCACCGAAAGTTGTCCTTGACATTCAATGCGATCAATATCAAAACCGAATGTAGGCCTAGTCGGCAGCCAATATAATTAATTATCTATGAAAGGGTTAAAAAAATCAGACTTAACAATGCAAAAAACGTTGAAAAAGTAGCCAAATGTGCATCAGTCACTTCAGAGATAAATTAAACTCAAAGAAAATAAATGAAAGAAATACGGGGTCTGCAGGAAAACTTATAAAACAAAACATATATAAATTTAATAAACCCCAAACGCAAAAATAATAAATGGCATATTCCCACCTACATACATGTTTTCTGTTTCAGAGAAACTATACAGAAACAGTACCATATAACCAACATGCAATTAGGTAGCAAATGTACACGATACCGCCCCCCCCCCCTCCCCGCCAAAAAAAATAAAAATAAATGTTATCTGCAAAGATGTACATCTTTATCGCACGTGTCGTTACCAAACAACAATGGTGTGGGTAGTGTATGGGATTGCGAAAAAGCAATTATGTGATTTCTTTTTCTGGTTCAGAAAGGGATGCTGAAATGGAGATAACTGCGCTTTAAAATAGATATTCAGTATGTAGAGTTATTTCCCCTGAAATAATAATAAATTCACTTCGTATGTTACTAATAATCGATAGTACCACTTTCACTGTAGAATGCTGAGTTATATATCTACAAATACAAGATTAAAAGGTATAAACCTTAACTTAAGGTACGCTAATGTATTGTAAATATATCTTCAGGAACAACAGAATGTGTACAGAAGTCGGTTTGACATCTAATTTCAGAAGTCAGATATCATATCCGGGAGATAATTCCAGCTGTCAACGTAAGTTTCATACATGTACATAATATCAGATATCTATCTATCTATCTATCTATCTATCTATCTATCTATCTATCTGTCTGTCAGTCTATCTATCCATCCATCCATCTATCTATCTATCTATCTATCTATCTATCTATCTGTCTGTCTATCCGTCTGTGTGTATCTTTGTGTGTGTGTGTCTGTGTGTGTGTGGTGTGTGTGTGTGTGTGTGTGTGTGTGTGTGTGTGTGTGTGTGTGTGTGTGTGATGCGCTATAAGTATTTTTAAGTTTTAAATTTCATTTCAGTTTTCAACTTATTTCAGTATTTTCAATAAGACTTGATGCTGATGTTAATAAATTTGCAAGTGAGACTTATACGATGTTGTGTGTAAGTGTATATGCAGCGAGGGGTACATTTTTTATTTTGCTTGGCACTCTTAAATTTGCATATGAATCCTACAGAGTACATAATTCATATTTGTCTATACGTTCACAAATGAATAAATATTTATGTTACAAGTGTATATGGTCAGAAGATAGTTTTACCGATCACCTTCCTTGTTTCAAATAGTAAGATTTCCAATTTGCCTAACGACTGTATTACCAAATTAATACTATTTAAAATTTATTAATGATACATTTTAGTATCATTTATTATTTTTAAATGTCTTGTTCTCTTTTATCGAAACCTGGTGCCCAGATAATGACAGTAACAGGCACTACGCTGACAAGGAAGGCGACAGGCTAGCACCACCTGGTTGTATGTCAGACACCAGCGCAATGAAACAAGACAATGACGTTACGGAAATGGATGCTGACGAAAGTGCGTATGACAAGATTAAAGAAATCGAGCAGACAGATGAAGAGTGTGTGGAAGATGAAGACGACTACAACCGCACCGATGACAATATTGCTACAAGCAAGAGTGAATCCCACGCTTTCCCAACAAACGGTGATCATGGCTATAATCATCTTGGAAACCAAAAATCGTCTCCCCAGCAATCATCAACTTATAACGATTTACAGAATGAAATTGAACGTAACTTTGATGACCGTAAAGATTGTACGGTAGGAAACGAGCTCAACCATAGGAGCCGGCAAGAAGTGCAGAGAAGTACGACTGATCGAGAAACATATAACAAAACAGGACACTTTTCACAACCAGGTTCCACACATCCAACAGATCGTGTCACTGATCGAGAAACATATAACAAAACAGGACACTTTTCACAACCAGGTTCCACACATCCAACAGATCGTGAAACATATAACAAAACAAGACACTTTTCACAACCATGTTCCACACATCCAACAGATCGTGAAAAATATAACAAAACAAGACACTTTTCACAACCAGGTTCCACACATCCAACATATGTCACTGATCGAGATACATATAACAAAACAGGACACTTTTCACAACCAGGTTCCACACACCCAACAGATCATGTCACAGATTCAGAAACATATAACAAAACAGGACACTTTTCACAACCAGGTTCCACACACCCAGCAGATCATGTCACAGATTCAGAAACATATAACAAAACAGAACACTTTTCACAACCAGGTTCAACACACCCAGCAGATCATGTCACAGATTCAGAAACATATAACAAAACAGGACACTTTTCACAATCACGTTCCACACACCCAACAGATCATGTCACAGATTCAGAAACATATAACAAAACAGGACACTTTTCATCAACAGGTTCCACAAATCCAACCGATCGTGTCAGTGATCAAGAAACAAATAACAAAATAGGACATTTTCCACAACTAGGTTCTACACATCAAACAGATTGTGTCACTGATCAAGAAACACATAACAAAATAGGACACTTTCCACAACTAGGTTCTACACATCCAACAGATTGTGTCACTGATCAAGAAACACATAACAAAATAGGACACTTTTCACAACCAGGTTCCACACATCCAACAGATCGTGTAACTTAAACACATAACAAAATAGGACACTTTTCACAACCAGGTTCCACACATCCAACAGATCGTGTAACTTAAACACATAACAAAATAGGACACTTTTCACAACCAGGTTCCAAACATCCAACAGATCGTACCGAAGAAAATAGCATTCACCTGCCCGATGTCTACCACACTCTAAAACTGCAAGGGAAGTTGACTGGGTCTCAGTCTAAATCTAGTAATGAGCGAGGAGTTGGGATATTTACAGCAAACGACACAACACAAATACCCACCCACCCACCCCTTAGATGTGCATTTACAGAAAGCACAGATTAACAAGAACAATCAGATTAACTTTAATTTCGACCATATTAAATTATTAGCAAAATTCACATTTTAGTACTAACACTCCTAAAAGGAGTATAGAACTGTATGCTTTAGTACGCTTATTACACCCTGTTATTTGTTATCAAACTAACGGGTATTACTATTATTAATTAATTAAACATCCACAAATAGCTACAAGTGATGAGAATCTTAATTTATTTTATTAATGATCCTTCAGCAGACACCACTTGTCTCTCTCACTTGGTAGATATATAGGCACAGTAAATGTTTTCTCTCTTCCACAGCATTAAAGATAGACGTCCACGATCACATAATCTCTCCGTAGGTGGAAAACGTTTTGCTAAAGGAGAATATAAATCTGAATTTAATCTATATTTAGCCAGCCACCTTCCACACACTTTCATCTCCAACATAAGATTAATAATATGTATATGGAAGTCTATAAATTTAATGATAAATTTATTAAATCAGCAATCACATATTCAAATGACAAATACAATGAAATAGATTGCATGACATCGACATTTCTATGAACGCACATTCAGATAATTTTACGATTAGTTTTATGCACACAATACAATTGAACAATAGAGTCAATACAAATTGCAGGATAGTCTTATCAGAGAATAGAAATTGAGTTATTAGAGATAAATATTAATAGTATTTATGTAACTTGATTCAGTGTAGCTTTAGCAGTCCTTCACACACAGTGCATTATGTAATTTATAATTTAGTTCAATTTCGTCAGATCCATGTGCATCACTGCACTCTTCTGATGTTTGGTGGCAGAAAACTTCTAGTGTAGAGAAGTTGTTCGACATCACTAAATTTATTGTTCTGTTTGAATGAGTTGGCATGGCAAAAGCAGCACCAAGTAACTCTAAGTAGTGGAACAGTGTTTTGCAACTTCATATGGTCTTTGTCTTGATACATCTAATTTATTCTGGTGCAAAGGTAACAACAACACCCGCATACTGACATCAATGATAGATGCTTTTGTTTTAAGGTTGTACAAGGTTGTTTGTCAAACTTTACTTTTGTGTACATTCTCAACCACTATCTGACATGAATTATTATTCAGTACGATCAAATATTTCTATCAATGTGCACACTGCCCTCTCTCTTTCATATTAATAGTGTCCCCTTAATTCATGATACAGCCTATTAACAGAAGCCAATGTTTAATTATTTCTGTTCCCGAAGTTTTGTACCTGTAATCGACATGCAGGTGAAATTTATTATTTCTTCACAATACTTTCATGTTCATTCACGTCCATCACGGCATGACTTCTGCCAGCAAGCTATTTTCTCTGTTTTCTTTCTGCTCAACATATTCACAACATACATTCGCTTAGGTGAACTGATGTGCTCTGCTTTCAAAATTTCATAGCTCATTCTAATGTTTTGTTTTCATGAAAATACGATATTTCATTATCATCAAATATTTCAGTTATTTACAAGACGAAATTATGGCGTTATGCGACAGTAAATGAAGAGTAAAGAAAGGAAAATAGGATATTGCTTGTAATGGATAATATTAAAGAGGTAAACACTCCTACATTTGGACATTTCATTTTCCAAAATTAGAGAAAATTATTATTCAAACAAGAAATATTATGTCTATAACAGAAGGAGCGGCACACAGATTTGGCCATTGAAAGATAACAAATTTGTCTGGCAACATAATCTTAAATAAATGCCTAATTACGTATAAGAAAAATGATTTCTTATGTATATCAAGAAACAATATCTGTGGTAGAGTAAATTTGTCTCACTATTTTAAAATTTAAATTTGTATATAAATTGCTAAATTATCAGTGTAAACCGACCTTCAGCACTCCATATGGTGTTATTTTGAAAGTGAAATTTTAGGAACGAACTGCTATTAAACTCAATCACACATTGGCGTCATTTATGTGTTCTGAAAGACAAATGTTTCACTGTCGTTAAATACTTGTTTTCAGTTCCTTGTATATCATATCTGATCTGTATCATGGCGAATTTAGTGCTGCATCTGTAAATAAGCGCCTTTGTATTTATTCGCATTAAGTTGTAACGGATGCGTTTTAGATCCACTGTAGAAGTGATAACGTAAATGTACACGAGTTTTCGGTATTCGGATTAGTATTTGCTTGTGTGTGTGTGTTTATATATATGTGGATGCATTAATGTATGTATTTTTATATGTGTGTGTGCGTGTTTATAAATGTGTACATATGTACGCGTGTAACGTGATTTCGATTCAAATGCAAATTTGGAAGAGAAGCGATATACTGTAAGATTTTAAACCTTAAAGTATCTAATGGCGATGGTTGATGAATGCAATATAATCAAATCAGCCACCCACTCCCTCATTCACTCCCTCAACCAATAAATCAACTCACTCATTCCCACCATCACCCAAACACTCACTTAATCATTCACTCAGTCACTCCAATCCAATCAATCAATCAATCATCGAAGCAGATCTACAATGGAGAGTCATTCGTAGAATGTTGTTTACAAGTTGTAATTTTAATTCAAAATTATTAAGATAAGCAAAGCATTTTGTAAGCGGCGATGAATGTGGACTGAAATATCATGAGTGATGTGTGTGTAAATGTGTAGTCAATTCTAACAGATGTAAAATTACGAGAAAAATTAGCTAGGACCACAGTCCTCCAAGGGTTAGATGTGGTGTATGTGATTGTACACTACGTCACATTTCTTGCGTTTTGCGTCAGACCGCCAGTCTTAGTGACACACGTCTTATCACTATTGTTCCTTCTTGTTTGTGGAAAGTTTTAAAGGTGCAACATGTACACACTCATAATATTTTGCCAGCTTTATAAGTTTAATTTCCAGCCTGTTAATTAACGCACGAATGTATATTTTCAACGGAGTGTGTAGAGCTACCTGGTGAAGGTAAGTATATGCTGGAACACACATCTATTAAATAAATCAAATATTGTGTACATACAGTTCTCCCCGCTCATAATAATATGACTATTAGTATAAGGTAAGATAAAGAGGCTAACATATTTTAGAGTGCATACACCCGGAACTATCATCAAGGGAACATGGTTCGCACCCAACTGTTAAAAAAGTAGCAGTCTGTGTTATTCATTTGATGTCAAATACATTCTATTTCAGGGCAATGGATTCTTTCCAGTAACCATTCATTCGCTCAAAGCAAGACATAATGAATTACTTTATTTTCTAGGACTAATGTGTTTTCTTACATAATGTTCGTACAATAAAAAATAATATGACGTCATCAGCACTTCAGTTGGTAATTGTAAATTGCATTATAAGAAATTGTGTAGCCTTTCACAACGCAAACCACATTAAAGAATATTTGGACATCATTGCGTCGTTTTCTAAAATTTTTAAATACCTCCTTGTAATTTAAACGAAGTGTCAACTTTCCACTTTCTAAGAATATATTCATTAACACATTACTTGTCATGTTTTCTTGATTATTATGTGTTAACTGGAAATTTTTTCAAAATTAAAGGTCTTTAAGTATAGCTTATTCTGTATTTAAATTTGTTGTTAGTCATTGAATTTGATTCTTGACAAATGGTAAGACAGGTATTCCAACTCTCCAAGTACGTGTGATTGACAAGATATGGATATTTTGGAGGGAGATACAAATGAAGTATAAAAAGCATGTTTTACAACAGATCACACACACACACACACACACACACACACACACACACACACACACACACACACACACACACACACACACTCACACACACACACACACATATATATATATATAAACTTGAAATTTCAAGTACGACAATAAACATTTCTCAAAATAAAATGAAAACCTTGCATATTCGGTGAATTAATATTTAATTTAGACTGCTAATTCTCTTGTTCAACCGAAATTTACTTTTTATAACAGTTTTTTGTAAGTCTGACGTCATTGAAAAAATGTTATCTGAGATTACTCAAAACATATCTAAAAAAATTTTTAAATGCTCATGTGACTATATGCAGACATCACAGATAGTAAACATGTAAGCTTAATAACAAGCATTTTCTTTGTTTGAAATTAATATTTAAAAGTAAAAGTCTTATTATGATTAAGAAAAAAATATCATGTTCAAATTAGTTTGTAAGCAAAATACATAGATTATATTTTATAATTGTGAGCTATAAATAGATAGGTATCCAGTAAGAGTAAAGTGAGGGACAGGTGCAAAAGTAAACTGACATTGGCAAAGTGTCATTAGCAAAATATGCGATTAGTCAGCAAAGCGCAAGGAACATAAATGTGTTTTCTCCATTCACAGACGTCCAGATGACTGGCACTTAAACTTTATTTCGCAGAAAGTATTCAGACCACATTGCAGCAGGTTACTGTCGTGTCATTGCGTACAACCAGCCAGTCAGGCGTGACATCTCCTGGTCTCTGAATGAACTCAAGTAAATGTTCACCATCCACATCCATCTATTACAGCCAAAAAAAGGGGAGACAATCCTGTAATTTATTAACTCAATTCATAATTGTGATATTACATCTACGAACAACAGTAAAGAATGACGAAAGCCAAATAAATGTAGGAATCGTTCGTGCAGTACTATTATATATACTTTCCTAGGAATGAAAACATGTACGAAAAGGCACTCCTGAAGAAGCGAATGAAAATGTTATTTAAATTTACTTTTGAATAATTATAATACAATTCATTCGAGTTAGCTCGCTAATATAATAAACTTACAAGCTACAGATAAAATAATTTGAAATATGTAAATATGTATAATGAAATATCGTGAAATAATAAATATTAGTGTTACTCTTTGAGTCCGTAATTAGATATTTTATCAATTACGATCTTGCATAATTAATCTATTTTAACGGAACGTTAATGTGAAAAGATTCTTCATAATAAAACAATATAGATTATAGACTATATACTTTATATTATTGAGATATGACACAATAATTATAGGTTTCAGATTATATCAAAGACATACGTCATAAATAGGATTTCACGTCATATCAGAGATACGACATAATATAGACTATACACTATATCATAGAGAAAAGACATTGTCTCAATGTTTCCATACGTCCATACGTAACTCCGGGCATGAATATCATTACAGTCAGTAGACGACAGTAATTTAAGATATAAACTGAATCTTTGACAGATTCTTCCATGTTTAGTGTCAATAATACTATTCTCCTAATAACACTTCATTATCTGTTCAGTGTAAGCGAAGTGAATATTGATGAGACATTTCAACAGTGTAAAATGTATTTCACAAACAGAAACGCGCGCGCCTGCGTGCACACATATACCCACACACCCACACCCATTCCCACCCCACCCCACACACACACATACACACACATACACACTCACACACAAACATACACACACACACACACACACACAATCACAAGCACACACATATTCACACAAAACACACCAGAAACACTAATACACTCGTAACACATTAAATATTCCCTCAAACAAAGACACAAGCATGCACATATATTCGAAACTCTATGGTGCACAGAAACTCGAAAACAGGTAAACACATATGCTCACACACATACAAGCATAAAGACACAAAAGCTCACAAGCCAGTATATATTTATGCATGAAAGTGTATTTGCGAGAATGTGTGTATGCATGAGTAATATATCTTTAAACACATTTATATAATTTTCTCGATCACCCAAATTGCTAATTATTCATTTAGTTAAACATTATGAAAATATAAGTCTTACATAATATGTGTTATTATTTCTAGTAATTGTAATGACGTATGGTTTGGAAGGCAAGAATGGAAAGCGTGGTGTTAGCTGCTCTATCCGTTTCCAAACGCCGTTAACTCTGTTGTAACAGACAATGGTGTTCTTGTAACCAAGATAGTCAAAACGTACATCAAAGTGGAAGGTGATGTTTTCGTCATTTCTGGGATTGTATTGCAAGTTAATATTAAACCTGTTAACAGAATGTTAAATAAGCATATGTAAATAAATAGTGCAATTGAAATAAACATATTACGTCAGCGATTGTCTAGAAACAGGATTGAGTATATTTAATTTGTTTATATGTATTCTTTGAGAGCAAGGAATGATACATGATGTCCAAACATTAATACATAATGTACCTTTACTAACACAGAGAAAGGAATGATGCATACTGTCCAAACATTAATACATAATGTACTTTTACTAATACAGAGAAAGGAATGATGCATACTGTCCAAACATTAATACATAATGTACTTTTACTAATACAGACAAAGGAATGATGCATACTGTCCAGACATTAATACATAATGTACGTTTACTAATACAGAGAAAGGAATGATGCATACTGTCCAAACATTAATACATAATGTACCTTTACTAATACAGAGAAAGGAATGATGCATACTGTCCAAACATTAATACATAATGTACTTTTACTAATACAGAGAAAGGAATGATGCATACTGTCTAGACATTAATACATAATGTACTTTTACTAACAGTGCAAGGAAAACGTAGTCCACATATATTACTTATATCAACATGAAATCACTTTCAATATCTGACACATTCAGAAATTAAATTTTAAAATCTAATAACATAATTTATTTTAAGTCACTTAACGTTCATATTTTTGTATTTTTAAATCATTGAAAAATACAAAGGGTTATATAATATTTAGCAACTACTACAATATGTCTTTGACAGTACTCTTAAAAGGCTACAACTGTAACATAGTCTTACATAATAGGAATGAACATAGTCTCAATATCTCAAAGTACAATAAAATTAGCGAGTAGTGAGATGTCATACACACTTTTCAATGTAGCGATTTATTTTCTGACGCTTGACAGTAATTAAAATAATATCTAAAACAAAGAACGTTATTTACAAAGTCAGACGTACTCACAATTGTCAGAAGGTTTAATATTTACGTAAACTGATTAAATATAAATAGTCAGATCTGAAACATCACAAACCTTCTGGGAACTGCGAACGGCGTGCCTGTAAGTTCAATTTTCTTATCGTCAACAAACCCTCCAGCGATTTGGAATGTGAATCTGTCTGGCTAGTAAAAGGGAAGAATTCAAACATTATTTCACAGGAATTAATGGTTTATTATATTGTTACAGATCTACCCGAATAAGTCGACTGTTTACTTGGTCGTCCGTCACGCAATAAAGAGAATTTGGAAGTCCTAAACAAATTCTGAACAGACAAAAAGATGTTCGGCCTTATCTACTTTCCCAACAGACCATACACAGATACGGTAGAGCTATACACAGACAGTAAAATGTACTAATGACTTCATTAAGTGTGAATATATAGCGGGTTGGGATAATACCACTTTTCATCTCTGCTGTGTTGGCATTGTATACTGACATGCACACGAATTGTTTGGCTGGACGCCTGCGATTTTGTGTGACCTTTGCACTTGTGAAGTAGAGGCCTGAGACCGCATTCAGAGTGTGACCGTGACGTCATCTCACAAATGTTAGTTGTACTAATAGTTCATATAATAATCTACAGTTAGTTATACGAGGAGACATGGGTGCAAACAGTTTAAATATGTTGCTGCAAGAGGAACCAATTTAAATATTATTTTACGATATTATTATTATTCAGCCTCTTTCCACGACTTTTGTTTGACTGTCGGTTGTGATCCAAGGTCTCGGAATCTTACCAAGATTCTGGGAGATCCAAGGTTTTACGGAGGATGTGGGCACTTCCGAGGAGCGCTGCTTTGAGTAGTGGAGCGATTCTGTGGTTTCCAGGGAGTTTATTCAGGTAGCCTTCCAATTCTGATGTTATGTTCCCCAAGGCTCCTATCACTATTGGTATCACTTCTGCTTTTACATTCCACAGTCTCTGGATTTCTAATCTGAGGTCTTGGTATTTTCTTTTTTTTTCTTTCTTTTGTTTGTATGTTTCTATCACTTGGAACAGCGACATCAATAATTGTTACTGTTCTGTTGGACTTATTGAGAACTACAATGTCTGGTCGTCTTGCAGGAATCACCCGGTCTGTTCTTATCTCGAAGTCCCATAGTATTTTGACTTCTTCTGTTTCGGTGACTGCTACTGGTTGATGCATCCATGCTCTTTCTGGGGTTTTTATGCCATAGTTCTCACACAGATTTCTATGTATGTGTTTTGCCACTTCATTGTGTCGTTTGGTGTATTCTGTTCCAGCCAGAACCTGACATCCAGATAGTATGTGTTCGGTTGTCTCATCCATGGATTTGCAGAGTCTACATTTGGAATCATTTGAAATTTTCATGATTTTCCTGTTGATTGCTTGATCTTGTGCAGCTGTTATGAGTGCTTCTGTTTCTGCTTTCAATCCTGCCTCTTTCAACCATTTGTACGTTGATTGCTTTATTGATATTTCGTCTGCTTGTCGTACATATTGGCCATGCAGAGGTTTCTGTCTCCAGGTATGTGCTAGTTCTTGCTTCGTTGTTTTCTTCCATGTTTCTTTGTCTGTTTCTGAGGGTTGGAATAGTCCACTCATTTTTACTACTTCTATCAGTGGATCATCTTTGTTGTTTTTCCAGATGTAGTCCACAAGGCCAATGACTTCTCCTTCAATGACATGTTTAATTTTCTTGAGACCTCGGCCTCCCATTTTTCGAGATACATAGAGTCTGTCTACGTCTGCTTTGGGGTGTAAGGCTTTATGTATTGTGAGTAGTTTTCTTGTTTTCCTGTCCAGTTCATTTATTTCATTTGCTGTCCAATCTATGATATCTCCAGTGTAGCTTACTACAGGTATTGCGTATGCATTAAGGGCTTGTATTTTGTTCGCCCCATTTAGCTTGGACTTCAGGACTTGTCTAACACGTTTTTTTATATTCTCTCTTAACTTTGGACTTCACTTCTCTCTGCATATCTGCATTATTATTATATAATTTTATTTTATTATGTTACGAAAGAATTGGGAATTTGAGAAATAGTTATAAATACTTATGATTCATTGGTTGTTACACAATTAATGAGGATTTGAAGAATATTTATGCATATTTCTGATTCATTGGATGCTACACAATTAATGAAAATTTGAGAAATAGTTATAAATATTACCAATTCATTCAACCTGTCTGGGTCCTAACCTGTATGGGGTTAAAAGCAATGCATTTAGCTGTACAATAAATGATTTAAGTGTTCGCCTGTGTGTAGTAGAAGTGTGTGTGTGTGTGTGTGTGTGTGTGTGTGTGTGTGTGTGTGTGTGTGTGTGTGTGTGTGTGTGTGTGTACCGTTAACAATTTCTCATCAGTACAAATACGAGAGCCATCCATATAACAAATGGCCCACAGTAAACTCGAACTTCATTTCAGCGTTGTAATGTCACTCCGAATACTTATAGCTGATATATTCAGCTTTGCAATTTCATTTAATATTATTGCATTTAAATGAGAAAATAATTTGACAAACACTCTATTTAAAGCTGAGTCGAAATTATTATACTAACCATCCAGCCACTCCCATTTGTAGTCTGGTCGATAACACATCCAGGTGTTTGGGTAGAAACTGCAGCAGTCTCAAGGCTGTTTGCTGAAACATTGTCCGAAAAAACAATTGTCGCGTGATGATAATAATAATGACAGTTATAATAATGATAACGTAGTGCTGACAATAATAATTATAATGATAGTGATGATAATGATGATAGCAATGATAAGTGATGGCTTCGACTGTCGTACAGTTAAATTACTGATCGATACGACGTATTCATTTAAATCACGGTTCTTACCCTGGGGTCCGTGAAAGTCAAATATTCGCTATATTTGTATATTTTACGTATGTGCATTTACCCTGGGGTCCGTGAATGTCAAATATTCGCTATATTTATATATTTTACGTATGTGCATTTACCCTGGGGTCCGTGAAAGTCAAACATTCGCTATATTTATATATTTTACGTATGTGCATTTACCCTGGGGTCCGTGAAAGTAAAACATTCGCTATATTTATATATTTTACGTATGTGCATTTACCCTGGGGTCCGTGAAAGTCAAATATTCGCTATATTTATATATTTTACGTATGTGCATTTACCCTGGGGTCCGTGAAAGTCAAATATTCGCTATATTTATATATTTTGCGTATGTGCATTTACCCTGGGGTCCGTGAATGTCAAATATTCGCTATATTTATATATTTTGCCTATGTGCATTTTGCTAGGAAGGAGGTCGATAGATTTCACCAGATTTTCATACGTGATCGTGACCCAGAAAAGTTTAGAAACCATTGTGGGAAATAAACACTTAAGGAAACAATTTAAATAAACAAAATACAAAAAAATGAGAATAAAGAAATGTATATTAAAATAAACATGATATTAAAGACATAAATATTAAAATAAAAATGAGATTAAAGAAACAAATATTAAAGTATAATAAACTTATAAAATTAAAATAAAATACAAAATTATCTTTAAAGCAAAAAATATAATCGAACTCATCACGTCACATACAGAAATGGCCATCTCAGATTGTATATACTTCATCTATGTCAATTTCTATGGCATAAAAGTGAAATTAACACAATTGCATATTTTGCTAATAGCTTGACGCATATTCCCATCAATACCGTTATACTATTACTTGGTATTTTGCTGATAGCTTGACTCATATTCCCATCAATACGTTATATAATTCCTTATTTTGCTGATAGCATGACGCAAATACCCACCAGTACCGTTATAAAATTCCCCTGCACTAAACAGAAACAAAGCGGTCAATATGAAAAGTATTAAGATGAAGCGTCAAAAGTGTCTGGAACACATTTATTTTGGCAAGAAAGTAGTTGTCGAACAAATGAGTTAGAAATCTAAAGAAAATTTAACTTTAGAACTATACAAACTTATTTCCTAATTGAAGTGTAGGTTAGCAGAATAAAACATGTGATTATTTACTTTCAAGACATTTGACAATGTGATTTTGTCTTAAAAACCTTTCGTCCAGAAATAAAAATATTGCATTGACATAAAAATGTCGGTAACTTGTATAAGTGCTTTGTCAAATCATTAATTTTTCTTTTAGTCAATCGAAAGCTGTCTAGATATATTCATCAAAGTTTGTCAAACCACACTGACTAGATATATTCATCAAATTTAGTCAACCCCCAATTTCAAGAAATAGTCATTCAATTTAGTCACCTTCACTGTCCAGATACATTCATCATGTTTAATCGACCCACAATATCTAGACATAGTGATCCTATTAAACAATCTAGTATGCCATATGCACACACCCTAGGAATTATTTCTTTGTCTAATCAGATTTTGGACTTTTGGAACGATAGGGAGTATTTGTCGAACACACAAAATCAATCAATTATATCGATCCAATCTGTCTCGAGAACACACATTTTGGTCTGTTCTCGAGACAGATTGGGTCGATATAATTGATTGATTTTATTATTTCGTTTTCTTTAACAGATATTGCCAATTATTATGGTATTCATTTCGGTAACATAATTTAATAGTTCTTAGATTTATTTAAGAATCTTTCTCGACATATCATATCCAACATTTTAAATTTTATTAATGATTTTATTTACGAATAATATTAAGGATTTTATTTACAAATAATATTAATGATTTTATTTACTAATAATATTAATGTTCTTATTTACGAATAATATTAATTATTTAATTCACTAATCATTTTAAACTTTTTATTAACTAACATATTTATGATTTTATTCATTAATGGTACACTTTAAACTTTATAAAAGCCAAAATTAAGTCATGCATCCTCTCAGTACACCATACATTAGTCATACATTTTACACTTCATTATTTGTGACGCTATTTAATAATCATGCACGCTTAAGTTCTTTTTTAATTACAATATTCACTTTTGCATTTTTCGTGACTATATTATTAATTAGATATTTATTACATTATTCACATTTCATGACTATATTATTCATTAGATATTTATTACATTATTCACATTTCATGACTATATTATTAATTAGATATTTATTACATTATTCACATTTCATGACTATATTATTAATTAGATATTTATTACATTATTCACATTTCATGACTATATTATTAATTAGATATTTATTACATTATTCACATTTCATGACTAGATTATTAATTAGATATTTATTACATTATTCACATTTCATGACTATATTATTAATTAGATATTTATTACATTATTCACATTTCATGACCATATTATTAATTAGATATTTTACTTATTGCGCTATATTGTATTCTTGGATAAGTGTTATTTTATTTTCCTTTCTTTATCGGGTTTTATACTTGCCCGCTTTATACGTTGACCATGACGAGTTATAAAACGTTGTCAGATTTGATGTCCACGACTGGTCATACAACATACAGATGTCGTCATCACGACTGAAGAATGCACACAGATCATTTCCGGTGCAGGCGACAGCACAGCAAATCTTTGAACGAGAGCAAGAATAAATTGTTGTTGAGGGTTGGGACTGAACGTAGAACTTGCCGAGGAGTGAATATTGCAATGATCTATGTCCAGATACGCGACAGAAAACAGAAAACAGACACGTCAGTAAAAGAAACTTCATTTTATGCGATTAAATGTAACCGTTCTGCAACTTTCATTTTGTTAATATTTCCAAATAAATTTTGTCTTCGGTTTTATAACTACTTCATGATTTAGCGATCAAAAATAATGTTTAAACTGTTAACAAAATATGTATTATAAAGGACACAGTTGTTTTCTTGTTTCTTTTACCCTGAACGCGTTTCTCAACTTTCTGAGCGTCTGCCTCTTTGACTGAACACGTGACATCAATTTATATTTACGTTTATCGATCAATAGTGACGATGCGCACGCGATTCAAAGAGATTGTTTCGTAAGTCCATACATGAACATATCTGGTTTTCAATAGAATTTGATATTTATTTTAATTTTACCATTGCAGTGAAAAAAACATGTATCCTCACATATTAATGTATCGAGGAAGGTGTGTGTGTGTGTGTGTGTGTGTATGTGTGTGTGTGTGTGTGTGTGTTTGTGTGTGTGTGTATGTGTGTGTGTGTGGTGATGTGTGTGCGTGTGTGGTGATGTGTGTGTGTGTGTGTGTGTGTGTGTGTGTGTGTGTGTGTGTGTGTGTGTGTGTGTGTGTGTGTGTTTAGTTAACAATTATTTCAACACTGGAGTTTTCGTTGGTCATTTCGTCATAAGACGTTTCCTGAACTGGGGTGCTCCAATGGGCCTTGCCTCCCCTCACTTGTATAAGGGGGTGGGGGGAGTTCGTCGTTGTAGCAAACCGTCGTTGTCGGTTATTGTTCTGTATTTATTTTTTATTGAGTACACAGTTGTTTTAGTTTGTAGTTGTTTTTTTGCTGAATGTGATCTGGTGTCGCTGTGTTGTAGACGTGTTGTAGTGTGCAGTGTTTTGTTTGTTTTTTTTATCTCGTGTTTGGTGACGTTTGGTGACTGTGGCGATGAGAGTTTGTTTTTTTATTCTTTGTATTGTTTTTCGGGAGTGCACAGGCAGTAAAATCCGGGACATTTCAGGATCTCCCCAGCGGATTCCTTTAAAGGATTTTTTCGGTACCACGGGAAAAAAATCGAAGAAGGAAACAAAAGATGCCTACTAACAAAGACGGACAGTTGCAGAGCTTCAAGTAATTTCTCACCGAGTTTGAAACTCATAGAGTACTTTTACCCGAGATACAAATATCTTTGGGAAAAAAATAAACCTTGTAATACCTCCGGGATCCGCAAAAGTTGATTAGACGTCGTTGTACAAACGGTATCCGTTTTACTCTGGGTTTCGTTGCTACCTAATGGTCTAGTGTAGGGCATTTATGAGCCACCATAGCAAGTCTGGGTGGAGGGTTGGCCGAGTGGTTGTCGTAGATGGGGTGCTGGTAATGCCTATCGCCTTGAGCTTGTTATTTTGCGGTTTCCCAGTATCCATTAGGGAGGCCTTTTCTTTTCTCTTCGTTTGCTGTATGCGTTGTTGATGTAAGAGCTTTTTGGTTTTTTCTGCTGTCGGTGGGGTAGGCGACAGCGTCTGTTGCTTGTGTTTTATCTGTTTGGTGTGCCGTTTCTGCTACGAAGATTGTAGTTTAGTATGTCTTGTCTTCTATGAGAGGTGGTGTGTCTTGTCTTCTATAAGGGGTGTAGTTTGGTGTGTATTGAGTTCTATGAAGGGTGCAGTTTAGTTTCCCTTGTCTTCTATGAGGTGTACATTTTTCTACAAGTGGTGTAGTTCGGTGATTCTTGTCTTCTACGAGTGGTACACTTTGGAGAGTCTTCACAAAAAATCACTAAAATTTTATTTCGTTATAATTTAGAGACATGACACATTATGTCTCTACAATTAAAGAAATACAAACAAAATCATATGCAAAAGTCATTATAATTATCTCTTTCTTTTTATTATAGAAATATACAACACACACACACACACATACACACACACACACACAAAAAAAAAAAACACATAGACACACATGCGCGCCCGCACACACACACATGAACATCATATAAACGAACTCTGGTTAAAATGTCCCTTCAGCTCATTCCCCTGATGGCCAGCTATTGCCCAAGGTTCGGATCCAAACGTAGAATAATAAGGACAAGCTTTATAGGCTGCCATGACGAATTGAGTGTGACCAAAACACACGTCTAATTCTATATTCTACGAGGAGAATATTCAGTTCATAATGGTGATGGAAAGATTGTCCAGACTCAGTGTAGGTATGATGGCCTTACACCTCTCTGTAGTCCAGACAGACGCACACTAAAGTAAAATAGCTCTGTCAGTCCTTTTATGCAAAATCATTTCTCACTCTCTCTAAGATCAAACTCATGCGTTTATCCTTGCTTTACCCAAGCTAAAATGGTGCATTACTCTGAGGTGCACTACTTCTGGTGATATAATCCCTAATTAAATTTGTAATAATAATTGATAATAAAAATCAAACACATTTTCAAGATATTGTAATCACAATTTTTGAACATCTAACTCAAATAATTAATCAATTGTATTTTTATAAAAATATTGGAAACATGAAATTAACAAACTTGCTGAGGGTGTATTCAAACAAGATTAGCAGACAACTTGACAAAAAATGTAAACAAACGCGCCGATTGTGCACGTAATTAAGACGTCATTTTGCTAGCAGACGACACTTGCTAAAAACTAATTCTGTTGCGTCGCGCGATGGCCAAGTGGAGATAATCGAGGATAAAAATTAATTTTCTGATTACCTCCCCCTTTTTCCGTGACAGTGACAACAGAAAAATATCCCTAACTGGGATTAGACTAACGAGGAGGCGTGGGGGGGGGGAATAATCTTGGGGATCCAGTCACTTTTTCGCTTGAAGTTCTATAATGTAAAGTTTCATCATTCTCATGTATATACTGCAGTGAACATTATATTGTAATAACAAAGACTTATAAAGCAGCACTCTCTCTCTCTCTCTCTCTCTCAATCTATCTATCTATCCATCTATATGTCTGTCTATCTATCTATCTGTCTGTCTGTCTATCTATCTATCTATCTATCAATCTATCTAATCTATCTATCTAATCTATCTAATCTATCTATCTAATCTATCTAATCTATCTATCTAATCTATCTATCTATCTAACTAACTATATATATATTAGGTCACACCTAAAGTATAAAACAAAATTGAAAATAAGAACAAAAGGACAACAATATATAACTATCATCTACCAATGATGACTTGCAGTAATATCAAATGAATAAATAACATTTCTAAGATTTTTACTTTTCTTGCAAAAGTATGGTTTTGATAATGTAAAACGTATACACATTTATTATTTTTTTTAAAATACACATCGTTTAAAGCTGTAAATAAAACTATTAAATTAAATTTATATACCAAACTAACAGAATTAATGGAATTTCTACAATAACCAAACACATGTATGGAATTTCAACATTCACAAGATATTGAATTTTGATTTAGCTCGCAAGGACAAGTACAAACTGAGCAGAGAGGAGAGTGGTCTGAATGCTGCAATTTGATTTTGATTATACAACCCGATAGTTGGACAAGGAAAGAACTCTAACAGGATTCGGTTTCGTGGCGGAATTACACGCATGAATAAATTTACAAAATGAATGGCGCGCGTCAAAAAAATATTCCTACTCAGTCATCTACATCATGTTTCATGATTTTAATAGTAAAAAATATTATATTGTAGCAACTGACTGTTGTGTTTGGACAATGCACAATATCCCCAACGGTTTAGTCTTTCAGCGAGCGGAGTTTGATGTTTTGTTTTGTATTTTTATATTTAATTTGAGAATGTAATCAAACCAAGCCCCAATACACGTACGCACTCAATAGTTCTATTGCGTGAAAGGAGTCTGAATGCCCAAATTTGTGATTTAGATTTAGTAACAGTTGTATTAGCCTTAAAAGAGTCTGAATGCCCAAATGTGTGATTTAGATTTAGTAACAGTTGTATTAGCCTTAAAAGAGTCTGAATGCCCAAATTTGTGATTTAGATTTAGTAACCGTTGTATTAGCCTTAAGAGTCTGAATGCCCAAATGTGTGATTTAGATTTAGTAACAGTTGTATTAGCCTTAAGAGTCTGAATGCCCAAATTTGTGATTTAGTAACCCTTGTATTAGCCTGAAAAGCATGTGGATACTGGTGCAAAAGTAAACAGACATTGGCAAAGTGTCATTAGCAAAATATGCGATTAGTCAGCAAAGCGCAAGGAACATAAATGTGATTTCTCCATTCCTAGACGTCCAGATGACTGACACTTAAACTTTAGTTCGCAGAAAGTATTCAGCCCACTGGGTACACATTGCAGCTCGTTAGAGTGGTATCATAGTACACAACAAGCCAGTCAGCAGTTTTTGATTCTGGTCGCTGAGTGAACTCAAGTAAATGATCACCGTCCACTTCCACCTATTACAGCAAAGAAAGGGAGACAATTATGTAATTTATTAACTCAAGTAAATGATCACCGTCCACTTCCACCTATTACAGCAAAGGGAGATAATTATGTAATTTATTAACTCAAGTAAATGATTACCGTCCACTTCCACCTATTACAGCAAAGAAAGGGAGACAATTATGTAATTTATTAACTCAATTCATCATTGTGATATTAAATCTACGAACCACTTTAGGAATCGTTTTTGCAGTACTTGTATCTATTTTCTTAGTAATATATACGGAAAAACACTTCTTCTGAAGCGAATGAAAATGTTACTTAAATTTATTTTTAATGCATTTCATTCGAAGTAGCTCTTTAATATAATAAACTTACAAGCTATAGATAAAAACATTTCAATTATTTATAATTATATAGCGTGAAAGAATGAATATCCGTGATTCTCTTTCATTCCGTAATTAGATTTTTTCAATAAAGATCACGCATAAATTATTTATTTAAACAGAATGTTAATGTGAAAAAAATATTCGTACATAATAATTATAGGCTTGAGATTATATCAAAGACATACGTCAGAAAAAGAATTTCACATTATATCAGATATACGTCATAATAATTATAGGCTTCAGATTATATCAAAGACATACGTCATAAATAGGATTTCACAGTACATGAGAGATACGTCATAATATAAACTATACACCATATCACAGAAATAAGACATTGTCTCAATGTTTCCATACGTTCACACGCAACTCCGGGCATAAATAAAATTACACTCATTGGACGACAGTAAATTAAGATATAAAGCGAATCTTTCACAACAACTCCTTAAATGTTTAATGTCAATAATACTATTTATCGTAATAACACTTCGTTTTCTATTCTTAGGAAGTGAAATTTGTGACATTTCAACAGTGTCAAAAATATTTTAACATACAGATGCGCGCGCACACACACACACACACTTACACACACACACACACACACACACACACACACACACATACATATTCGAAACTCTATGGTACACAGAATCCCGAAAACATGCAAACGCATATACTCACACACATACAAAAATAAACACAAAGGCTCACTAGCAAACATGCATTTATGCGTGAGTGTGTATTTACGAGAATGTATGCGCATATCTTAAAACACAGTTAATTAATTTTCTCGATCATCCAAATTACATACACCGTTAAATAAGCGACCTCACCTCAGAAGTAAGATAGGAAGTATTGAATAAGAACTATAACATTATGGTAGTGGAGAAATGTTTCCATTCTTTCAAAAATAGACATATTTCATAAATAGAGACAGTCCCCCAAACAAGAATATGAGACTATATACACTGAACGAACATCTATAGTAAACATGTACTTAAATATTAACAAATAATCGTGATTGAGATAATTATTTAACAAAATAAACACCCATGTAATAATTAAAGAAAGATGGAATAACATTACGGTAAATGCGAAATAGAGTGGTATGATATGGGGAGATATAAATACCAGAAACTATGATATGGGGACATATAAATACCAGAAATAAGAAAACCAACATTGTACAAAATCGTCATTAACAAGCACATCTTGTGCAAATCTAGGTGCACGGTAATTAGCAAGACGTTAAATATAATTAAATATATAAGAATATAACAGTAAGTAACACATAACAACGAGAGAACTAGGAGAACAAGCTTTAACCCAAATTGCAAATCATTAGACACTAGCGTAAACCTGTCACTACAGACCCTCAACCGCTCGTCTACGAACTAGGAAACTAGGGAAAAAAAATAAAAAAAATATAAAGCATAATGATTTAGGCAATACAGCAGAGATCATATAAAACCAGCAAAGTGGGTTTTAATAAAAGCATTCCATCATCGACCATGTGATTCACCTGAATCAATCTGCCGCAACCAGCCTACGGTCACAAGAACAGATTAGAGAAAGCAAATCAACAAACAAAGTAAAATAAATGAACACGCGCAAACACACAGGACAGCAAGCATGTGTCCTTGAAATCAAAATAGGTTTGCTCAATTCTATGACACAACAGCTCGTTAAAGTGAAAAGTTTAAAAAACATTAGGGGAAGTACTCTATGTAAATGATCCATTCTAACAGATCATTTAATTGCAGTAAAAGAAAATGAAAAAAAAAAAAAACACACAACAGAAACTTGACAGTTACGCACTAATTTCTGTAAAATGTCACCCGACAAGGAATTCAATTACCCCTCAATGACGTCATAATGTCACAGCAAACAATCTACTTAGCATCCAACAAGACCACCGAAAGTTGTCCTTGACATTCAATGCGATCAATATCAAAACCGAATGTAGTCGGCAGCCAATATAATTAATTATCTATGAAAGGGTTTTTTAAAAAAAATCAGACTTAACAATGCAAGAAACGTTGAAAAAGTAGCCAAATGTGCATCAGTCACGTCAGAGATAAATTAAACTCAAAGAAAATAAATGAAAGAAATACGGGGGTCTGCAGGAAAACTTATAAAACAAAACATATATAAATTTAATAAACCCCAAACGCAAAAATAATAAATGGCATATTCCCACCTACATACCTGTTTTCTGTTTCAGAGAAACTATACAGAAACAGTACCATATAACCAACATGCAATTAGGTAGCAAATGTACACGATACCCCCCCTCCCCCCCGCCCAAAAAAATAAAAATAAATGTTATCTGCAAAGATGTACATCTTTATCGCACGTGTCGTTACCAAACGACAATGGTGTGGGTAGTGTATGGGATTGCGAAAAAGCAATTATGTGATTTCTTTTTCTGGTTCAGAAAGGGATGCTGAAATGGAGATAACTGCGCTTTAAAATAGATATTCAGTATGTAGAGTTATTTCCCCTGAAATAATAATAAATTCATTTCAGTACTTCGTATGTTACTAATAATCGATAGTACCACTTTCACTGTAGAATGCTGATATATCTACAAATACAAGATTAAAAGGTATAAACCTTAACTTAAGGCACGCTAATGTATTGTAAATATATCTTCAGGAACAACAGAATGTGTACAGAAGTCGGTTTGACATCTGATTTCAGAAGTCAGATATCATATCCGGGAGATAATTCCAGCTGTCAAAGTAAGTCTCATACATGTACATATATATCAAATCTCTCTCTCTCTCTCTATCTATCTATCTCTCTATCTATCTGTCTATCTATCTATCTATCCATCCATCCATCCATCCATCCGTCCATCTATCTATCTATCTATCTATCTATCTATCCGTCTGTGTGTATGTTTGTGTGTGTGTGTGTGTGTGTGTGTGATGCGCTATAAGTATTTTTAAGTTTTAAATTTCTTTTCAGTTTTCAACTTATTTCAGTATTTTCAATATGACTTGATGCTGTTGTTAATAAATTTGCAAGTGAGACTTATACGACGTTGTACACAACTTTTCACGTGTGTACGTGTATATGCAGCGAGGGTTACTTATTTTTTTTTTTGCTTGACACGCTTGAATTTACATATGAATCCTACAGAGTACATAATTCATATTTGTCTATACGTTCACAAATGAATAAAATATTTATGTTACAAGTGTATATGGTCAGAAGATAGTTTTACCGATCACCTTCCTTGTTTCAAATAGTAAGATTTCCAATTTGCCTAACGACTGTATTACCAATTTAATACTATTTAAAATTTATTAATGATACATTTTAGTATCATTTATTATTTTTAAATGTCTTGTTCTCTGTTACCGAAACCTGGTGCCCAGATAATGACAGTAACAGGCACTACGCTGACAAGGAAGTGGACAGGCTAGCACCACCTGGCAGTATGTCAGCCACCAGCGCAATGAAACAAGACAGTGACGTCACGGAAATGGATGCTGACGAAAGTGTGTATGACAAGATTAAAGAAATCGAGCAGACAGATGAAGAGTGTGTGGAAGATGAAGACGACTACAACCGCACCGATGAAAATATTGCTACAAGCAAGAGTGAACCCCACGCTTTCCCAACAAACGGTGATCATGGCTATAATCATCATGGAAACCAAAAATCGTCTTCCCAGAAATCATCAACTTATAACGATTTACAGAATGAAATTGAACGTAACTTTGACGACTGTAAAGATTGTACGGTAGGAAACGATCTCAACTGTAGGAGCCGGCAAGAAGTGCAGAGAAGTACGACTGATCGAGAAACATATAACAAAACAGGACACTTTTCACAACCAGGTTCCACACATCCAACAGATCGTGAAACATATAACAAAACAGGACACTTTTCACAACCAGGTTCCACACATCCAACAGATCGTGTCACTGATCGAGAAACAATTAACAAAACAGGACACTTTTCACAACCAGGTTCCACACATCCAACAGATCGTGAAACATATAACAAAACAAGACACTTTTCACAACCATGTTCCACACATCCAACAGATCGTGAAAAATATAACAAAACAAGACACTTTTCACAACCAGGTTCCACACATCCAACATATGTCACTGATCGAGATACATATAACAAAACAGGACACTTTTCACAACCAGGTTCCACACACCCAGCAGATCATGTCACAGATTCAGAAACATATAACAAAACAGAACACTTTTCACAACCAGGTTCCACACACCCAGCAGATCATGTCACAGATTCAGACACATATAACAAAACAGGACACTTTTCACAATCAGGTTCCACACACCCAACAGATCATGTCACAGATTCAGAAACATATAACAAAACAGGACACTTTTCATCAACAGGTTTCACAAATCCAAACGATCGTGTCAGTGATCAAGAAACAAATAACAAAATAGGACATTTTCCACAACTAGGTTCTACACATCAAACAGATTGTGTCACTGATCAAGAAACACATAACAAAATAGGACACTTTCCACAACTAGGTTCTACACATCCAACAGATTGTGTCACTGATCAAGAAACACATAACAAAATAGGACACTTTTCACAACCAGGTTCCACACATCCAACAGATCGTGTAACTTAAACACATAACAAAATAGGACACTTTTCACAACCAGGTTCCACACATCCAACAGATCGTGTAACTTAAACACATAACAAAATAGGACACTTTTCACAACCAGGTTCCAAACATCCAACAGATCGTACCGAAGAAAATAGCAGCATTCACCTGCCCGATGTCTACCACACTCTAAAACTGCAAGGGAAGTTGACTGGGTCTCAGTCTAAATCTAGTAATGAGCGAGGAGTTGGGATATTTACAGCAAACGACACAACACAAATATCCCCCCCCCCCTTGGATGTGCATTTACAGAAAGCACAGATTAACAAGAACAATCAGATTAACTTTAATTTCGACCGTATTAAATTATTAGCAAAATTCACATTTTAGTACTAACACACCTAAAAGGAGTATAGAACTGTATGCTTTAGTACGCTTATTACACCCTGTTATTTGTTATCAAACTAACGGGTATTACTATTATTAATTAATTAAACATCCACAAATAGCTACAAGTGATGAGAATCTTAATTTATTTTATTAATGATCCTGCAGCAGACACCACTTGTCTCTCTCATTTGGTAGATATATAGGCGCAGTAAATGTTTTCTCTCTTCCACAGCATTAAAGACAGACGTCCACGATCACATAATCTCTCCGTAGGTGGAAAACGTTTTGCTAAAGGAGAAGATAAATCTGAATTTAATCTATATTTAGCCAGCCACCTTCCACACACTTTCATCTCCAACATAAGATTAATAATATGTATATGGAAGTCTATAAATTTAATGATAAATTTATTAAATCAGCAATCACATATTCAAATGACAAATACAATGAAATAGATTGCATGACATCGACATTTCTATGAACGCACATTCAGATAATTTTACGATTAGTTTTATGCACACAATACAATTGAACAATAGAGTCAATACAAATTGCAGGATAGTCTTATCAGAGAATAGAAATTGAGTTATTAGAGATAAGTATTAATAGTATTTATGTAACTTGATTCAGTGTAGCTTTAGCAGTCCTTCACACACAGTGCATTATGTAATTTATAATTTAGTTCAATTTCGTCAGATCCATGTTCATCACTGCACTCTTCTGATGTTTGGTGGCAGAAAACTTCTAGTGTAGAGAAGTTGTTCGACATCACTAAATTTATTGTTCTGTTTGAATGAGTTGGCATGGCAAAAGCAGCACCAAGTAATTCTAAGAATTGGAACAGTGTTTTGCAACTTCATATGGTCTTTGTCTTGATACGTCTAATTTATTCTGGTGCAAAGGTAACAACAACACCCGCATACTGACATCAATGATAGATGCTTTTGTTTTAAGGTTGTACAAGGTTGTTTGTCAAACTTTACTTTTGTGTACAATCTCAACCACTATCTGACATGAATTATTATTCCGTACGATCAAATATTTCTATCAATGTGCACACTGCCCTCTCTCTTTCATATTAATAGTGTCCCCATAATTCATGATACAGCCTATTAACAGAAGCCAATGTTTAATTATTTCTGTTCCCGAAGTTTTGTACCTGTAATCGACATGCATTTGAAGTTTATTATATCTTCACAATACTTTCATGTTCATTCACGTCCATCACGGCATGACTTCTGCCAGCAAGCTATTTTCTCTGTTTTCTTTCTGCTCAACATATTCACAACATACATTCGCTTAGGTGAACTGATGTGCTCTGCTTTCAAAATTTCATAGCTCATTCTAATGTTTTGTTTTCATGAAAATACGATATTTCATTATCATCAAATATTTCAGTTATTTACAAGACGAAATTATGACGTTATGCGACAGTAAATGAAGAGTAAAGAAAGGTAAATATTAAAGAGGTAAACACTCCTACATTTGGACATTTCATTTTCCAAAATTAGAGAAACTTATTATGCACACAAGAAATAGTATGTCTATAACAGAAGGAACAGCACAAAGATTTGGCCATTGAAAGATAACAAATTTATCTGGCAACATAATCTTATCTTATGTATATCAAGAAACAATATATGTGGCAGAGTAAATTTGTCTCGCTATTTTAAAATTTTAATTTGTATATAAATTGCTAAATTATCAGTGTAAACCGACCTTCAGCACTCCATATGGTGTTATTTTGAAAGTGAAATTTTAGGAACGAACTGCTATTAAACTCAATCACACATTGGCGTCATTTGTGTGTTCTGAAAGACAAATGTTTCACTGTCGTTAAATACTTGGTTTCAGTTCCATGTATATCATATCTGATCTGTATCACGGCGAGTTTTGTGCTGCATCTGTAAATTTGTATTTGTATTTGTATTTATTCGCATTAAGTTTTAACGGATTTAGATGCACTCTTGAAGTGGTAACGTACATGTGCACGAGTTTTCGGTATTCGGATTAGTATTTGCTTGTGTGTGTGTGTGTGTGTGTGTGTGTGTGTGTGTGTGTGTGTGTGTGTGTGTGTGTGTGTGTGTGCGTGTGTGTGTGTGTGTGTGTGTGTGTGTGTGTGTGTGTGTGTGTGTATGTGTGTGTGTGTGAGAGAGAGAGAGAGAAGTAAGAGAGAGATCATGCATACATAAGTGTTATGTGTATATATAAATAAGTTTACTGGAAGTACATACTGTTACACTTTATTGCATATGTTGTAGAGCGATTTTGAATAGGTTTTGTTATATTTCTAAATACTTAAACCTTCAAATTACAAAGATCATCATCATTATCAGTATTCTCCTTATCATCATCATTATCAGTATTCATCCTTTCCCACGACTTCTGTTCACGGTCGGTTGTGAACCAAGGTCTCTGAATCTTACCAAAATTCTGGGAGATCCAAGGTTTTACGGAGTGTGTGAGCACTTTCAAGGAGCGCTGCTTTTAATTGTGGGGCGAATCTGTGTTGTCCAGACATATTTATTCAGATAGCTTTCCAATTCAGTGTTATTTATCTCCAAAGATCCAGTCACTACCGGTATTACTTCTGCCTTTACATTCCATAATCTCTGGATTTCTAATCTAAGATCATGGTATTCATCCACTTTCTTTTGTTTTTATGTTTCTATCGATGATTGTTGCTGTTCTTATTGTTGACTTATTGAGAACTGCAATGTCTGGTCTTTGTGCAGGAATCATTCGATACTTCCCTATTATAAAGTCCCACAGTACTTTGACTGCGTCTGTTTGGCATCCATGCTCTTCCTGGGGTTTTTACTACATAGTTAGTTCTTTTGTATGTTTCTATGTAGGATTGCGACTTCATGGCGTCTTTCTGTATATTCTGCACCAGAAAGAAACTACCACCTAAATAGTATATATTCTGCTGTTTCATCCAAGATTTGCACATTGTGTATTTGGAATCATTTGAGAATGACATGATTCTATTTTTATGTAATTTTTTGTTTAGTATTTAATCTTGTCTTGTTATTGGCGTTTCTGTTTCAGCTTTCAAACCACCTTCGCTTAACCATCTGAATGTTGATAGTTTTTGTTGATAATTCTCAGATTGTCGCACATACTCACCATGGAGAGGTTTTAGACCCGATCTATTTGCTGAAGTCTGTTTTGTTGATTTTCTTCCATGTTTCTTTGTCTGATTGTGGGGGGTTGGTATAATCCACTCATCTGTACCTTTGTAGTTATCCTAAATGTAGTCACTCAGGCCTATAACTTCTCCTTCAATGACAGTTTGATTTTCTTGAGACCTCTGCCCCCAATTTTTGGAGACACATATAGTCTATCTACAATTTATTCAATCCATGATACATCCAGTGTAACTAATTACAGTTATTGCGTAAGCTTTAAATGCTTGTATTTTATTTTTAGGTTAAATTTTAGAACTTGTCCACCTCGATTTTTAAACTCTCTTTTAGCTTTGGAATTTATTTCACTCTGCATATTTTCTTGATGTTCTAGTATTCTCAGGCATTTGTATACATTTTCAAAAGTAAAATCTGTCATTTTTAAGATGTCGAAAATTAGGCCTTCTCTTGTTTGATATTCCCTTTCTGGACGATAATTCTGCCATATTTCTCAAGGCCGAATTTAATGTTCATATCCTTACTACACATTTGACAATACTTATCAGCGTATTGATATTATATTCATTTTCACCATAAAGTTTAGTTAGTCCATATAGGGCAAATGATTGAAGATATGCCCTGACTTCATTTTGTATGCTAATCGAGTGTGATAAAGTAAATTTGCCTATCCCTATTTTATTAAATTGTTATATAAATTGTTAAATTGTCAAAGTAACTTGGTCACTCCTTATCATGGCATTTTGAAAGTGTCTGAATCGAATTAATGCTTGAGGCTAGAAATGCTGATGTAATGCAAACCAGTGAGTAGGTTTTATTATCCAATAGTTATGATTTACGAGAACGAGACCAGCCAATGAGCTGAAATCAAAATGTTTACTTGCTGTAGAAAATTCTAAAAGTGGTCCGTTTGAATTTGGAGTGGCAAAAAGAAGCTTCATTTGAAAGGTGGCCATTAGCTTGATGATGTTAGCTGCCTCCTTGAGTGAGAATGGACTTAGAATTATTTCAATAACCTATTCTATTGATACATTATACTTGTGTTTTATGCAGATATGTATTAAGCATATCACAAATATGGGGCACATTATTATTTTGTCTCTCTCTAAGTGTCATCATACTCTAAATGGTTAACGAAGCATCCAAATTAATTTAAACATAACAAAGGGCTAAAGTAACTATTTAATCAACAATGTGAGACCTAAATGTGGAAACGTTAGTGGAAAAAGAAATAGCTTTGATAGTAGTTTGTGCCAGTGAATGGAAAGGCATGATTAACTTTTGAGGACACACGCATTTACCTCTCTACATTCAGCAATGCCTAGACAATAAATTGTGTCATGTACGGGATTAAGTGATAGGCCACCGAGACGCTAATTTTGTCTGTGAGAAAACAGGCTCTGAGTTTTCTGATGCAAAATGTTTTTAAAAATCACCACTATAAAATTTTGATAGTAGTATTGTTTAAGGTTAGATGTTTTTATCATGAAACCGTTTGTTGAAGTAGAATCTTGAGTTATTTGAATGTTACAATTTATATTGTTATAGTTATATGTGTTTGTGTGTACAATCCTTTCTTGCTATGACTAGTGTACTCTTGCCAGGTGGCAATGAGTCACCGTGGTAACAAAGTTTTAAAAATAAAACTAAAAATAAGGCATGTTTGAGGGTCAGTTGTGTGCCCTTTGTTAGGTAGATAACAGGAAATTGAAGGTCAACTCTAAAAGTGTCACCTTGAAATTTGATACCAGGCACTAATGAAAACGTGTGGACAGTCGGCAAGATTCCAGACTATGGCAAGTTTCAATGCGTGCTGGATGGGAAGTGCTGTGTGTGGAGGGTTGTGTGTTTCCAATCACCTCACTGAAAATGATGTACAAGGACTTTGTGTATTAAAGGGGATGAAGGAGACAGAAACGAATGAGAAACACCAGTAATGTAGAGGTTGGTAGAGGGGTAAGAAATACCCTCGAGTTTTCTCCCTGCCTCGTACCAAGGACTCTACGAAACTGACTAGCAACCAGTTAGAGAACTTTTGGACACTGCAATAGAGTGCCAGAGGTCTACTTGGCTGTGATTTTAAGGCGCACCATCAGGGCCATCAACAAATCAAAATGGACCAGTCATACAGTCATCTCGGGTTTTCAAAAGACTCTGTGCAAAGACCACGGGTGATCGGCTATTTTCCAGGCAGTGGAAGAAAATTAGTGGAATTTTACCATTACGGCACTGGTAGATATCACAGATAGGCAGTAGACGACCATGTGAGGTATGTCACAGTATAACGGCGAGGATGACCGTTAAGAGAAGCTATGAGGAACATAATGAAAAGAGAAGAAATGAGAAACGTAATGAGATGAGAAGAAATGAGGAACGAAACGAGAAGTAATGAGATGTAAGAGTTGAGAAATAGGCCTAATGAGAAGCATAATGGGAGAGTGAGACGGTAGCAGCAGGATGGCTATACTTTGGGTTCCAGGGAGTGAACTACATGTCGAGATGTCAAGAGTGTTTTGTGTATCTTTAAACCCCCGAGCACGAGGAGAACGTGACAATAACTATGTGAGTAGAAAAATACTAATTAGGGAAAGAATCTCAGAGCACATTAAACTTTAAACTATAAACATAAAACGTAAAACTAAAACCTAGTGTGATGGGGTACGGTGTTGTTGTGGTGTTATGGGTCACCCCAGGATGCGAGGAGATGATGAAACTATGATGTTGAGACAATATGGCTACGGCAACCACAGCAAAAGAGGCAGAATACTCAACACGTGTTTAAGTTTCCATCTGATCTTTATTAGGTGACACACCGCTGAAACAAGCTTCTCTCTCTCCCCTTCCTCATAACGCCAACCACGCTCCTCTCTTGACCATTCTCAGACCACTCTTAGACCATCTACCCTCTCTCTCACACACAGTAACTTACAATATAACTTAAAAACCCGAGCCGCAAAGGGAACTCCACTAGACTAAACTCAGAGACTAAAACTAATGCTAAACTGGTTCTTCTGTGCTATGGTACTTTCGTTCTAATATAAATATCTTTTGAACTACTTAGAATTATATAATACTTTAACTATTAAAAATAGTACATTAAATACTCTTTAAATACAATACTTCTTTATAATTCACAAAATAAATTATCAAATAAAATAATTAACTATATTCCTGTGCCAGGGGAAAACCATGTACACATACATATGTGATGGGGTGTGGTGTTGTGTTGTTATTATGGGTCACCCCAGGATGCGAGATGATGAAACGATGATGAAACAATGAGACAGTACGGCTAAGGCAACCACAGCAGAAGAGGAAGAACACGCAACACGTGTTTACATTTCTATGCACTCTTTATTTTAGCGACACCGCCAAATACTGTCTCTATCCCTCTCAACATGCATAGTGGCATCAGAACACGCCTTTCCTAGACAACGCTTCCTCTTTCTTGCTACATGTTTGCATCAAAAACAAGCCATTCTCTTCATCTCTTGACCACTCTTCCAAGACGACCCCTCAAAGACCACTCCCAAAAGACGACCCTCTCACACTCTCACAGTCCGGGCGGCAAGGGGGACTCCACTAGACAATTCTGGAACTGAGACTAAAACTAATGCTAAACGGATACTTCTGTGTTAACATACTTTCGTTCTAACATAAATTCCTTCCAATCTAGAGTTATATAACACTTTAACTATCAAAAAATACACATACATAAATCATAGAATACACTTAGAAAACAATATAAACTAACTTACAAAATTACATAAATATAAACTACATTCCACTAACTATTACAATATATAAACATTAACTTTTAATATGATAAGTGGCGGTTAAACACGTACACAATGGCACAGCCATACACATTACTATATAGCAGACCGCGCCGCGCGATTCAAACTAGCGGCCGATGACCTACTTTGCTGCCGGGCAAAACAAGCGCTACGCACACGCACACACAGCCGTGCGTTCAATAGAGCTAACGTTTCGTAACGTTAGGCCCGTTCGCGCTATTGAACGACCCGTTTCCTGCTAACGGTTTGAAACGTTAGCAAACGACTCTGGGACAAAATGGCGTCTTACTTGGCCGGGTTCAAGTTTGCAGATGGTTTTTTCCTTAATGCTGAGCTATTCAAAGATAAATATGATCGCCTGCTCTGTACACACGTAACATCCAACCTTCCACACTAGAATCTTAATCAAGAATTAAACCTTAAATTAAAAAAAAAAGAACTCTAAACTTAAATCTACCTTTCAACTGTAAAGAGTCATTTTAAGATTAGTTTGAAAATATTGATGTGACTGTTGAAAAAGACTTGCAAGTCGAATAACACTATTTTTTCTTTTGAACTATTGAATTTTGATATAGCGACAGTGGCTCCAGAACTGTTAAATAATGATTGTTATTTTATGTTGAATAATGCTTAGCCTATTTTAGAAATAGTACTGCATGAAGAATCTTGAGTATTACATTTCTTTTATTTTATTTCATCATTCATTATTCTTTACTTTCTTTTCTTTTCCCCTACCCCAAGAGGTGTGAGTTGTGGATGGCTGACTAACCAACGTGTGAGAGGAAACCCATAGATCAATAAATTTGAATTTACATTTTGATATTGAGACTTTTCCTGTCTATGGTTTTGAAAGAGTGGTTGTGGTCGTTGTTATACGTTGTGTCGTCTGTGCTGTCTACACTTCACCCTTACCCGTATGCAATCACACATGCAAACATGTCAGCAATACGTAACCTACATGCATAATAAAATTTGAGACAAATAACCATCTTGGTATTCTGTGTGGATTCGTAATAACGTCTATGCAAGTCCTACGTGGCGTCAACAAAGCCACCAACCCCTTTCTTCGGAGAGAAGGGTGGTAGTGACAATGCAAGTCGAATTTATTTCTACAAATGTTTGAAATCTGCTCGCATTTAGTGTGCTAACACTTTACATTGTTTTGATAAACTTTATATATTATGCTCTGTGTGTGTGTGTGTGTGTGTGTGTGTGTGTGTGTGTGTGTGTGTGTGTGTGTGTGTGTGTATTGGGTTACCATAAGTTAACGATCGCCTTATGTGACCAGACTTTAGTTACGTCAAAATCAAAGTCATTATAATAATTGTAATAATAATTAGAACATTCTTCAACAAAGTAACTTTTGATCTATCCCCTTTGGACGAAACTGTATGAGCAAGTATGAGACTATTAGTCAGAAAACTTACTCATCCACTAGGAACTGGTTTGGGTTGCATGAGGTAGCTCTCGAATATTCTTAGCCTGAGTTGTTATTTTAACTCTGGTACTTATACAAATAACATCATGTGCAGACACGAAAGTCATATCACGTTGACATTTAACGAATTATATAACAACTGAGTTTAGAAATAGGGGCAAGCATATTTTACTCCGTCACATATAAGTACTTTGATATTTAAGTAATAAGTGAGCACAAACTTCATCTATGAATACACTTTAGTTGACATTTGCATACTACTACTACTACTACTACTACTACTTTCATTATAACTACTAATATTTCTATTGTTGCTGCTACTTTTATTACTACTATGATATCGACGGCACTACTACCACTTATATATCTTTGTATTATTTACAATTTTGATAAACTTTGTACAGTCTCATCACCTGTTCATCTGACGTTAATTCGAATAATTCGTATATGTCAATATTATAGAAATTCAAGTAAACAAATCAAAGTAGAAACTCAAGTGTTAGAGCATAATTTTAGAATTTTCATTCCGAATTAATAACATAAAACATATTTTTTTAGATACTTGACAACACTTTGTCCATTCTTACCCGTAGATTCATAAATGCACTGACGTATTAGTTCTGTTGTTCTGTTGGCTTCCATGGGTGTTAACGTACATTTTGTCCTCGTCCTGTATTGCACATCACGAATTGAAATGGACGAATTGTGTGAGCCACATCTAACCCCTTTGAACACAATCTGAAAATGTGCCATTTATTTCAGTGAAATATTGAAATAATCAATATACTCTGCTAATAATAGCATGCCCTTTTTACACTTTACACCTTCCCTTCAGAAAATGAAACAGTTCTTTTCAATATAAAGTGCTTAATAGAAACGAAATATAAAGTAATAAAATTATATTTATTGAAATGCATTCTAAACTCTTAATATTATTGGTACCCAACCCAGTAATTGTTTCTAATTTGATAATGCAAGCAGTAATTCTATGAAAACATTAATGGAATCTTTATTCCAGCAAAGACAACGTTCATGCTTCTAATGCAGGAACTTGTTGCTTCTGGCTCATGATGTTCTTTGAGAATTTGAACGGACAAGTAGATACATCTCAGAAGTTGGTCAATATTCAATTAGCAAACACGAATATAACTCTTACTATTTAATATACGTTATTATTCTTTTGAATGCATATGGACAGACTTAGGAATTAGTTTTATTAAATTAATTGCAATAAGCTGCATTTAAACGTCTCTGTTTATATCTATGCTCTCTTCTTTGTACACTTATGAATGTACTTAAAACATTTAACTGAAATGTAATGATTATGCTGACATTATAAACTCAATCAGTATTTGAAATTTAAAAGAGCAAACATAATTCAAATTTAAATAATGAAAATGAACTATACAGTACTTAGAAACGTACAATACATTTATATTTTTGTAGTGTTTGTTGGTATACGAAAATGTATATGTACATTTCATAAAATTAAATAAATTAACTTTGGTATTATGTTATTGCAATATTTATTCATTTCAACTAAATGTAGCTACACTGAAATAATTGGTTTTTGAGTATGCATAAAATAACTATTAATCTAGTTGTAATATTTACTGTTACCGACATAATAAAAGCTAAATCATAACTTATGATAACTTAATGGGGCATCATTCAGATAATAAATTATAATGGTATATAAGCATTCTACCTTAAATGCCACATTCGACACTAGGTTAAGAGAAGCCTGTTCCCATATTTCAGATGTTGTTTCACTGGATGTTAAACTCCATAACAACTGATTGTGATCACTAGGGAATGGTTCCAGAAATACTGAAAGTGTGGAATTCTCACCACTAAGTTGATATTGGAAGGAAAGACAATGTGAGTCAGCCATAGTTGCGCTTGTCAGTGAGGATTTCAGTGTTCCTGTAGTGTTAGCAATACTTACAAAGGCTTCAAGTTCTGATAATAAAGAGAAAAAGTATTAAGCATATAAACTCTGCTAGACAAAACATATTTATTTATATTACGAGGAAAGTAGTGACTGTTTCAAATACCCCAGTAATGTACATTGACCTTAACCTATATCGTTTGGAATGTTGTGATCCTGGTACGGAAGTAATGTGACCAGTTCAATAGTAACACGGCTTACAGCGACTAATCTTAGAGTCATACCAGACCCAACAAATGAAATTTGTTAAAATGCAAAATATACAAAATATATAAACCACATAACGAGGTCGTATATTCCTGTTTCTTTTCACGAAAGTACTCTCAATTAAGAGTTCTGTGATTTTTCAGCTAAGTAGAAGTCGACTTCATGTGAGTTACGAATTATGTAGTAATTATGTAGAATGTGAAATAGTGTACACTTCTGCAGTTGTACTCACAACATAATTGTAAAATTGCATATTTCAATTGTATATTTCAGTCTAGTAACACGGGGCATATCCACTCTGTGTGACCTATAGCTCTGTTTTCCATATTACTGTGAAAACAAGTGAGCAATGACATTCCTAACCTTATTTCGTGCATCTTGCTTTATTTGCCTTTGTCATTAACATATTTTAACTCTTTCTTTGGATTAAACGTATTAAATAATATTTTGTTGATCCTTGGTATATTTCTGTATACCAATTATGGGTGGTTGTCTCTGAAGCAGACATTTATGATTGTAATATATAACCAAATAAATTAATGAACACCCGCGTGTACGTTTGTTTGTGTAATATTTTTTATTTATGCATTTTAATAATGAAGCATATGTCTATGCACATTAATTAATTGACAATTGATTTGTGTATATTCATTCATTTGTGTTTATAATCTGTAGTTATAATTTGTTTACTATTCTATATCAATAATGTAAAATATTTTGCTGTCATTTACGTAAGTTAGATATCTAAACAAATATACTATTCACTTATGGAAAAACAAAACCTCTTGATATTGACATCACGCTCCAATTTTGCATTGACCATCCACAAAATGGTGTTTTACTAGATCCATAGAAGCAGCCTGCAAAATAGTAATAAAACGTGTGAAAGTAATTTTAACTACCACCACACACCCTTTGTCTAACTAGAGAAACCGTAAATCAGTCAACATGAAAGCAATATATAATGCATTGTGATACGAATGTAGGTAACATGTAAACGATAATTACATTTTAAATCATGATATTTGTGCACGGAAATGTAAGATTTCCTTGACATTATATGGCGTATTTTTCTTGAGTAATTGCTGTCAATGAAATCAGTTAAGTGAAAAAGGCTGTCATGTATTTTTCTTGAGTAATTGTTTTAAATCAAATAAGTTAGTTAAGGAGGCACTTATGTATTTGTCTTGAGTAATTGCTTTAAATCAAATCAGTTTAGTGAAAAAAGGACCTTAGGTATTTCTTGAATAATTGCTTTAAGTCAAATTAGTTTAGTGAAAATGCCCTCGGTAATAAGGTGGCGTATAATACATTCAGTAACACATACGATCTATTAATAACCTAGTGGAATACAAGTTCCGAGATCCAGCTTAACAGAGTGAAGTTGAACGTATCCTGTATCGCTTCCACCACTACGTGCACGGAACATTATCTGTAATGAAAAAGAATATAAAGTAATTATTTATATATAACTACATTATAAATATAAATATATAATTCAAAATAGCAATTCCGCATAAATAACGGAACAAATAAATGTAATGAAAGGCTTAGTTTTTGAAATAAAGTCTGAAAATGGATTAATAACTTACATAATGTATACAACTATTTAAATGGGAACAGACTAGCGAGAAACACAAATTGTTTCATTAGTGATATTTGTTTGACTAAATAATTAATAATTTAATTATAAAGTAAATAATCAGAGAGAGAGAGAGAGAGAGAGAGAGAGAGAGAGAGGAAACGAAAGGCTTGATCTTGAATAATACAATTGATAGGTGTCACATAAGTAATTTCAATAATAGAAGACGCTGTGATAAATGTGACAATTTATTTGTATCAAATACATTTCTTCCATCAAATAACAAAATGGCTTTGTGCCCGTGATTTAGCACTTGTGTGTATGTGTGTGTGTGTGTGTGTGTGTGTGTGTGTGTGTGTGTGTGTGTGTGTGTGTATGTGTGTGTGTGTGTGCGTGTTCGAGTGTATGTGCATGAGCGTGTGTGTCTGTGTCTCTCTCTAATAAAACTTGCGCTTGAAAGGGCAATAAAGAAAATGTTTCAATTACTTTTGCCTGATTAGCTGGGAGAGTAAAAGAGAATTGGGTAGGATATTGTACGTCCCAAGTCTGATTGAAGAGAGTCGTGACACCTTCAGTTTTCACAAGGAAGAAGGCAAGTAATGAAGGCAGAGCTTGCACTATTTTAATTCTGAGGCAAAATGTTTCCGGAAGTTCCAGAGATGGAGATTGCAAAACAGAATATTGTTCTTGGCAGCCATTCTGTCCCTTTACTTCGACGAAATCTAAAAAGAACAAAAGTTACATACTTGGGAAATACGATTAGCTTACAAGACACTCTGAAGTTGTAATTCTTTAGATAGATAGATAGAAAGATATATAGATAAATAGATATATAGATAGATAGATAGAAAGATAGATAGATAAATAGATAGATAGATAGATGGATGGATGGATGGATGGATGGATGGATAGATAGATAGATAGATAGATAGATAGATAGATAGATAGATAGATAGATAGATAGATAGATAGATAGATAGATAGATAGATAGATAGATAGATAGATAGATAGATAGATAGAGAAAGATTGATAGAATAATCGACTGAACCCTGCATTACTGTTGTATGATCGGAAATTTTCCCATATATTATATATAAATTTCATTGTTGCATTTAAATTGAACATTATTGTAAATTGAATGATGCATGGTGTTGCTCATGTTGGTTTAGAAGTGAGGTCCTGAATGATGAGTGTGCAAGGTGGTAGATTTACTGACCGGTGTTTGATGTTTGCGGCAGATAGGTGATCAAGTGTTTGTTGTTTAAGTTGTGTGATCAATGGCCAATAAGCTAACTAGAGATTATTTTTACGACACGTGTGTGTGTTTTGGTATACAATGGGAAGCATTGTTAGCTAGGTCAAGTGTGCGTTTAGAAGTCGTTAAAAGAACATAATCCGTATTAGCGCTAAGTAATTAGTCAGATCGAAAGCGTATCTAACAACAGACACAGATGTGATCCCAAGGGTGATAAAAGACAAAAACGAAATTTTATCTTCCCTCATTCCTGAAATTGTCTTTGGGTGGCAACTGGGAGAGTCCCTTCCGATGATGGGTTGTATATGATAACAAAACCCTTGTCTGTATAAGGTAAAACGTCTTTGTATTGTATGAATGGTTAGGTTTTATTAGGATGTTATATGCTATATAACATAGCTATGTTTTATTTTGAACATGTTAGCATTTCTTTCTTTCAGAGGCATATGCAAACTTAGTATTTATTAATAGAGCAATTGACTGGACACTTAGGTTTTGCAATTGTTTGTGTTTCAGGGATTTTATTTTTGTTTTTGACTGCTTAGCTTTCAGCGGCTTGTTTCTGTAGCTGTGTGTGTGGCCTTTCTGTTTTATCTTGGTTACTTTTTCCCTGGCGTGATTCTGACTTTGATCCGAGTACAAGGGAGATTCAAGTCTACAAGACTGTGACGTCATTTCAACACATGACCTAAGTGTTGATCTTGGAAGTGAAGACAGTGTCGCGAACTGGCTTAGGATGAAGTCTTGTTTTTCTAAATCTTGTTAATTATTCTTTTATTAAATTTCTTGGTATTGCCTATTTGTTAGTGAAGTATTTTTTTATGTTTGTGGTTCAAATGATATAATCTAATGATTACCTCTTGTCCTCTGTTCGTCTATTTATAATCGTCATATATATTTATTCATAAACATTGATTCTCAGCTGAGATCTGAGTGGGGTCGGAGCAAATTTGGGGATGTACCAGTTGCAGATCTACACAAACAACCCGTGACCCATAATCTGCATCGGCTCTTGTAGATGTCTTGTATCATAACTAATTACACATATTTTAAGTACGATTTTTAAAAAAATAAGTTTTCTTTATGCTTAAATATGGATGACTTTTCATTAATAAAAACATATAGAATGAAAGATATAAATACATTTATTTCATTTAAAGTTATTTACATTTTAAATGTATTCTTTATCAATTAGTTATATTGACAAGAGTTTAAATGAAAGTAGTCATTATATCCATACCATCTTTCGCAGTCCATTTCATAAACGGCAAATCCGCACAACCTTGATGATAAAAACACAATGTCTTCCAAACTGTACATGTTCCACTTTCCATGGAATGCATTAATTCTAACAGGAAGAATAATAAAGAAGGACACATGTCAATTTTAAAATTTCTATATAGATGTTTTAATACAAACTGAAAGAAATGTAATATACCTAAGTAGACCAAACATGCATAATAACCAGCCTTATGTCGACCCACAACATTAGGCAGACAAATATGTGTATATATATATACATTCGACGGCAGTGTGTTTGTGCATTATAGTGAACTGGAATCGAATGCCCGGTTCCATTTAACATGTAAATAGTGATATTCGGCGATGTGCCTTAATTACACTTACAACTGTAGGGAAGTAGTAAACTCTTAGAAAGAAGTTAAATTTCTATATACGTCCAAAAGCAAACAGGTTCTAAAACCCACAATCTTTTAATCAATATGTATAACGATAAACAACTTTAAATTTAGCAACAATCGAATTTCAATATCCTAACATGATGTACAATTAAATTAAATTATTCTTTTCTTCTCTAAGCAGTTGATAGGTCTCCTCTTATTTCAAAACAAAGAACTAATGAGATTCGTGCTGTATATACACTTGTTTTATAGTGACACAACGACAGTCTAGTTATTGGTTCTGATTATTATTATTAATAATCATCCATAAATAACTTCAAGCAATGAAAATACTAACTTATGTTATTAATAATTTTCCAGAAGACACCCCTCGTCTCCCTCACTCGGCGGATAAGTGGGTAAATGTTTGATCCCTTTCACAACATTAAAGACAACCATTTACCATTACACAATATTTCCGAAAGTGGAAAACGTCTCACGAAAAGAGAAGATAAATCCGTCTTTAATCTATATTAATATATATTCTATATAGTCCACCCTCTATCTCTCTAACAAAGTGTTATGAATATGTGTAAGAATGTCAATAAATTTATTGAAACAACAATCAAATATACAATATATGAATATAATTAAAAAATTATATTTATATCACTTCACAACAATGATCAATTAACTCAAGATATTAGGTCAGATTATCTTAGCAACGACATCAGGAGTCAATGTACAAAAACTTTTCAATGAAGGCCACTGTCAATAGCAGGTATTCACAATCAGGCAGCATGCAGCCGGCCATTGTCTCTCTTATTTAGATGAGGGTCCAATGTACCCCTTTTAGGCACATTACACAACTGTTCTAAAATCTTCGATGCACTCACAAAGCACACCGTGGAGAATCGCCCAGAATTTCACACACAGTTAATAGCATATCGAGAGGAGTTATCTAAAATCATAGTGTATGATACTCAGCTGACCAAGAGGAATGTTCAAATATTCTTCCTGAATTTTAGAGGCCAAACTATAGCCTCCATTCTTAGTCGTATTGGCTCTCAAACAGAATTCCAGAATTCACAGGACTCAACTTACAGAAACATGTTTACTGATATGTTCGAGACAATGCTATATTCACATACCTGTGTGACCCAGTAAACTACATTAGTTACTGCGATCAAAAGCAGAAAGAAAATATCAAATAAAGAAATATAAAGAAAGCACCTCCTTCTCTGCAAAAGTGAAATTAAGGCAGTGCCAATTTTTAGGTATAGTTCACCTCTAATTGCCTTTCTCTCTTACAAACATTCTCAACTTACGAATCCTGCAACAGTTTCGCGTTAGCCCAATACACACACAACATAAGGACTATATTTAATTATCAAACAAAACTCACAAGAATAATGTACAATGAAATGAAATCAGTGAATATACACATAATGGATCTGTTATTTAAATGATTTTCCAATTCAAATCATAGATCAATACCAAATATGGATGAAATATTCTATTCCATCTTTATCAGACAGGTAACTAACACATAAGCTAGCAATCGCCTTTGTGACCAGGCTCAAGTTATGTCAAAATCAAAGTGATTAGAATATAGGACTTGCTTCAACAAAATAACTTTCGTACACACCTATTGGATGAAGTTGTTATGAGCACGTATGAGACTATTAGTCAGAAAAAGCCTAGTCATCCAGTTGAAACTAGTTTGGATTGCATCAGCAAATTCTAGCAAATCCTCTATTTACTCCAACTCTTGGCACTTACAAACATATCATTATAAGCAGTGGCCCAAGGTCGGTCCACTTTGACATTTAACAATTGATATAGCAATTAAGTTTAGAAATATGGATTAGTAAATTTACTCCGTCATTAACAAATATTTTTATTTAGTATTTGAATTTGTACAACGTGTATTCATTTTTATTCACATGTTTTGTAGTGTATGTCTTTTCTGTGTGGTTGTATTTATATGTGTGTATGTAAGTGTGTAATAATTGTTACTTTTATTTCCATCGGGGTTTCCGTAGTTTCTATATATTATATATGTTATAAACTGTCATGAAACGAGATTTCAATCGTGTTGAACAATTAAATTGAAGTAAATAAGTAAATAAAGTATTCAGTGTGAATGTGTCGTTAGTCAGAAGTGCGAACTTCCGGGAAGAGTAGAGAGGGATGGGGGTTGTTGGGCATTGCGTGGGCGTAACGGAAAGAGTAGAGAGGGATGGGGGTTGTTGGGCCTTTGCGTGGGCGTAAAACGAAAACATTTGGGTACAGGGCGGAAATCAAAGCAGCGTAGGCAGGGTCAAGTTATCTCATTTTTAGAAAGATGCGTGGGTGTTGTGATGATATAAATACCTTTCTGTGCCATTGACCATTACACATGTGCCTACTAGATGAAGCTAGGAGATTTGGCCGTTGTCCCCCTATAGCTAGGGAGAAAGCTGGAGAAAAACCCTTTTGAAAGTAAATAAATGACTGTTGAATGAGAGGAGATTTTAATTAATTATAGATTTTATTGTATTGGTATAATATTGAAAGATAGTCAGAGATCGATATGTTTAATTAGGATAAACGTATCTTGTCTCGAGGAAAGGACTTAGGGCAGGGGTCTCAAACTCATTTTGCCTGGGGGCCACTGGAAGTAGAATCTGGGTGAAGCTGGGCCGCATCATTATTCCCTGCTGCCAGAGACCTGGCAACACTTCCTCTTACACAGCTCAGACACCTTTGGCTTCAGGGAGGAAGCCACTGTGACCCTCAGTATGGCTTGAAGATGTTCATCAGTAAGTTTGTCCTTGAATTTTGACTTATTCAAGTTCATGGTGGAGAAGAGCTATTCACACAGATAGGTGCTCCCCAAAAGGCACTTGGTCCGCTTGAACATCCTAAAAAGCTCAGGGAAGGTAAGGGGCAATTCTCTCAAAAACTGTCCAAGCTTGTCTGCTTTTCCACTCACCTCCCTGAACTTGGCTTTGAGTTCAGAATTACACTTTTGTCAATTAGATCCATTTGAAGCACAGGAGGGTCATCTTCCACATTGAAGAAAGGGTTTGAAAGGTGGTTCTGTGTTTCTTGAAATCTGCAAACCTGTGATCAAATTCTTTCCTGCAACATACTTCTCACCACTGAATGGTGTGCCAGAATCCATGAGTGCCTTACATGCTGGGAAATGGCAGATCCTGAGGTATGGTAGCCCACAGGTGACAAAAACTATAAAACTCCCAGGGTGCATGAGAAAAACGTGCGGGCCGCACTATCACTTAACTTTAATATCAAGTGGGGGCCACAAAATATCGTCTGGCGGGCCGCAATTGGCCCGCGGGCCGCGAGTTTGAGACCCCTGACTTAGGGCCTCTTAATTATTAATTTCAGGGACTCAGTGAAAGAAAGGAGACTGGTGTGCAAGTACAAAGTACTTTCGTTAAAAACTTGTGGCGAGAACATTGATGCGCGCAATCTGGGCGTGGCCAGAGCTTCACCGAACCGCTACAGTTAAGTTAAAACGAAAGAGGATTTGTGGCCCTTGTCTTCCTTGGTTGTTCCTAGAGTAAAGAGACAATTGAACAGTTTACTGAGATACTTTGGACAATCGATCTATGAAGAGAGACTTGAGAAAACATGTGTCGATAAATTTTAAACCTAATTACTTCTTTTTCTTTAATTAAAGTTTTATTGTTAATTGTTCATACGTCTTACGCGTCTTATTTAATGTTAAATGTAGCTGTTGATGTACTGTAAATTCGCGTCACCAATGTAGTGTAGTGCCTTGTAAGTTAGCGTCATTGTTATATATTGTTATTAGTTTCTGCAGTTATTCTGCTGGGGGCTGACGAGTCAAGTAAATAGTTCAGATCGTCGCCCCATAAGAAGTCTTGTTGCTTGTATCGGCATTTGCAAATGGATTAGTGCGCCAGCTACAAATAGATCTGAGCTAATCAGCATTATTGAGAGTCACCCCAAGCAGCATACGACATAAACCTTCATTCAACCAAAACAACATACATACTACATGTTATAAACCTTCATTCAACCAAAACAACATACATACTACATATTATAAACATTCATTCAACCAAAACAACGTGCATACTACTTGCTATATGCATTCATTCAACCAAAACAACATGCATACTACTTGCTATATGCATTCATTCAACCAAAACAACATGCATACTACTTGCTATATGCATTCATTCAACCAAAACAACATGCATACTACTTGCTATATGCATTCATTCAACCAAAACAACATGCATACTACTTGCTATATGCATTCATTCAACCAAACCAACATGCATACTACTTGCTATATGCATTCATTCAACCAAAACAACATGCATACTACTTGCTATATGCATTCATTCAACCAAAACAACACACATATAACATGTTATATATCACACACTCGAACAGTACACTATTCATATATATTGTATCAAACTTTGAATATAATGTTATGATGTATAAAGTTCATACACTTTTACTAACAGCCTGCAGTTTTTGTTATATGTTTCTATTTGGTTTTGATTGTAATGTGCTCGCATTTCTTCTAATTAATATGTAATTCAATTGACATATTTCTGTATATATGGAAAGAGCTCACTTAAATTTTATGGTGTAATTTATAAGGAATAACTGTAAGAATCAAATATAGTAAAATGCAAAACTAAGCATATAAGTATATAGGTGAATGGGTGTGGCCAAATATTTGTTTAAGTTCTTTTTTTTTTAATCTGAACTAAAGTAAGCCATTATTGAACCGAAGAGCATCGCTTTCAAACGTTACGTGGTGCTTACCGAAGGATGAAGGCGGTAATGACGAAAATCAAATTGGCATGAAGTAGAGGTGATACAATTATTAAATTCGGATAATTACTTCACGTTGCAGAGTGGCTATATCTCTTGAAAAGTATCAAACAATCCAATAAGAATATTTTAATTGAATACTATGTGTTTATCAAGGTCATATTCGTGACTATCAATAAGATCACCATACAGATATTAAATAAGAATATTTCTACCACAGAATTTTCATGAAATATGAAATGAATATACATTTTAAGAAAAGTAATTTGAAAAACAAAAATCACGTACAGGCAGTTTTACTGAGGAAAGTAAGCGTACAATTACTGGAGCATGCGGAGATTCAAGGTTTTGCATGAGTGAGCACGTGTTCCACTTACCTCTCTTGTCGTCAAATGTAGTTGTACTGTTTGCACACATTCCATCTCTGCAACACAAGCAGATATATATTTAACGGTTCATTCGAATTAAAAGATAAGCATTTTATAAGCAACAGAAATTATATGATAAGAAAGGCGCCAAGACTTTAATAGACACGATATCATTTGGAAATGAATTTAAGATATCACTAATATTAATAAATCAACAAAACAATTGCATGTTTAATTGCTAAGTTGTTAAATTGTTCTATTCTGAGATTGATGACTTTGCAAGTCGATATTCATAATAGAAAAGTCAATTGTTGTCAGATCCGAGATATAAATAGCATTTCCCTTGTGAAAAAAAAATTATTAAAAATTAATGTTTGAATTAAATTACATTTATTTTTGGTTCTGATATCCAAATACAATGCAAGCGGACACCTGATGCTTTGTACAATTACTTTATGTGTAACTGTAAATCTCTACTACAACCACCACCACAAAGAAAATCGCATCAATAAGAAAGAACAAAATATACAATGAACGATTGAAAATGAAATAAAATAGAGTTACCTTGACCGTATGTCTTGTAACAAAATAAGTTCTTACTGACCTTAACCAATTGCATCCCTTTATAACGAGATTTGACCTTAGGAGGAGAAACACAATAGTCAGTTACCAGTTCATGGGAATAAAATACTTACAGACGGATACACATTAATGGTAGCATTTGAGTGTTACAATTGCAATATGTACATAGGAATACTTACTTGGGTGGCAACGGGCAATTCTCGGCATGACCTTTACCAAATAGCATCAGAGTGTAGCCAAAGTAAAACTGCAATAATTCCTTGTGATACATGTGGTCTGTTGACAAATAGAACAAAGAAAAACTGAGAAGGAAACAGTTTCAGAGAGTTTAAGCGTAAAGATTTATAGATAGCAATATTGACTGAAAATAATTGATTCAATTTAAATGTGTAGAAAATATCCTTTTTATCCTCAGTAGAGAAATCTAATTGAAACCGCCAATTTTGTTCAACTACCTTGAATGTGCAGTAAAGAAAATAAAATTTATGTGGTGGAATACATTTGCTTCTTCCTATTTTTAAACTTAATTATAATATAGTTTGTTAAATGCCAATGTCTCATAACCTGACGACATGTTTATAAGCACCAGAATTTATAAACACCTCAGGTAAATAATATGCTAGAACTTACTGATGTAATCCAAACCAGTGCAGATGGATGACCAATTTTTATGATCCAACAGACTAATTTTTACTAATAATGATCTAGCCATTGGGTAGAGACTGAAACTTACTTGTTAAAGAAAGATCTATATTCTAATCAGTTTGATTTTGAAGTAATTCAAATCCGGGCATGAAAAAAGGCGATTGTTGGCTTATGGTGAATTAACTGATTGATTGAGAGAGAATGTACTTAGAAATAGTTTGTGCACTTCACTATCAATATATTATACTTGTTAATATGAATAGGCTATTATTTCTACAATTGTGAATTATGATACCTGTATGTAATATGATAAACACATGACATTTGATTCTAGTAGAAACATGTTCCTAATTGATTAAGCTGTATCTATTATGCATTATATTGTACAAGTGTAATTTGGCTAATAAATAGTGTTACATGAATTGTAAGTTGAGAATGAATGTAAGAAGAAATGGAGTATAGAGATGGTAGATTTGGGACTTAGTGTTGTTTCCTGGTTATGTTTTCAGGAAAGAAGCAAGCCTCTCATAATCTTTCTTACTTCTCCGCTGGTTTTTTTTGTAAGCTTGTGGTGGATTAGAGAAGTATTCATCCTATCGGACGTGTTATGATGATTCACTGCACTCTGTGTCTGTGCATCGGCAAGTGTGTCTAACTACACTGTTGAACTTACTAGCAAAAGGAGTGCTAGAAGTAAGTTACTGTAATTGACTATTTGAGAAGCTTAAATAGCTAATGTGTGCCTAGATTGCTCTAAATGAATCTAAAGTGTTGGAATATTCTACATCATGTTTAGCGGAGTTCATGAAATATTGACTATTCTGCTGTGAACAGTTCTGATGGACTTGATGACTGCTAATTGTCAATCAGGAATGGTCCCTAATGTCTAGTTCTAACCATATGGTCAAGATCTGCTGTAGTTTACTAGCTGATTGTAAAAAGGTATCAGTCTGCTCTTATTTGAACTGGTGAAATCTACACCTGTGTCTCACTCATCACTTAAGTAAGTAAGCTAACAGGTCAGCCTTATATGTCTCAAACTTTGCTGCTTCCTATTAAAGATGTCATGTCCTCTCAGTCCTGCCACTAAGTAATTAAGCTATAGCTTTTTTTCTGGTACGCTTAATCGCATGGCACATTGCTCAAAGCTTAACTCATAATGATGATGTTAACTCATGATGTTTTCCTCCATTTTGTTAAAATAATGGAAGTAAAATTTTGTGCAGGCTCCCTGAACATAAGTCACATTCTCTCGTATCTTTATGCTACATTCCTGTATCTTCATTTGATTTAAGTAAAAGTATCTGTTTCTTTTATCATTTGGCTTCTAACAGGGCACATTCTACCTCTCTTTCAGTCTGTACTCTTTTCTCTTTATCTCCATTATCAATCAGTAATATTTTCTCTTTATCTTCACATTCAATCTGTAATCTTTCTCTTTATCTTCACTTTCAATCTGTACTCTTTTCTCTTTATCTCCATTATCAATCTGTAATCTTTTCTCTTTATCTTCACTTTCAATCTGTAATCTTTTAATACTTTCTTGTCTTTCTTGAATATCTTTCATTTCTCTTTCTATTTAACTTGGGATGTAATCTGGAATCTTATAAACTTGTACATTAAATCGACCATCGCCTTCTCTTCTTGTACCCATTTTGTTATTTCCTCTCATGGGATTTCCATTTTAAATCACAAAATAATTATACTGTAGTCATGTGACACCTTAGCTTACTGGTGAGCTATCTGACTGATTTTACAATGGTATCTCCACACACATTCAAGAAACTGAAAAAAAACTGAAAATGTCGAGTTACTTAAAATGAGCAATCAATGTAACAATAGAATGTCAACGGGTCAGTAATAGGAAGTAAGGTAATACATGTAACAATAATCATCAAAGTAGAAAAAATGGGTTAATATAAATATCAACAGGAAAAATGAATAGACAAGCATGACAATGTTCTCAACAAGACTATAAACAAAATAAAACTACTTTCTAATAAGGTCTATTCTGAATCAAGTAAATTTTGTTTAAGTGTATAACCTAGGGTTTCCTGTTAGGTTACAAGCTTATCAAATTTTCAACAGTTCTGTGTGAAGCTATAAACATCCACAAAATCAATGATTTTCAAGTATTTGATGAGCATGTTGATGCTAATACTGATTATTAATATTAACTAATCTAAAGAATTTTAATGATCATGTAATAAAATTTTGGAAATTGCAATGTATTATACTATTTTGCCTGAATATTAGTATTTACCTTTTCAGTTCAACTTTTAATACCTGTCACAGGAAATGAGGGACAGAAATTATATTTTATTTCATTTTAAAAAACCGCTAACAAAACTAGTTGAAGTAACCCGAGTTTTGTTATTTTCATATGTAGCATGTAACTTCCAGTAACGGTCACCTAAGATCTCTTTAGTAGACAGACGTTCGTGACGCAGTGTGTGTCAATTATCATATTGAATATATATATTAGTTTGTGAAAGATATGTATATTAAACAATGGGACAACTGCGCACTACTAGTCACATGTTGTTGACGAGAGAAATGGCCAGTGCGCAAAAGAATTGACCACAGAAAAGCGTGCATCACGATTACCACTATATATCCAAGGCAAAAATCATGTCACAGGACATAGCTTCTGGAAGTTTTGGAAACCTTCAGTGAAAGCTATATAAGAGGCAAAATGAAGACTTTACTCTCAATGTTGAAAACGTCGATTCGTCTGAAGCCAGTCTAACTTCACGTATGAATTATCTCATGTACAGAGATTTCATAAAGGAAAGCTGCAATAATCTCTTTCCATCCATTTTCCATCCGTCTGATGCCATATATTGAGTAACGAGGCAAAATTACTCAGTATAATTTTTGGCAAAGTGGAAAGTTCACTGTCAAGAAAACCCAATGTATGCGACACTGGTTGTATGCAGTTAACGACACGAGGGACCAATTTTGTAGCCCCCTGTCTGAGTTCGTTTGGCAGTCTATCCCGCAATTGAGAAGGCTAGCGCCGGAGATACATATCCGGATTTCTACACTCAATGTAATGCGACGACACATCCCACTGGACGACTCCACCCGATAATGCTAAACGTCGTTGGGGTGTCCGTTTCCACGACAACCAAGAACAACGACAATTATCGAGGCCGACAACAGTCAGCTAAATTTCAGATTTCTCCCCAGTGATAATCTGAAAGTGGTGCCTAGATTCTGCAGAATCTTCACCTGTAATGCGACGCCTCAATTGCGTCGTGGTCTTCACTTTGAAGTGCCGCTTATAAGTGACATGCGAGATTACGTCATCTCCTTGGAACTCTGACATTAATAGTGAGTAATAATTAGCACGGCTAACGCGCACATACTTAACTCTAGGACTCTAAGAAAATGAACACTATTATATCGTATGCAAAATAAGAACTTTAATGTTAAAATTAATGCTTATTTTACATGTCAACTATTGTTAAAGCAGCCCCATTTGCCGCATAAGAATTGTGTAATTAATCTTTATTTTATATTTTGAATTTCATCATTTTCATCTCCCCTTATTTCCCACAGAGTGTATGACATTGGAAAGTTGAATGAATGATTAATCACTGTGCGAAAGAGTAGTGCCCCTTTTAAATCGGGAAATAAATAACCTGATTTAAACATCTTTCAACTCTCTTGTTATTCATAGTTTTTGAGAGGGACGAAAGAATTTGTACTATTGTTTTGCACCGTTCATCTGTTCGTCCATTTATTCACATTTATGATACATACTCACAACACACACCGCCAATAAAACGTTCCTTGGCATGACACTAATAAACTGGGCCCCACCCAAACATCAATGGTGTATGTCATGTGTGTCTATGTAACAACCTGACACGACGTAGTACTGGCATACGTCACACGGGCTTTCCTTGGAGGTGCACCGGAGCAGGCCAAAAATAGACTTCACCCCTTGCATCTCTAACTTCAGCTCGGGGTCGGCTTGTAACGAGCCCTCCACTTTGTGACAATACCATTGGAAATTGCAATGTATTATACTATTTTGCCTGAATACTAGTATTTACCTTTGAAGTAATACTTTTAATACCATTGATTGTATTGCTGCCATTAAATTGTTGGCCTTCACTAATGTGTGAATCCTGAATGCATTTGTAATGATATGTGGTCACTCTCACGTCAATGATAGAAAAATTCATTCTGGTGTGCCTTTGTGTGCAACCGAACAGATATTGACATAAAATGGAAAATACTTCAGGATTATATAAATATGTACATTTTCAGAATTTGAAATGTTAATTTTGCAGCTTAAAGCAAGTCTCCAAATATACCTCTTAGTAGGGAGTGTATGCTAAACAATATATTTCTTAGGACTTCAAGAAAGATTCACTTTTTTCACAATTTATTTTAAATACAGCCATTTGTAATGTCTTTTAGTAAAAAATATAATCAAAATAAAATTAAAAAACAATTCTAGTGCATGATCATTTATGTGTTACTTCTTTTGTTGATAGTTACATATTTTTTAATTTGCATTTTTGCGGCTCTGTTTGAAACGTAAATTACTATTTATTTAAAATTTAGAATATCTTTCATTTGTTAATCTAAACAAATTCACGCTTTTCGAGATGGTGCAACAAAAGTTTGGAATCTTTTTCATTTGGTCTGCTTCCTGTTTAAACCCATAATGATGTTTCTATGGGCGTGATTGATAAGATCAATTAATTGAAGACTAACTTATCACTTTAACATTTTTCCTAATAAGAAGAGATGAAGACAACCTCTCCTCAACTGGCCAAAGAGCAATGACTAATTAATGAATTTTCGAAAAATGCGTATCAAACCCGTTCAGTGTCGTTGGGATGAGCTGGGCCACTCACACAGGCAGGCTTAGTTTTAGAATGTTTGACATTCTATTTTTTACCAATCAGTCTGAATTAAACATGTGTTCTTAAATTAATCAATATCTATAGAAAGTAATTTAAATTTAAAAATCCCATTAATTAGTACAGTTGGTTTTAATATTTATCACAATGACCCATTCAATTATCGTTTAGCGTGACGCTGGACGGGTTAAAAATATTTCCTTCTAGTTTGCATTGTTATCAATATTCTAAATGTCTAAAAAGTGACTTGAGACTTATCGTGTGATGGCAGGTCCCATTTTAGAAAGTAATGGAATGATTGAAGAGCAAATAAAAGTATTTGGATGACTTGAAGAAATCACCACTACTGTGTTATACACAAAGGCTTTCAACAGATATGTTGTAATGTGGAGTTTACACTCGTGAATCAACTACAAAGAGATAATGAAATCTTCCAAATTGACGCACACAAATAGAACAACATACTAGTAGTAGATAGAACAGCAGTGTAAGCATTTGAAAGAAATGTAACAGTTTGCGCTTAACCAAAAAGTATTATTTGTTTGGCCATTCCTTTTAAATTCATTCGACATCGAACTTTCAATATCTAATCTCGTTGATCTCGCTATGGATAATATCAAATATGATAAATCGTGCATGGAGGAATGAAAGCACAAATTAAACAATACAGACCTTGAATCTTCATTTCAGTAGAGATCCGGTGTCACATTGTTGTCATATTCACGCAGTGATATGAATGATTAATAACTAAAACATTGCCCGACCTTAAACAAGGAAGGAAATGTAGACATCGTGTCATGTATCATAGATAGTTAGATAGATAGATAGACAGATAGACAGACAGACAGACATATAGATAGACAGGCAGACAGACAGACAGATAGACAGATAGATAGATAGATAGATAGATAGATAGATAGATAGATAGATAGATAGATAGATAGATTTATAATAAGTGTTGGGCACAGGAGGCACGAAGACAATGATGCGAGTACAACAGGGTTACATATTTACTAAGAATTTATTGTTGTGTACACAATGACATCGGAAGCAATTGTTCTCACTTCGTCTCTCCATTTGTCTGTCCATCCATGAAAGTCGTATCATGGCAATATACTTTAAATCGCAGGCGGCGTATATGAGCCTGCCCATCAGTAGGCATTGACTAAAGTGGCGCATCTGACCATTTCTGCATGTCATGTGTTACTTTAAATTATATCTAGATATCTTAAGAGATGTGTGTTGTTTGAATTGGCTATAGAAAGTACAGTAGTTATGCTTTAAATCAACTCTTTACTAATGTAAGATGTAAGTGATTATATCTAAAATGATATAAACTAAATGTATTAGCAAGTCGTGGGAATTTTTCATACTGACAAATCATAAAATACACTAAGACAATAGTATAATTCATCACTTCGAAATATATCTATTAGAAGTGTAATCTATTCATGTTCTTCTAGTCATCGACATCCAGTACAATGCCAGAAATGCATAATTCTATAAATATCTATCAAACACAACACTGTACATGAGTTAGCGCTATTTGAACAACGCCTCGAGCGAACCTTCACTGGTCGAGGGGCGTCACACTAATTATATATTTTAAAAAAATTATCGCCAGCTTAAAGGGCTACACACAGAGATAAGGAAGGAACGCTGCACACATTTGGGCAGCACACAGACTACACGTTCTTAGCTCAGCATGCTGCTGTAACAATACCTTTAATTGTGTATTATATAAATTCATACAAAAATAAGATTAATTTCATTTACATCAAACTAATGAATTATTTTCGCTTACGATTAGAGTTTTCTTTAAAACAGCAAGAATTATTTTAATTCAAGGAAACATTTGGTGTCCAATAAACAAATGTATAAAGAAAAACCCAAATTCGCTTTGTGAATATGAAATTCTTATGTACGAAACTCTGGTGAGAAAGTTTATTTCCATTTGTGCAGTAATTGTAACCTTCCCCAAGAAACCTACATGCACTGCTCTCCCTTTGTTAATATTGGAATTTCTTAATTATGTGAATTGACTTATCATTCCTCGAAAAGTCTTACACAAAATACTGAGTCAAACATTGATATATAGGGACAAATGATTAAAACAGTCAATTCTTCTTCATGCTTATTGAGTTTAAATTCAGGACAGACTTACAATTTAATTTTCCTAATAATGATGGTGATGGTAGTGAAGATGTTGTTAATACTGATGATGGAAAAATGTTGTTTTTATTGGGGTTTTTTGTTGTTGTTGATGATGTTGATGACGACGACGATGATGAATTAGACAAATAGGTGATTTCACTTGGGGAGGGGGAGTGGTGAATATAACGATAGGTATATGATAATATTTCTATCACTTGGAACAGCGACACCAATGATTGTTGCCGTTCTGTTAGCCGGAAACAAATAATAATGTGTGAGATAACGGTTCGTTAATTGTGTTTATTACATATATGTACATATTCTAAGACTGTAATGGAAAAGGGAATTAATTTCGTATTAAGCTATACAATTTTAATTATATTAACGATTTATAAATGTTTGGACTCTGTAACATGATCTGCAGAGATAAAACAGTATCTTGTAGTTTGTTACGTTTGTTATTTATGAACAGAAACGAAGAGTTCTACACAGTGAGTAATGTGGAAAGTGTGTGGGGAAGTGTTGGTAGGAATAAGAATATTATGTCGGGTACTTTGCTGAGAAGTAAAGGTGGGTTAATTGAAACATAAACAGGTAGTACTCACAAAAATAAAGCGTTAGTGTGCCTAATTATACTATCTAACTGCCCGTCAAGTCGCAAGAAGTGTGGGCGGGAAATTTACTAAATTAAATTTGTGGATGACTTAATTCACCACAGGAAGATGGATGGGGTCAAAACTAACATCGGTTTCTGCGAACTACTCAATTTCATTCGATGGGAGATGGGCTGAGAAAATATGTTGGTCACAAAATCCTTTTTAGTTAGAAGAAGTCGGCAAAGATTAAAGCTTAAATGTGAACGTCATGGAAGGGTTTTATGTATAACACTTGAGATTTAAATCTCTGATGTATCATTGCTAAAAAAAAAAAAAGGCAGCGTGGTAAATCTACGCTGGAGTAGTCCACTAGTGTTTGTAAGAAAATACCAAAGATATAAAGGCATAATGCTGCATATATTACTGCATAAAAAAAGTTACAACAACAACTGTTAAAAAAATCTAAGTCTTTAATTTAAAGAGTGTATCTATGTCTTCCTAATAGGCGTGTGTATTGAACTATTGGACTATGAAACTATGATATTCGTTGTAGGTTCATACATGAAGATAATTTAAATATTCGTAACTTATTTATTGTATTCTTTATACTAAATTTTGAGTTTTCATTGTTAAGTAACTCTTACTTGTCTCTCTTACTATAATATTGCTAATTGTAATTATAGTGTTTCTTTCCAAATGGCGTTAGTACATGAACATTGTAATTGTATGTTATCTGTGTTAGTCTTTAACAAGTGAGTTTGTTTAGAATGTACCATGTATATGCATCTGTTTATATTTATATATCCTAGATTTCTGGCAACTAGGAAAGAAACCTATGCTTGATGAGATAATCAGTGTCACTTATATATATATATATATAACGTTATGTTCTTTCCAATTTTCACCCTGTTCGAGAAGATAATTATCTTTAATTTCCTCCAGTGATATCGCAGATCGTGTGTTTTACACATTTGTTTTAGTAACTTCATCGCCATTGTCGTCGTCATCATCATCGCTATCGTCATCATCGCCATCGTCGTCATCATCATTAAAAGAAGTAGTAATACTGGCAACAGTTGTAGTAGTAGATATAATAGTAGAATTACAGTGTATATCTATACTGGTTTTAAATTCAATAAGCTCGAGACAATTCCCAGAAAAATTGACAATTTAAAATGAAATTGTAATCCCTTGTCCCTGTATATCAATGTGTGACTCAGTACATTTAATGTAGGTCTTTTCGAGGAACGTAAAGATAAGTGACATAGATTAGAAGTGTCCTGCATTAACAAAGAGAGAGCATTGTACATTAGTTTCTCGGGAAAAGTCGCACAAACTGCACAAACGGAAATAAACTTACTCACCAGAAATTAGTACATACTGATGTCATATTCACAAAGCGAATCTGGGTTTTCCTTTGTACATGCTGAGCTAAATATTGTGTAGACTGTGTGCTGCCCAAATGTATGCAGTGTTCCTTCCTTTTCTTTAGCCCTTTAGCTGGCGATAATAATTAGTATACGAAGCCCTTCGACCATTGAGGGAACAGCTTCGCTTGCAGGCGTTGTTCAAACAGCGCTATGTCATGTTCACTGTCGTGTTTGGATAGACACTTATATAATTATATATTTTTGCTAGACTCTGTCACTATATTGGAAGGTGATGTGTTTAGAACATAAATAAATTACACTTCTAATAGATACATTTCGAAGTGATGACTTATGTATTGTCTTTGTGTATTTTATGATCTATATGTATGAAAGAGTTACCGTAGCTAGTTAATATAGACTCTATATCATTTTATATAATCTCTTACATCCGTGGTGCACAAACTCCGGCCCGCGAAGAGTCGCCGACTGGCCCGCCATGTCAAACGAAAAAGTCAAATTTTTACTCATACACTGAGTGATTTGAAACAAAGCAGCACCTCCTGACCCATTTTTCCAGGCGCCCCGTGCAGATGATGTCTGCCCGCTGACATAACACTCACAGAGGCAAGAGAAAAAGGCTATACCCTTCCTGTGATATGGTTGGTCAGATGCTGTTAAGCCTTAGTGTCCAAACTACCACATTCTGTTGTTTATTTTGATTATATTTTTGTGACAAAATGGCAGCTAATCGTAAAAGAAAAGTTGACAAGGAAAACCGGCAGTTTAATGATGACTGGATAATGCACTTGTCCACACCAGCATACTTGGCAGCACATATTGCTGCAAACAGGCTTTATCACAGATGAAACTGAACAAAAGCAACACCTGAGGTCAGCTGACTGATGATAATCTGGAAGCAATTTTGCATCTTTCAACGTCAAACATCAAGCCATCCATTTTGAAGCTTGCAGATGACATGCAGCACTATCCATCACACTGACTTTGTGACAGTTGACGTATCATAACATTTTTTAGAATGAGTCTTAGTATACAACTTCTTTGTCGTAATTATAGTCTTAATCGTCATTTGTGTGTTCTTAGATGTGATGTCCGTCTTGTATGGGACGATTTTGATCTTCACTTTTTTGTGGCCCCCGACGGTTTCAACAAGTCGGATTGTGGCCCCTGACTCAAAAGGTTTCTGCACCACTATCTTACATCTTTTATTAGTAAAGAATTGATTTAAAGCATAATTACTGTATTTTCAATAGACAATTCATCCAACACATAACGCTTCAGTACTTAGGTATTATTCATTTAAAATAACACAGGAATTGAAGAAAAGGGCATAAGCATTCAGTGACAACTGACAGGCGGTCTCACATTTGCCGATTGCAGTTTAAAGTATAGTTGCATGATAAGGTTTGTGTAGATATACAGACAGATGGAGAGACGATAGCAATGTGTCAACACACCATCAGTAAAGTCAACGTCTCGTGATGTACACGCATCATATCACATCCGCATCTTGTGAACTATACACTTCAAATTAGAATGCATGACACTCTATGTTTCCTTCCTTGTTTAAGGTCAGGCAATATTTTAATTATTAATTAATCATATCACTGTGTGAGTATGGATCTCTACTGAAAGAAAGATTCAAGGTCTGTGTTGTTTAATTTGTACTTCGATTTTGGAAGGATTGTTGCCTGGCGGGAAGGGGGTCTAAATAGGTGAGTTGGCTAAGATTTACCCTTTGTTTGCTGTACCTTTGCTCCAGAGAGGGTTGTGGGCGTTTTGAAGATTTATGAATTTGAGTATTTCTTAGTCAAGTGTCTGTGGTGTGGAGTAAACGTTAGTGAGTGGAGAGTTACAATTAGGTTTGCATCTATGTTTTGAGTAGGGAGGAAGTTAAGTTCATTTTTAATTAGGGTTCTAATCCCCTCACAGTCATGTCTTTAGATTTTGTGGCTCCTCCTTGGATTGATCTGCGGTGGGGAGTATGCATTTGTTATTGATTCGGTATGTGAATGTCTTTACAAATGATGTCAGGGTTGTGATCTGTGATTAGAAAGTGAAATGGTGTTTTCTTGGATTTTAATTCATTGGAGTTCCATGATATTATTTTGAGTGAGTTGTGTTTTTGTGGTATCCGTAGCTGAGGATAAAACTTGAAATGTGTAACACGGGTGAAGGAGGGGGAGGAAGGTGGGGTGAGAACTTGGTCTAGGGGGATAAATCTGTGAGGTGGGGAAGGTAGGAGGGTGTTCTCCAATAGGTTGCGGTGTAATTCCTAGGTTTGTATTTAGGCCAGAATTGCGTTGGTGTTTGCTATTGGGTTGAAGTGTAAAAGTGGAGTTTGGACGAAAGGGAATGGTTAGTGGATTTAGGTTTGGGGTTTGTAGCAGAGGATGCTGTGTGTAGGATGTATGTATGGAGATGAAGGGGTGTTGTGCAGAGTTGGTGAGGAATTGAGGTAGGCTATACGCACTCAATAACTGCATAGTTTAGGAGACTGAATTTCGTCTATTCTTAATGAATTTGTTATTGTTATAAATGTTTAAACCTATTAAATTTCTTTTATCTTGTTAAGACCACTTATCGTAGTAATTTTTATGCATATTTTATAGACCAAAATTATCCGGTTTGGATGGGGCGAATGAGCTGAATGAAACCTTGAATGCATAATTATTTAAGAGAGTTTTAACGGTTTCCAAACCGAGCTTTGTACGCAAGTTTATCTGTCGGTGAATCTGTCTGTCTCTAACTACAAGACACATTTTTGTAGGGACTGAAGGATAAGCTTGAGCAACCAGTCTGTTCAGAATTAGGAAGAGAATTAAATTTAAATTGTTAAATTAGAATTCTAAAAATTCTCGAGCAGGGTCTTAAAATAAACACTGGACACGTAACAGGTTAATTGAGGTGTTTGGTAATTTGAATATGAGATTTGTTGAATTATGGAATCGGGGATTTCAAATACTGTGGTGTAATGAAATGGCTTTGTGGTTTGATTACTTTGTTTGAAAGTTTGGTACCAAGTATAAACTCTTACAAGTTGTCATGCGTGGTAGGTTTGTTTATTTCTATTCGTTCTAGTTTGGTTATATCTGTGTTGTAGTCAAGTGCATGTAGCTGGAGTTCTATCCGGGTGAAAATGATTGCGAATGAGCTTTTGCTGTTTGTGTGATTTTTTTTCTGATTAGGATTTGTTTGGAGTGGGGAGATGGAAGGGTGAGTATGTGAAGAAGACAGTACTTTAGTTGAGGTGTGGTTCCTACTGTTGGAGTGTGGTTCCTGGTTGGAGTGCACAGGGTCAGGTCATGTGTTTTGGGATGGCCCAATGACCTATCACCCCAGATCTAGTGGATTTGTTGATGTGGTACTCTTGATGTGAGAGGGAGAGGGGACCTCCACCACCCATCCAGCAAGAGCATCAGGCGCATATCCCCAGATAGCTGAATTGAATGGGATGGCTCTTTGTGATCCATTTTGAGGTTTTCATTCTTGCAGTTGTACCGCAGATGGCTATGGGAAAAATATCATTGTGTAGAGCTGTAGCACAACAGGGTCTGATCTGCGGTGATGACGTATGTGTGCGTGGTTGGAAGGTACGGATTCTGGTTTATTTAGGAGTTCAGTTATGTGACCTGATGATGTTTATTAGCCCATGCTGGTGACATGGTGGAGTGTAGTTTTCTTGTTGTTGAGCGTGTGAGAGTTTAAATATGTTCTGTTTCACAGACATAATTGTAATGGGCGTATCATTGTGTTTCATGGGGTGGGTGGGCGTGCTTCCGGCTTACGCTGACTCGCGCTGGGAAATGGGGATGAGGGGATGGAGGGAGATACATCCTTTGTGCTAGTTCGTCATTGCAGTATAATTATTTTAAATGACGTATTGTATTGTCGCTTGTACCTTTAAAGTATAATTTTTTAACACATCTGTAGTGTCGTTCGTACCTTAAAGTAGAATTTTTTAACACATCTGTAGTGTCGTTTGTACCTTAAAGTAGAATTTTTTAACACATCTGTAGTCTCGTTGTTCTTTCAGTGTTGCTTGTCTGTTGTTAGCGAGTTGTTTGGTTTCTTTCCTTTTTCCATTTGTGTAATGGTTGTTGTCTGCACTTGCTTGTTATCGTTCGTAATTAGCAGTGTCAAGATTTCTTTCCACGCTCGCCTATTGTTTGCAAAATGGCCTCCTTGATTTGTTGTCTGAGCGTCTAGGACGAGCTGGCTTTTGTATTTAGTCGTGGTTTCCAGTTAATATGTGTGTAAGTTTCCTTCTTCCTTGTGGAGTTGTGTGTTGTTTGCATTTCCTTATTTGTAGTTGATTTTGACTTTTGCATTTTTTCGAGGTGCTTTTTAAGACAGCTGAATGCTAATGCAGCGTGTATTGCAGGTATATTATCTGTCAACCTGATGATTGATTAAACTTTCTGAAATTACTTCCTCTTCAGTTTTCCTTATCTATTGTCAACAGATCACATGTATTACAAGGGATTACTGCAGCTTTACTTTGGCTATACTCTGATGTTATTTGATAAAGGTCATGCCGAGAATTGCCCTTTGCCACCCAAGTAAGTATTCCAATGTACTTATTTCAATTGAAATACACAAGTGCTATCATAAATATGTATTCGTCTGTAAGTGGATTTAATCCCATGTACTGGTAACTGATTAGTGTGCTTCTCTATGTAAGGCCAAATCTCATTACACAGGATGTAATTGGTTAAGTTCAGTTTGAAATTCATTTGTTACAAGATTTACAGACAAGGTAACTCTATTTTATTTCATTTTCAATCGTTTATTTTATATATTTTGGTTTTGTTCTTTGTTTTTTATGTGATTTTGTTGTTGGTGATGATTGTAGTGGAGATTTACAGTTACACATAAAGTAATTGTTCAATTGTGAAAGGCAGCATGTGTCCATTTGCAAAGTACTTGGATATCAGATTAAAAGAATATTATGTAGGCATTTAACATTTTTAAACATTACTTTTCAATATTTTGTCACATTTATTTCTCTGATCTGCCGTCACTACAATTGCTTTTCTATTATTAATATTGACTTGCAAAGTCAGCAATCTCAGACTAGAACAATTTAACAACTTAGCAATTAATCATGCAAGTGCTTTGTTGATAGTTGGGTTTTGTGTTTGTGTGTCACATTTATTAATATTTATATAAAGTTTCATTTGTCATATTATATAACTAATCCATTTATAATATTTGTTATCAATAAAAAATGTGATAACTGAAGAAAATGTATTTGGAGGAGTCGGAGTGTTATATAAAATACTAAAATGTGTGGGAATTAATTGCAAATATGAAAACAAAAAATGCAAAACAAAAGTAAACAAAACACAACAATGAAATGGCAACATAATGCGATGTGAGTGCAGAAGAAAAGGAAGACTAACAATGAATTCTTACATACAATATTTCAAAATGAAAAATATTTAAATAGATACAAAGTGAAAGTATTATTTTAGAGTTTTGCATCTTAATCTATGTCTCTAGTGCGCTTGTCTTGGAAACGTGTGTTGACAATTAGTGGTTTGTGGCCTGCAGGTAACGATTGCCGTCTACTGGAATTGTTACAGAGATTGATGAAGTACACTGATCACCCAAATCTATACCAAACCATGCAGTGATTGTAACGATATAATGATAAATGTTCTCTTGTTTCAAAGTGCATTTTAAAAATAATATTTAGAAAATGTTGATATATATTGCTTCAAACTACAGGAGAAGAATGGACTATATTTCACAAAAACTGTAGACAGTATCGTATACAATTCTTTATCTAGGAAAATCCAATGACAAAGTTACAAACTTTAAAGTTTAGTTAGGCACCAAATAAGGACCATATATAAAGATATTTACATTTTATGTACATTTGAACTTGAAGGTATTTATACATTATCAAATATATACCTGCTGTATACACAAGAGAATCAATATGATAATTAAAAACCTTTTCTAGTCAAGTCGGCAATGCAAATGCTACTGAGATGGTGGGTATTTTTGACTGATACTGAAGCGTAAAAAAATATTCTAAGTACATTTTAGACAGCTTTGTAATAAGCTCATAGCTTGGGTGCATGGATAAACATGATAAATTCTAGTTATATACATTATCCCCACAACAAAAGAACAGTTCGAATAATTGATGCTCCGCTAATTCACAATTATTAGAAGCATTTGTTTAAAAAAATGTACATTTATTAGTTTGCTTCAATTTTATTTTTCATTTGTGATACAGATTAAATAATGGTCTTCTGTCATGCATATTAACTGTTCCCTAGCGGACATGAGCGTGGCCTAGTGGTTATGCGCCGTTGTGATTGAGTTAAATAATAGATATTTATTTTTACACTTTAGTAGTTTATCTGTATCATTTAAAACAGTTCTAACCAAATGATGATCTCTTACTGTCATGACTATCTATCTAATTAGACCTAATCAAGCAGTCAGTAGACCGATAAGATAACATTTAACATCAGATTAACCACATAGTGCTGAAAAGAAACAAAATTATGTTATATTACTTTTCTTTCTGCATTTCAATTTTGTTAGTACACGTTGGACATGCTATTAGTGTTGTTATAATGAGGAAAATGCATTTCTATTTAATATTCAATATTAATGAATTTGTACATTTACAAATAAGCTGAATGAATTTTCATTGCCCGATGATAGCATAGAGTTTCATGGCTGCACATACTTAAATGCACATGTAAACACATACATAAATGCACATGTATACACATACACAAATGCACATATACATTCTAAATGATCACGGTATCTTTGCTGACTAATATCATGCTAATTTTTTATTTCCATAATAAGTGCAATACAACGACAAAAGCAACAAAAGCAATACTATTACTACTACTACTACTACTACTACTAAAATAATAATAATGAGAAAAGAAAACAAATGAACAAGCACAACACTGTTCCAAGTGATAGAAAGAGTGAAACAAAGGAAAAACAAAAATACCAGGATCTCAGATTCGAAATCCAGAGAAAGTCGAATGGAAATGCAGAAGTGATACATGTAGTGATAGGAGCCTTAGAGAACATAATGTCTGAGTTGGAATGATATCTGAAGAAATTACCTGGAAACCAATAGTCTTGCCCCACTACTAAAAGCAGCGTTCCTAGAAATTAACCACACCCTCCGTAAAACTTTGGATCTCACATAATCTTGATAAGATTACGAGACCCGAAATTAAACAAAAGAGACTGAATTATATAAAATAATAATAACAAAGTGCTTTTGTAGTCTAGTGAATATGGGGAAAAAACATGGATCAAGATAGTTAGCTAACTTTTCAATGTCGACAAAATTATCTTGAGACAGCTTCAAACTATATCATTAGACTTCTGAGGGAGGGTAATGTGTCTCCCTTCTAACTACAACCACATCCACAAAATTTATTATGCACAATTTGATTCTATACCTAAGACTTCCCCCGAGTTAACAAGGCCTGCTCCAAGCACTTATGTTTCAAGGTTTTTCTAGCGAAAATGGGTTACTCAAAAGCTAGAGCAAAATCGAAGTAGATGGCTCAGAGAGAAGAAAATACATATAGTGACCTCTTACCTTCCAAGCAATGTTCTCCTCTAAGGTGTGCGGCTGCTTGTCTGCACAGCTCATTTGAAAATGCCGCACAGCAGTTCAAAATTATGTGCACAAGTTTTCGTAGCAAGCGCAAACAACTGTCAGTTCCGAGCGTACAGGAAGAATATTAGAGGGAACTTTGCTTCCAAGCCAAACCACAATAAGATGTTATAGAAAAAGGATACACCATCCAGATGCTACTCTCAGTAAACAGTGGGTCGATCAGGCAAAATAGACTTTGTACAGCTCTATAATTATTATAATATATAATATCAACAAACTAATATCACCTATCCATTGAAATAGACGACAATGACACTTCAACAACTACACAACATGTAAACCCACTTGACATCCATTGGAGAAATAACTTATGACCCAACTTCAAAGCATCAATGTTTGCTAGAAGACAAGCAGTTTCTAGGACAACGATAAATCACATAATCCAAACAAGAAAGCTGCAAAACAACAAAACTCACAAAATCTCACAAAACAGCAATCCATACTGCCATTAAAGTAGTAAGTCATATCCGAACAAAATAGAACGAAATCAAAAGTCAAATAATGCCACTGCAAAAATAATTGACAAATATGCTATGCCAGGCAAAGTACAAATAAACCATCGGTACCACAATGGAAGATAAGAATAGAAAAGAAAGTAGTGTGCACAAAGACAGAAATAAGCCAAATTACAGCAGTAATGCATAATAACAGAAAACTGAAAGCAAAATTAATCAACAAATAAAACCTCAATTGCAAAAAATATGAAGAACACTATAGAAGATGCAAAACAAAGGCTTCTAGAACACCGTATTAAGAGATTTACTGCAGGGACTCGTTATTACAACAGAACAAAATATTATATTCAAGACTATACCAAACATTCAAATGAAATAAAGAATAGAGCAATAGATAACCAACATTCAGGACACCTGAGAAAATATTTGGAGAAATATTAATATGCACGATTCCTCAGCCAGATTATTTAAGGAGCTGAATGAAGAATAAAAAGGCACACCAGGACAATGCAACGTCACAATCACTGAGAAATTTAGAAAGAAGACAATAAACATGGCAATCAGGAAAACTCGATGCCAGAACAAGTACAAATCTTGTGGTTGAAACATCTCACCTCTTTACACGGTACGCGTGCTGACCTACTATAAGACAAGCGAAACAAAGCAGAAACCTTACCATCCTGGATGGTAACAATCAAGTCTGATTATGAAAGATCCGGAGAAAGGCACAACATTAAAAAATATCATCCAACCATATGCCTATCAATTACCTTGAAGTCACTGTTAGGAATTATATCTGATAAAATCAGGTCTCCAAAATATATCCTTCAATACTTCGATAATTAGATATATTCAGTATTATGACAATATCTTAAATAATCTCATTTAAATAATATTTTATTTATTAATAGTAGTGATATTTTAATTTCATTTCCAAGAGAAATCGTGTCTATTATGATCCTGATGTGTTTCTCATCATTTATTCATATATTTTCCATTGCACATAGAAAGTTATCTCTCGCCTAATTCCAATGAACTTTATATACTGGGACTTGTTGCAAACACTCACCTCATTCCTAGCAATAAAACTAAATCAAACAAATCTCTAGACACACTCACATACATAGTCACAAGGAAATCAAACAAGCATACAACATAACTGTCATACACACTAGCACAAACGCACATGCAAATATTATATAAACACATAATTGAGAGAGAGTCACTCACGCATCCACATATGTAATATTATATTACATTTGTGGATACGTGAGTCTCTACGTGACTCTCTCTCTCTTTCTATCTATCTATCTATCTATCTAACTGTCTATATATCTGTCTCTCTGTCTGTCTATCTATCTATCTATCTATCTATCTATCTATCTATCTATCTGCGTGTGTTGCAGAGATGGAATGTGTGCAAACAGTACAACCACATTTGACGACAAGGGAGGTAAGTGGAACACGTGCTCACTCATGCAAAACTTTGAATCTCTGCACGCTCCAATAATTGTACGCTTACTTTCCTTAGTAAAACTGCCTTTACGTGATTTTTGTTTTTCAAATTACTTCTCTTAAGAGGTACATTCAATTCATATTTAACTGCTTATGATAACGGTATTGACAGTCATGAATAGGACTTGGAGAACCACATAATATTCACTTAAAAATATTCTTATTTGATTGTTAGTTAATTTTCATCATATAATTGAGATATATAGTCATTATGCAACATGAAGTTATATTATCCGAATTTAATAATAGCATCACCTCTACTCCATGTCAATTGGATTTTCGCCAGTACCGCCATCATTCTTCCGTAAGCATCATGTGACTTTTGAAAGCTATTCTCTTCAGTTCTATAATAGTTTACTATAGTTCAGATATAAAACACATAACCAAATATTTGTAACTATATACTTATACATACTTAGGTTTGTGGTGTGTGATATTTGATTCTTACTATTATACTTTATAAATGACATCAAAATAACAAAGTGAGCTGTTTCCAGACATACATAAACAAATCTGAAGAATTACAGATTAATGAAAAGAAAGAAATGCGAACACATTTTTTATGAAATAGAAACATATGACTTCCAAAGTATGCAGGTTGCTGTGGAAATGTGTATTGTCTTCATACATCATAACTATTATATTCATAGTTTGTTACAATGGATATGTATGTTGTACTGTTGGAGTGAGTGTATCTGTGGTAGAGTAAATCGCTATTTAAAAATTAATTGTTATATAACTGTTAAATATTCAGAGTAACCCGATCTTGGGCACTCCTTATGACAGTATTTTTGAGTGTCAGAGTTGGAAATAAATAACTCGAGTCAAGAACGTGCTAGAAATTGCAGATATAATGCGCACCCGTGAATAGTTTTTTTTTTTTTTATCCAATGGTTATGCTTTACGAGAACGAGACCAGCCAATGGACTGATGTTAAAAATGTTAAACTGCTGTAGAACATTCTATTATCTGATCACTTAGAATTTTGAGTGGCAAGAAGAAGTCTGGCCTTGAAAGGTGGCCGTTGGATTGATGGTGAGACAGCTGAATTATTGAGAGAGAATGGACTTTAAAATATTTGCTAACATATCAATAGATAAATGTATGAACTATTCCTAAGTCTATTTTATTTCAATCAGTCAAATTAACTCACCATCACGCTAACAACAGCCTTTCAAAGCCAGACTCCAAATTCAAAAGTAATAGAGGATATAATTTTCCACAGAATGTTAATTCATTAATCTCAGTCCAAAGACTGGTCTTGTTCTCGTAAATAATAATCATTAGATAATAGAAAACTACTCATTTTGCATTACATTAGCAATCTATAATGTTCTTGCTTCGAGCTGTTTCCTTCAACACAGACACTTTCCCAAATAACACCATAATGATGCCCAAGGTCAGAATATTCTGACAATTTAGCAATTTATATAACAAATAAAATTTAAAAATAGAGTGAGGCAAATTCACACAATGGAAGCCCCAAAGAAGTTAAAAGTAACAAGTAAAAGTTATACAGACATACAAATACAACCACACAATAAAGACATAAACTACAAAATGAATTGAATATAAATCAATAAACGTACTAAAATTTCAAATATTTAATGAAAATAATAAATGTAGCAGATTAAATTTGCCCATTCATATTTCTAAACTTAATTGTTATATAAATTGTTAAATGTGAAAGTGACTCTATCGTGGGCACTGTTTATGAAGATATTTTTGTAAGGGCTAAGAGTGAAGAATATGCTAGAATTTGCTGTTGCAGTCCAATCCAGTTCCATCATGATGAATAGTTTTTAGACTAATAGTTTTATACTTCCTCATAACAACTTCATCGAATAGAGATGGACCAAATGTTACTTTGTTGAATAAAGGTCTATATTGTAATCACTTTCATTTTGTCATAACTCTAGTCTATCACAAAGGCGATGGTAAGTTAACTGACTGATACAGATTAAATGGACTTTCGTCCTTGTTTGTAATTGATCAATAAATTTAATTGGAAAATGCTTTATGTAGTTGAACCATTTCTCTATGTTCACTGATTTTATTACATTGTACATTATACTTGCGGATTTTCATTAATGAAAAATTTCGTATGTTGTGTGTGTATTGGGCTAGTGAAATTGTTGCAGGATTTATAAATTGAGATTGTTTGTAAGAGAAAATTAAGTTTAGAGATGAGTATGCCTCAAATTATCGCTGCCTTAAATTGATTTTTCAGAGAACAGTATGCCTTCTTTATCTGAATCTTTTATCTGCTTCAAAGCACAATGACTACTGAACATTACCTGATCACGTTGACGTGCGAATCCGGCATTGACATCGAACTTATTGGTAAATGTGCTGCTGCAATTTGATTCCTGTGTAATGTGTTTGAGAGTCAAAACGGCATAACTGGAGGTTTTAGTTTGGTCACAAGAATTTATGAAGAATATTTGAACATTCCTCTTGGTCAGTTGAGTAGCACACACTAGGATTCTAGAACACGTCTATTGATATGCTATTGATAGTGCCTGCATTCTCCATGGCGTGCTTTGTGAGTGTACCGAAGATTCTAGAACAGTTGATTAATGTGCCTAGAAGGGGTACATTGGACCCTCCTCTAATAAGAAAGACAGTGGTCGTCAATGAAATGTTTATGTACATTGATTTTGATTATTTATCTAAAACTCTTTTGTCTATGATGAATAGTATCTATGAGCTTGATTATATATATATATATATGAATTTGACTGATCATGACTATGATATGATTAACAGAAATATATCTATTGTTAATCAAACATTGTTGTGAAGTGATGTAAATGTCAACGATCTTTAGATTATATTCACATGTTGTATATTTGATTGTTAAATTAAGAAATTTATTGTTAAATTTATGGTCTTTCTTTCCCATATTGATAACCATATGTGGAGAGATAGTTGGTGGAAGAGGGCTTGCTAATATATAGCTTAAAGATGGATTTGGCTTCTCCTTTGGTGAGACGTTTTCCACATATGAAAATATTGTGCGATGGTAATTGTTGAGAAAGAGAGAAAAGGTTTAGAGAACCTACATATCCGCCAAAATACATAGACGAGTGGTGTCTTCTGGATAATTTTTAATAATATAAATTAATATTCTCCTCGCTTATAATCAGTTAAGGGTGATTAATAATAATAATATTATTTAATAATAATAATAATAATAATAATAATAATAATAATAATAATAATGAACAATGCACCGTAACAATCAGTGAGAAAGACATTAAGAAGAAGGTTCGAAAGATGGCAAACTGGAAAGCCCCAGGACCAGATCAAATACAAATATTCTGGCTGAAAAAGTTTACCTCCTTACATGGCAGACTTGGTGAACAACTGCAAGACATACTAATCAAACCAGGAACCTTACCAGCATGGATGGTAAAGGGAAAAACAAGTCTGATTATGAAAGATACACAGAAAGGCGCAACACCAAACAACTATCGACCAATCACATGCCTATCAACCACCTGGAAGTTACTATCAGGAATTATAGCTAACAAAATCATGACTCATCTTGAAACAAACAAAATTCTAAACTATGAACAAAAGGGTGCTAGACCAGGCAGCAGAGGAACGAAGGACCAATTGGCAATTGATAAGGCAATAGTGACTGACAGCAAGAAACGAAGAACAAATCTTGCAATGGCATGGATTGACTATCAAAAGGCCTATGACTCAGTCCCACATTCATGGATAATTGAAACATTAAAATTGTACAAAGTAGCTCCATCAATACAGAACCTAATTCAGGAGTCAATGAAAAACTGGAAAACCACACTCACATGCAACAACACAAATATTGCAGACATAGCAATAAATTGTGGAATCTTTCAAGGTGATTCACTATCGCCACTGCTGTTCTGCATTGCCCTGAACCCTCTCAGTCACGTGATCCAGAAAACAGGGTTAGGATACAAAATGAAAGCAGGACAGGTTATCAGCCATCTACTGTACATGGATGATCTCAAGCTGTACGGTAAAAATGAAAGTGACATCACATCACTGATCAATACTGTCAAGATCTGCAGTGAAGACATCAACATGAAATTCGGCCTTGAGAAATGTGGACGAATTGTCATCCAGAAAGGCAAGGTCAAAACAACAGAGGGCCTGCAATTCGACATCGGAAAAATCAATGATGTTTCAATAGAAAATGGATATAAGTATCTTGGGATACTACAACATCAAGAAAATATGCAGAGAGAAGTGAAGTCCAAAGTTAAGAGAGAATATGAAAAACGTGTTAGACAAGTCCTGAAATCCAAGCTAAATGGGGCGAACAAAATACAAGCCCTTAATGCATACGCAATACCTGTAGTAAGCTACACTGGAGGTATCATAGATTGGACAGCAAATGAAATAAATGAACTGGACAGGAAAACAAGAAAACTACTCACAATACATAAAGCCTTACACCCAAAAGCAGACGTAGACAGACTCTATGTATCTCGAAAAATGGGAGGCCGAGGTCTCAAGAAAATTAAACATGTCATTGAAGGAGAAGTCATTGGCCTTGTGGACTACATCTGGAATAACAATAAAGATGATCCACTGATAGAATTAGTAAAAAGGAGTGGACTATTCCAACCACCAGAAACAGACAAAGAAACATGGAAGAAAACAACGAAGCAAGAACTAGCACATACCTGGAGACAGAAACCTCTACATGGCCAATATGTACGACAAGCAGACGAAATATCAACAAAGCAATCAACGTACAAATGGTTGAAAGAGGCAGGATTGAAAGCAGAAACAGAAGCACTCATAACAGCTGCACAAGATCAAGCACTCAACACCAAAGCACACAAAACGAAAATCATGAAAATTTCAAATGATTCCAAATGTAGACTTTGCAAATCCATGGATGAGACAACAGAACACATACTATCTGGATGTCAGGTTCTGGCTGGAACAGAATACACCAAACGACACAATGAAGTGGCAAAACACATACATAGAAATCTGTGTGAGAACTATGGCATAAAAACCCCAGAAAGAACATGGATGCATCAACCAGAAGCAGTCATCGAAACAGACGAAGTCAAAATACTGTGGGACTTCGAGATAAGAACAGACCGGGTGATTCCTGCAAGACGACCAGACATTGTAGTTCTCAATAAGACCAACAGAACAGTAACAATTATTGATGTCGCTGTTCCAAGTGATAGAAACATAAAAACAAAAGAAAGAGAAAAAATAGAAAAATACCAAGACCTCAGATTAGAAATCCAGAGACTGTGGAATGTAAAAGCAGAAGTGATACCAATAGTGATAGGAGCCTTGGGGAACATAACATCAGAATTGGAAGGCTACCTGAATAAACTCCCTGGAAACCACAGAATCGCTCCACTACTCAAAGCAGCGCTCCTCGGAAGTGCCCACATCCTCCGTAAAACCTTGGATCTCCCAGAATCTTGGTAAGATTCCGAGACCTTGGATCACAGCCGACAGTCAAACAGAAGTCGTGGAAAGAGACTGAATAATAATAATCCATGAAAACCACAGAATCGCTCCACTACTCAAAGCAGCGCTCCTCGGAAGTGCCCACATCCTCCGTAAAACCTTGAATCTCCCAGAATCTTGGTAAGATTCCGAGACCTTGGATCACAACCGACAGTCAATCAGAAGTCGTGGAAAGAGGCTGAATAATAATAATAATAATAATGATGATGATGATGATGATGATGAAGAATTTCGACCTTTCAGCTGCTTAGAGAAGAAAAGAATTACTAAATTTAATTTTACATAACTTTAGGATATTTAACTATTTTTTTATTACAAGTTTCGGAGTTTTAGATCATGTTTGCTGTTGGACGTAAATAGACGCTTACTTCTTTCCAAGAGTTGACTTATTTAATCAAGTGTATTAAGGCATACTCCCCTATACCACTGCTTACTATATTGAATAGAATCGGACATGCTTTATAACGTTCTCGTTGAGTTGAAATGACCATATAGAAAACATATTAATTTGTTATTATTATTTTTTAATTTATAAACATCATTTATTTTTCTCAGTTTGTATTGAAACATTTACATAAAAAATTTAATATTGGCATAAGCCCTTTATTATTCATCCTGTTAGAAAATATTCTTTCTATGGAAAACGGCACCTGTACAGTTTGGAAGACATTGTGTTCTTATCTTCAAGGCTGTTCGGATTTGCCGGTTATGAATTGGACTACAAAAGTTGGTACGAATATAACTAACTTTCATTTAAACTGTTGACACTATAACTAATTAATAAAATAATGAATTTAAAAGATGTAAATAATATTAAATTGACTAAATATATGTATAAATCTTTGATTGTATATGTTTATATTAATGACAACTCATCCATATTATTTAAGCATAAATTATACGAATTTTTAAATACAAAAATCGTTTTCAACTTTAGTATTACATGATTCAATCAATTATTCATGTCTGTCTGTCTATAGATAATAGATAGATAGATAGATAGATAGATAGATAGATAGATAGATAGATAGATAGATAGATAGATAGATAGATAGATAGATTGATTGATAGAGAATGCTTAAAAGTTACAATTTCAGAGTGACTTGTAATTTATATATTTCCCAAGTATATATCTTTGCTCTATTTATTAGATTTCGTCGAAGTAAAGGGACAGAATGGCTGCCAAGAACAATATTCTGTTTTGCAATCTCCATCTCTGGAACTTCCTGAAACATTTTGCCTTAGAATTAAAATAGTGCAAGCTCTGCCTTCATTACTTGCAGTCTTCCTTGTGAAAACTGAAGGTGTCATGACTCTCTTCAACCAGACTGCTTTGCACTTACAAGATCCTACCGACTTTACTTTTACTCTCCCAGCTAATCAGGCAAAGGTAATTGAATCTTTTTCTTTATTGCCCTTTCAAGCGCAAGTTTTATTCGAGAGACACACAGACACAGACACTCGAACACACACACACACACACACATACACACACACGCGCGCGCGCGCGCACACACACACACACACACACACACACACACACACACAAGCGCTAATTCACGGGTGTAAAGGCATACTGTTATTTGATGGAAGCAATGTATTTACAAAATTATATTGTTTTATTCATTACAGCGTCTACTGTTATTGAATCCCTTGTGTGAAACCTATCATTTGCATTATTTAAGTTTGAGCGTTTCGTTTCATTTCTCTCTCTTTTACACCATTTACTGTATAAGTTAATCATTAATTGCCTAGTCAATGAAATTTCACATATGAAGCAATTTGCGCTTTTCGTCCGTCTGTTCCAATTTAAATATATATGTATATTTTGTAAATTATTATTTCATTTATCACATTTATTTTAAAACTAAGCGTTTCATTATATTTATTTATTCCTTTTGTATTTGATATTGCCATTTTGAATTTTATATATAAATTGATAATTTAGTTATATATCAATAATTACCTTTATATTCATGTCATTACAGATACAATTCCGTGCACGTAGTGGTGGAAGCGATACAGGATACGTACAACTTCATTCTGTTAAGCTGGATCTCGGAACTTGTAGTCCACTAGGTTATTAGTAGTTTTTACGTATTACTGAATGTATTGTACGTCACCTTATTACTGAATATACTGTACGTCACCTTATTACTGAATGTATTGTACGTCACCTTATTACTGAATGTATTGTACGTCACCTTATTACTGAATGTATTGTACGTCACCTTATTACTGAATGTAGTGTACGTCACCTTATTACTGAATGTAGTGTACGTCACCTTATTACTGAATGTATTGTACGTCATCTTATTACTGAATGTATTGTACGTCACCTTATTACTGAGGGCCTTTTCGACTAAACTGATTTAATTTAAAGCAATTACTCGAGAAAAAAATATAAGAGTTCCTTTTTAACTAAACTGATTTGATTTAATCAATTATTCAAGAGAAATACCTGAGGGCTCTTTTAATTAAATTGATTTGATTTAAAGCACATACTCAAGAAAAATACTTGAAGGCCTTTTTTATTTAAACTGATTTAATTTAAAGCAATTATTCAAGAAACATACGCCATTGAATGAAATGGGAATCTTACATTTCCGAGCACACATATAATGATTTCATATGTAATTATTGTTTAACTATTTTAAATTAACATACCCCTCCACTTTCGTATAACAATGTATTAAATAATTGCTTTCATGTTGACTGATTTACGGTTTATCTAGATGGAAAGAGGGTGGGTGGTGGTGGTTAAAATTACGTTCATACATATTTAATTCTTTTGCAGGCTGCTTCCATGGGTCTAGTAAAACACCATTTTGTGGATGGTCAATGCAAAATTGGAGCGTGATGTCAATATCAAGAGGTTTTGTTTTTCATATTTGAATAGTATAATAGATGTCTAACTTACGTAAATGATAGTAAAATTGGAGCGTACCTTCAATATCAAGAGGTTTTGCTTTTCATAACTGAATAGTATATTTGTTTAGATATCTAACTAACGTACACGATGGCAAACTATTTTACGTTATTATTATAGAATAATGTACATATAATAACTACAGACTATAAATGCAAATGAATGGATTACACAAATCAATTTTCAATCAATTAATATGCATATAAATATGCTTCATTATTAAAATTCATAAATAGAAAACAATATAATGCACACGTGGGTATTCATTAACTTTTATGGTTGTGTATTACACTCGTAAATGTCTGCATGACAAACAACTAATCATAATTGATATACAGAAATATGCCAGGAATCAACAAAATATGATTTAATACGTTTAAGCCACAAAGGAAATTAAATATGCTAATGATACAGGCAAATAAAGTAAGATGCACGAAATAAAGTTAAGAATGTCATAGCTCACTTGTTTGCACAGTAATATGGAAAACAGAGCTATAGGTCACACAGAGTGGACGTACATGCTAAATCACTAGGCTGAAATACACATACTATAATTTTACAATTATTTTGTGAGTACAACTGCAGATGAGCACATTATTTCATATTAACTCGGAAGAAAATTACTACATAAGTAACCTGTAACTCACATGGTCCAAAAAGGACATAGCTCTTTCTTCAGAGTACGATCATGAAAAAAAAATGATGTTTTCTTTATTATCAGAACTTGAAGCCTTTGTAAGAATTGCTAACACTACAGGAACACTGAAATCATTACTGACAAGCGCAACTATGGCTGAGTCACATTGTCTTTCTTTCCAATATCAACTTAGTGGTGAGAATTCCACACTTTCAGTATTTCTGGAACCATTCCCTAGTGATCACAATCAGCCGTTATGGAGTTTAACATCCAATGACACAACATCTGGAATATGGGAACAGGCCTCTATCAGCTTAGTTTCAAATGTTGCATTTAAGGTAAAGCATGTGTTTATATGCAATTATAATTTAGTATCTGAGTGATGATCTATTAAGTTATAATTTATCATCTAAGTTCTAAATTAGCTTTTATTATCTCTTTAACACTAACTATGCTATTGTCGCCACTATACCGTGGGGTGACTTTGTAATAATGAATTATATCAAATATGTGTAATAAGTTATGATACACGACATCTACAAGTGCCGGAGCAGACTGTTACGCCGATATAGTGGTACGCCGCTAAGTTTGGCTCTGGTCCTCACTCAGATTACGCTGAGAATCGATATTAATTAATTAATAAATATGTATGATGATTATAAATAGACGAACAGAGGACAAGACGTAATCATAAGATTATCACGTGGACTACGAAACAAACAAAAATAGAAATTACTTCACTAACAAATACGCGTTTAAAATAATAACAAGAAATTTAATTTTAAAAAGTTAACAAGATAAAAAATATAAATAACAAAGTCATCAACTCAATTTTGCTACACTGGAATCACGCTCACACTGGAATGACGTCACAGTCTGGTAGACTTGGATATGACACAGTCCTCAGTAATAGATCAAGCAAGGGACGAAATCAAATTAAACAGAGACAGTCAGTATGATAACCAGCCACCAAGGCATACAGCTACAAAACAGGCAGCTATAACAACCAGCAGCCGAAAAACACAGCAGTCAAAAAGAAAAAAAATCAACTCTGAAACACAAACAATTGAGTGACCAGTCAATTGCTCTATTAATAAATACTAAGTTTGGCATAAGCCTCTGAAAGAAAGAAATATTAACATGTTCAAAATAAACATAGTATAACATCCTAATAAAACCTAACCATTCATATAATACAAAGACGTTTTACATTATGCAGCCAAGGGTTTATGCTCATATTCGACCCGCTAGGGAAGGACTACGATTCCAGTTGCCACCCAAAGACAAATTTCAGGAACGAGTAACGGTAAAAATTCGATAACGCTCTTGTATCACCCTTGGAAGCACATCTGCGTCTTTTAGACACGCTTTCGATCTGACCAATTACTTAGCGCTAATACGGATTATGCCTTTCTAACGACTGACACGCTGACCTAGCTAACAACACTTTCCATTGTATACCAAAAACACACACACGCATCGCAAAAATAATCTGAATCTAGCTTATTGGCCATTGACCACGCAACATAAACAACAAACACTCGATCACCTATCTGCAGCAAGCATCAAACACCGGTCAATAAATCTACCACCATGCATGACTCATTTGTTCAGGACCTCAGTCTAAACCAACATGACGCAATACTCATACATTATTCAAATTACAATAACGTTCAATTTAAATGCAACAATGAAACTTTATATAAAATATATGGGAAAATTATCCATCATACAACATCTATATTATAAAATAACAATTATTTTATGCATATGAAAAGATCACTAATGCAGTTTAGCTATACTTACCTGAAATGAATAAATATTGCAATATTCTGTCATTTTGTGATATGTACATATATATATTCGTATACCAACAGCCATTGCAAAAATATTAATATATTGTACGTATCTAAGTTATTTTTAGTTCTTTTGTATTATTTACATTTTAATTATTTTTGTGTTACTTTTAATCTTCACACTTTAGTTAAACGTGCTTTAAGTACAATTATAAGTGTACAAAGAAGAGGGCATAAAGTTTAATATAAAGAGAGACGTAAAGGTGCGGCTTGTTTCAATTCATTTAAATAAAACTAATTCCTACGACTGCCCACATTAATTCAAAAGAATAATAGAGTATATTAACATTTAAGAGTTATAGTCTTGTTTGCTAATACAATTTTCACTAGCTACTGAACTGTATCTGTTAGAAAGATCAAATTCTCAAAGATCATCACGGGCTCGAACCCCCAACTTCCTGCATTAGAAGCTAGCACGTTTTCGTCGCTGGTATAAAAACTCCATTGATGATTTAATATAATTACTGCTCGCATTATCAAATTATTAACAATTAATGAGTACCAATATTATCCACAGTTTAGAATACAATGCAATAAAGATTGATTACATTTCGTTTCTATTAAGCACTTGATATTGAAAAGAACTGTTTCGTTTTCTGAATGGAAGAAACTCTGAAGCATACTTTTATTTTAAAGTGTAAAAATCGTGCATTATATTATTAACAAAATATAATAACTATTTCAAGATTTCACTAAATTAAATGGCACATTTTTCAGATTGTGTTCAAAGGGATTAGATGTGGCTCACATAATTCGTCCATTACAATTCGTGATGTGCAATACAAGACGAAGGAAAATTGTCCGTTAACACCACTGGAAGCCAACAGAACAGAACAAATAAATCAGTGCATTTATGAATCTGTTGGTAAGAATGGACAAAGTATTCTCATGTATCTAAAACACCCAAATCATTTGCGTTTTACAGATTATTATTATTATTATTATTATTATTAATTCAATATGAACATTTTCTAAAAACAATGCTATAACACTTGAGTTTCTACTTTGATTTGTTTATTTGCATTTCTTTAATATTGATATATACACTTATTCGAATTAACCTCAGGTGAAAAGGGATGTGACTGTACACAGATTTTCAAAATTGAAAATAATGCAAGATATACAAGTTGTTGTAGTATCGTCGTCATAATAGTAGTAGTAGTCATAGTCAAAGTAGTAGTAATAGTAGTAGTAGTAGTAATAGTAGTAGTAGGCAGAAGTAAGCAGAAGTTATGTATTCATATTTACATGTTTTATACCAAGAGCAGACATAGATAGGTTCTATCAAAATCGCATAGTCACATATGCAGTATAGTGCAACAATAAATACTTCAAGTAACACATGTACACATAACACTTATGTATACATTATCTATCTCGCTTTCTTTCTCTCTCTGTCTCTCTCTGTCTGTCTGTCTGTCTGTCTCTCTCTCTCTCTCTCTCTCTCTCTCACACACACACACACACATACACACACAAACACACATACACACACATACACACACAAACACATATACACACACAAACATACACACACACACACAAACATACACACACAAACACACATATACACACAAACACACATACACACAAACACACATACACACACACACAAACACACATAAACGCACACACAAATACACACACACACACACACACACAAACAAACAAACCCGTGCAAATACTATTTCGAATATCGAACACTCGTGCACACATACATTCATATTACCATTTCTACAGTGCATCTAAAACATATCTGTTTAAACGTAATGCAAATAAATACAAAGCCGCCTGTTTACAGATGCAGCAGAAAACAAAACACCGATATGTGAATTAGATATGACATACAAGGGACTGTAGCAAAGGGGTTAACGACGAAGAAACATATGTTCTTTCAGAACACATAAATGAGGCCAGTGTTTGATTATTTGAGATTAAGAGCAGTTCGTTCCATGTTAAAGGACCCTGATATGAGAAAGAATATTAGACTTTTGACGTAAGTTGAATTGATGTAGTCAGCGTTGGGTATAAAAAATGCGTTGTATATTTAATTGTAAAGTCTCTTGGGGTGATCCATAATAAACAGTGTTTATTTTCTCCATCACTACTGCCATTGTATGTATCTACTAAGTCAGCCTTGGTTTGATACTAGCCTGGTCTCTGTTAATATCCCCCTCCCGCTTCCTTAGCAAAGTCCAAAGATCATCAGTCACTTCAAAGTGACGAAGAAAACCAAAGAAAAGAAATACATGCAACTGAAGGGAACAAACAAATAAAGAAAACAATAGCCAGCAGAGAGAGACACAGAATGTGAAGTGCATTGCAGAGTTCTGTAGTATAGAGTCCTACTTCCCCCCACCCACTCAACCCTTAAAATCGGCGTAAGCATGAAGCGCTCTCCCAAATAATCGTCTGCCTGCTTTTATATAAATGTTTGCTTTCTTTCCATCATCAGACCAGTCCACAAAACCTAATAATGTTAGTATTAAGTTTTAAATTTAATAAAACATTTATTTGCAATGTAGAAAATAGAGGATTCGAATTATTCACAAAGTAAACTATATATATATATATTAATGCATTAGAACTTGTTTAATTTATATCAAATAAAAATAGTTTTTGCACAGAATATATATTTTTTCATATTGTTTCCAGTTGCAATAAACTTATGAATACACAGCGTTTTATGATTTCTGTAATTATCAGATAAGGGAAATTCCGATGTTCCTTCTGCTGCCAATGTAACACTTATCGTTTTGGTAATATGTCCCATCATCATCATTACTTTGATCGTAGTCTTTATTGTTTTGAGGCGAAATAAAAGAAACAAAGTGGATTCTACGCAATCTTGCAGGTAAATTGTAATACCAAATATAAGTATGTGTGTATATGTGTACGTGTGCATGGGTATATGGATACGTGTATGTGTGTATATGAGTACGTGTGCGGGGGGTATATGGATACGTGTATGTGTGTATATGAGTACGTGTGCATGGGTATATGGATACGTGTTTGTGTGTATATGAGTACGTGTGCGGGGGGTATATGGATACGTGTATGTGTGTATATGAGTACGTGTGCGTGTGTATATGGATACGTGTATGTGTGTGCGAGCATATGCGTATATGTGTATGTGCACGTTTGATTAGATAGCTTGAGAGAGAGAGAGAGTGAGACAGAGAGAGATAGAGTGTGTGAGAGAGAGAGATTAGTAAGATTATGCATTCGAGCATTAAAGGAAGAATTTATAAACAAATATAAATATTTATTGTATGGGTACAATGGAGAAAGAAGCCACTTCTATTAATTTTCTTGACAGCATTAAGTAAAATCCTGCCTACTTAATATAAACAAAAAGATGATAAAAATTTCAAAACAACAGCAATAAATATGCATGTATTTATTTACTAATTTTTAATTTCAGTGCGAAAGAAGATGACGCTCACGTCAATACAGACTGTGGTACTGATGCAGGTAAGAGAAGGAACTTAACTCGCTTCCCTTTGAAATGTAAGTCTATATGATTATTTACACAGCAATCTTCTCCTTGGGAATTGATATTTTTAGTTCTATATTGACATGCACTGCTATTCCCTGAGCAGTGTAATCCGTTGAATACATATATGTTGTTGAATGGTTGCTAGGAATTATTCACTAGACACGGCAAAGACTGGTGCTGAATTATAAGGATGGTCCTGGTTAAGGAACAACGTAGGTTAATTATCTGCTCTCGAGTGAAAATTCAGTAGATCAATGGGTGAAATTATCGTTTCCAAAATCATCTTCCCAAATCCTCGTTAATTTCCAAACGGTATAACAACAACATATTGAAATCCCCTCTGAATGAAATGTCACACATGAAAGGAACGCGAGAGCACAATTGGGCGCAAATAGAATCATAAAGTATGCGACCAGGAATTACGTGAACGGCAGAGTATGGATGTTATGGTGTTCGTAATAAAGGAAGCCATTCCTAAGACAGCAGTAACAAGAATGTATTAGAAGTTGTCAAAGACAATGCCCAGAAATCAGAACCTCACTGTATCTCGACATCAAAATGACTTAGGATGCTTGAGTATGACACGCCTTTGAGAGAAAAGGTGTTCGTGTGTATGATAATGATGTATTGTTTGCGTGGAGTACTTCATCCCAGGACACTTTGGCATTTCTTATAGAAATTCATCTCACTGAATAATGAAGGCAACGGCTGCGCTTCTGTATGCTAAAAGTAGCCAACAATCAGGAACTCGCTTCCTTTGCTCATCGAGAGCAAACATACTCAGAGTGTTATATGTGTTTCTTGTCACTTACAGCCCGATAATGAATTACTACTGCTCAATGAGCTTTGATCCAACAATGTAAGGTTTACAGTGGAGAGACTGACAGAGTTGTTACAACTATGTGACGTCAGCGTGATGAAATATGTTGCTCTGTTGGTAGAGTATTTTCATTTTACTATAATATGTCAGAAGCGGCAGGCTGCATTTCTAACCATAGTTCCTAAATTAGTAAGGCGTGCAAGTTGTAAAGGGGAGGGGTGGGGGCTGTGCAGAAATTAAAAAAACAAACTGACTTTTTGTTTGGTATTGATTAGAATCAACCAAAGGCAATGGTGATCGGTAATCATCTTGTTATAGTAAAACTTATAAAGGGACAGTACTGTGTTTACTGGATGGTGGCCATTAAAATAAGGAACCGATAGACGGAATCTCACTGATAAGGAGATTGAACCCATCTAAGACTTTCATGGACTGACTTGTTATAAGTTAAACGATGGAAATATATCTGATACGCTGTCAACGTCAAGCGTCTTGCAAAGATAGCCACAGGTAATGAAAGATTTATTGGTATATAATTATGCTGAATTTATTGCGTAAACATAAAACAACAATGTTTTGTGCCATTATCGATAAAAATGTGCTATCATAAGCAGATATAAATTAATTTGTGAGAAATAGCTTATGGCACAAAAGAGAGAGAAAAGAGAAAGAAAAATAGAAAGAGAGAAAGAAAAAGGGAGATAAAGGGAAAGAGAAATAGAGAGAGAGAGAGAGTGAGAGAGAGAGAGAGAGAGAGAGAGAGAGAGAGATGTAGAGTGAAATGTTAATATAAACTTTCTCCATATTTATGTTATCCATTGCAATTGTCTATGCAGTAAAGTGTCGTTGAAGAACCTACTAAACAAGCTGAAGTATTTCTGATCAGGTACCATGATCATCTTTTGGAAATCAGTTACGCCATGCTTATCACAAAGATTGACACATAATCACTGGAAGCCGTAGACACCCAATGGATCAGACTCCCATTCGAAACTGATGTACAAGAATATCAATGACAATAACATTAAGAATATCAAATACAAAATGTTACCTGAGTCATTGGGGGAATTATTTCTAACCCTCTGGTATGATGCAATAATTTATTTCAAGCATCATGTCAGTACAAAAAAACAAAGAGAGAGAGTGTGTTCATTGTGTATATGACAGGCATTTGTTGTCTCATTCAGATTGTAGTGTTTTTCATAGACTGTCTGCATAAACTTATTCATTCGTTCACTTTATTTTACTCTTCGTCTTTTTCTTGTTTGATTTGATTATAGTGTGCATGTCATGTTTGTTTATGTATCGGGCTCTGTTGATTGTCATGTGTTGACCCTTTTTTCGTTTAGGTAAGTCACTCAAATATCAAAATCATTTTATTTTATAATAATACTTCAAATCTAATAAGAATAATCTAAATTAATTATAACAGTTATAACTTTGTCATTTTAAATTCTTATAAACAGTTTCTAACTGGAAATTCTGACACTTAATGTCGAACTTTGCAGATCGCTAGTTATGTAATTCTTAACTATCTTGCCGCTCTCCTACCGCCGCACGTTTGCACAAATCCTTAGTGTCGGAGCGAGCGCCCACTCAGACTGGATACTACACATGACAAAAGAGTAAACAAATTGCTGAAAACAGAAGGCATAAATAAGTGTGCTAGATGTGCATAAATAGGGAAAACTAAAATTAGATTGCCTTTGACCCACTGAGCATCTAAACATAGTACATTTACCTCCTATAGTAAAATAATTATAAGTCTGAAGACGTGTTTGTGGGATACTTTTCATTGGATTTATAGTTTAGATTTATGCCAGCAAAGTCTGGCACTTTAAGCGGCCTGTCCAGCTCGAAAACAAAGCTGCTCACCAAACCACTACAATTGGTACATGTTGATCGACCCAGCTGAAAGAAAAGGCCGTCTCAACTGTTGCGTGCGTTTTCACGGTCCGCGACAAGATGTCAAATCGCGTTTCATTCACAAGATCCAGGGGAGAGAACCACAAATGCTGTTCTCAAGCTAAGAACTGATTCTCCTCTGGTCCAGTTAAGTCAAAGAAGATAGTCTCCAAAGACATTGCTATTACTTTACCAAATATTGCGTTAGGCCCCACATTGTGCACGAACTCCTTATAGTGACGACACTATGGAGACACGTTTATTTCCAGTGTAGCATCCAGTACATCGTTTCCCTTTATTTCTTTATCAAATTTACTTAAGCTTTTCAGTTCGACTTTCCGTGTGCCGTCCTGTTACGTCATATAGGGAGTAGGGTGGTCTGACCTAGATATTAAATTGTACGTGTTTGCCCATGATTAGAGACAGTTTATGACGTGTCATCTTCGTTGTGCGTCATTGCGTCTCTTTGTTTATTTGTGAGGCGTGTGTCTGTGAAGTCGGTAAATTTAGCTTCCAGGTGCAGGTAGGGGAATAATTAACCAACATTTCATATGCATAATTTCTTGAATTAGATTATGCAACTGTGTGTAATAATTTATGAAGGGACTTAATAATGGTGAAACATTCTTTATGACGATTGTTTAGGAGACAGACCGTATACACACTGGTTTAGAATATGCATAATCCATGATACATATTTGTAGTGTGCAAGCATGTTCTCTTATTTGCAAAGATCAACTACTTTTATTAGAAATAAAAATATCTCAACTTTATTGTATTAATATTCTATTTAGTGATTTCATAATATAATCAACCATGAATGTGACCCAGTTTGAATATATTATATTTCCACTTTAAGCACACTTTATTTTCTGAATTTCACTAGATTAATTTTTTTATTAATTTTTGAAAGTATGCAAGACACATTTAATTGCAGATCTTGAATATTTAAATCTATCACTTTTTTTTATTATACTGCATAATACTTATTATTTGCTAAGTATATATTTTATTTAATTGTCACTATGTAATTAGTTATATAAATAATATTTATTAATGTGTACTGACAGAAAAACGCATGACGAAAACGAATGAAATATTATAGTAATGCTTTTGATGATTTATGTTTCAATATATTTTTTTCTTTTTTTTTAATCCATAACAGATTCGTGTTACAGACTTTAGATGTGATTAATATCTAGATTACACCTTCATAAAATATTAGAGTTGCTTGATATTGCTGAACAGTTTTTACTTTCGAATTAAATGAAAAATTTGTTAGAGTGAGTGTTTGTCAGGAGATTCGCTAGTAGAGTTCGAGTCAGGATATTTGCTAGTGTGAGTGAGCATGTATCAATAATGAAATTGAATCGCCCTCTTGAGTTAAAAAAAATATATAAACACAAACATGATAAAATATTTTTTCGGGAAGTGTGTTACATATAATTTAATCAGAGACACGTGTTGTTTGGAGGTGTGTTGAATAAAGTTAGTGAGAGATCTGTAGTGGATAGAAACTACATATATTTGCCTTTTTCAAAATGGATCAGTAATTTATTGTCTCAACTCACCAATAGTTAAAACTAAACGTTGTATGTTTTGTGCATTTGTATTCATTTAAAACTTGCTAAGGAGTAAGCGAACGTAAACCCCAAATAGAAAATGCATTAAGCAGGCAATATTTACCAACTCTAATATGCGCATATCAACTTTGTATTATCTCCTTTACAGATGTACAGGCAAAGTACGATGTTTAAAGTGGTAAACTCTCTTCATTTGTTTCTCTCTCTAACACGCACAAGCACACACACACACGTGCACGCACACACACACACACGGACGCGCACACATACACACACACTCTCAGTGTGTGTATGCCTTCATAATTCTAATGCCTTTTTAAAAATATATTTCTCCCCTCTATCGATTCGTCTTTCTGTCTGTTTACCTCCTTCCTCCTATCACTCCATCTTTCATTCCTCGTTATCTCCCTTCCTCTGTTCCGTTTCTGAATAAGGTCTTTATTTTCTTCTTAATAGTTCTTATCACTCTGACCATTTTCTCCCTCCTTTCCTACTTTCGTTTACTCGCCACATTTAAAAGGTTTTACACCACTATCCTTCTCTTTGCATTCCACTTTTGTCGTATCAACATTAACATTGTAGAGAGATGGTGGTACAAACTTTATTCATTCATGACGTGTCTTTCTTCATTCATGACGTGTCCCAAAGCACTGGAAAACACATTGTATCACCATCCCGTTGATAACATTGAATTACACTTACAAGTCTCCTTGGTGTACATAGCAGTGGTGTAAAATATATAAGTCTTGTAAGAATGAAATGTGACGGATTTCATTTTAATACTAAAATTATAGGTACCACTTTCTCTGATAACTTGGACCACTTTCATCAACCTCTCTAAATGTCTTCATATTCTAAGTCATCAAAATTATATCGATCTATCCAATTCATACTATAATAAATGTGCTCAGAATGCGTCATCAGTAATTTATCATCGCTTTGACCTTAATTAAGTAGTCCACTTGAGGATTAGTTATTTGTCCACTTTTCTAACGTGCACTTTAATAATCTTTCCCTAGGCATTAAATAAACGTTATTTGATATCTTCTCCAAGGATATTGTCACGGGCCGCCTATGTTGTTGTTGTCTGACTGACTGTCGCTGGCCTCTGTCTCCTTCTCGGTCAAAAGGGGGGGGGGGTCAGGTCAGATACCGTGAATTGCTGGATCACACCGAATGATTTAAGGTGTTATACAATCATTCTCACATGCAAATATCACGTTGGTCTTGTGGGGAAATATATTTATTTTGCATGTGGGGTAAAGTGTGAAAATCAGCATGTATGTATGAATGCGGGATGAATGTATTTTGAGGGACGGACAGAATGAACGAACAAACAACCGTAGCACCACACTTGCACCACAGAGAGAGAGAAAAACCCAACTCTTGATGAAGAGTTAAAAAAAGAAGAAATTTATTCTAACAACTTGGGGCTAATTCTCTCATACGGTTTTAGTCATTCATTCAAAAAAATACATCCGCTCGGCAACATTCATGGGATAGGGGGAAAAAGAAAGAAAGAAAGAAAGAACAATGGATATGATAAATGGTATAAAATGACAAGCAGAATTTATAATAGATCTAGCAGTGAAAACCGCAATACTATCAAATCATGTAATATTATCAAATCATGTACGGAAAAGAGCGGTGATGACCGCAAATAGCAACACTAAAAAGAGCAGCGGTGAAAACCGCAATACTATATCAAATAGTATCAAAATTTCTAATACCAATTTGTGGGTAAAATCCCACCACAAAAGATGAACACTAAAATTATCTCCACTTAGATTAAATGTCTGTAAAAGAAAGTTTAGGGTAAATACCCTATATCAATCATCAATGTTTATATAAAGAAATGTCAATAATGTTTCAATAGAGTCCTAAATAATTAATAAACTATGCTAACCTACCTAAATGAATGCACCCTGAGAAAAGTTCTTCTACTTACTAATTTCAAGGAAAAGAAAACGCACGTCTGCGTGACGAAAAATAAACGTAGTGGTATTGGCCAATAACTGATGAAAATCACGATGATATCGCAGATAATGTACGTAGTACATACGACGAGTTGAGGTTGTAGAACCGTCAGGCCTCGTTGCGATAGCAGATAATGTACGAAGTACATACGACGAGTTGAGGTTGTAGAACCGTCAGGCCTCGTTGACTGGCACCAGGCTGATGAACCTGGTGGCCCTTTCGCGTTGATAAACGCCGAAAGTATAACTCTTAACTCCTCGCTGAAGAATAGCGGGCGAAGTTAAAAGATGGTTGGTATATTGATGAGTGGTGGTGAATATCTTTCTCCCGGCCCAGTCTTGTCCCGTCAGCACTTGGCGCAAAGTCACTGATGGACAACCACTGTCCAGGTTTCGGTCCCAACGTATAATACTGCCATCCGACGCAGGTTACCATAAAAGAGTTGGGTGCGACAAAACACACCTCCAACACTGTATAATACGTGGAAGATATTCTGGCCTTTCTTCCCCGATTTTGACGAGAATAGAAAGACCCGTCCGGACTCGGTGTAGGCAAACCATATAAGACCTCACACCTCTCTGTAGTCCAGAACATACACACACACACACTGATTCAAAATGGCCGGGTGAATCCTTTTATTCTTTCCCTCCCAGAAAAAAAATAACTCATTAGTCATGACTGCTTAGGCTATTGTTCTCGGGTTTTGGTGCATTCATTCTAGGGGTGCATTGACTAAGAAAATAGTTCCTAACTAAATTTATATGTAAGGACTAAAACTGACTAGCTACAACTTCTATCTATTATTAAAATGACTATCCAACCTTAACATAAAAAGACATACAAGTGATTTTAATTATAAAAGTAAAATTACAAAGTAAGCATTCACACTCTCTAACACTCTGACAAAGCATGAACATAGTACCACTCGCTCATTAATACATTGAAAAAAAACTGTACACAAAATAAGCCAAAAGCCCTGATGGCAATTGGGAACAAACTTGCTGTCAGCACATCTAATTAACCTTTCACCCTAACTTGCGGATGAACTTGGAGAGCGTGTCCCGAACGGGCCACGTATGGACAAAGGGGGAGACAATTTACAGGGATAAAAATAAATTTTCTGACTACCCCCTCCCATCCCCGTGACAGATATATTAGTTCACAACGCCATTCTAAGTGTACCAACGTATCACTTAAATAAGCATGAGCATGGGACATAATTGTTAACGATTAGGTGTTCGACAATAAAAACAGCAGTGGTGGGTCTTGGAAGTCGGATAAATAGCTAGTTATCCAGGTAATATTGTATACAATTAAATAATTATTAGCATTATAATCGACAATAACCTATTAAGGTTATTTAAATAGCAAAACGAAACCGAATACATATAGATATTCTTATCCAAACTTTTAAAAAATAGTATTACTGTACCATCATCTATCTATCTATCTATCTATCTATCTATCTATCTATCTATCTATCTATCTATCTATCTATCTATCTATCTATCTATCTATCTATCTATCTATCTATCTATCTATCTATCCATCCATCCATCTATATATCTATCTATCTATTTGTTACGCATATGCCACTTATAAATGATTATTATTATTATTTATTAATCTTTCATAATCAATTACAAGTCATGTAAATCTTAATTTTATTTTATTAATGATCCTCCTGAAGTCACCACTCGTTTCTCTCACTTGGCGGATATACTGGCGCTGTAAATGTTTTCTCTCTTCCACAACATAAAAGATAAATATTCACGGTCACATAATTTTCCAGTAGGTGAAAAACGTCTTACTAAAGGAGTGACAAATCCGTCTTTGTATAGTGTATGCCAAAGTAAGACTAGACAAGTGCAAATGTACAATCATAAAATGACTGTGTGGAACATTGAAGTTGTACATGTTGTTGTTGTCCTTGTACCAAAACAAATATGATGTATCGTGGCAAGGACCATAGGAAATGGCGATAAATTGAGTGTGTGCAATTTCTAAATTTATATTGGATCTAAAGCGAAAATTTCATGCTAAACAGAGAAAAGCAGATAAAGAACGCCCATATAATATTGTAGTTACTAATAACGGACGATGCTAACTCTTTACCGAAAGCAAATCTGCACCACACCCAGGTTTAACAGATGTTGAAACTGTTGATGGCAGTATTTAAAAACTGGAACACTCTGACTCTGATATTCAAGAGTTATAGACTCGTGATAATTTTACCGATAAACAATTTATATAATAATTAAATTAATTTAATTAATAAAATAAGGATAGTCAAATTTACTCCGCCACACCTACTAAATACTGGCTACGCTGTGGTGGACGCAGTCAAAAATCAATGACTCAAGTACAGAAAAGCAACATAATACATATATATGCAAAGATAAGTCTTCTCACTTAGTAATGCTTGCAATAGTCTAGTCTCCTAGACATGCTAGACACATCACGGACACTTTTCTGAATCCTACGGACTGGCCGATGATTTACTGTTGTGAATATTCAAGTACCTCTTCTAAGTGTGCACCAGTGGACCTGATTGTCTGGGCATAGTCGTTACCATTTAGATCTGTACATAGCCTGCTTGTTCTTTGCATGAACCTGACGTCACAATTTCACCAGTGGACCTGATTGTCTGGGCATAGTCGTTACCATTTAGATCTGTACATAGCTTGCTTGTTCTTTGCATGAACCTGACGTCACAATTTCACCAGCGGACCTGATTGTCTGGGCATAGTCGTTACCATTTAGATCTGTACATAGCCTGCTTGTTCTTTGCATGAACCTGACGTCACAATTTCACCAGCGGACCTGATTGTCTGGGCATAGTCGTTACCATTTAGATCTGTACATAGCCTGCTTGTTCTTTGCATGAACCTGACGTCACAATTTCACCAGCGGACCTGATTGTCTGGGCATAGTCGTTACCATTTAGATCTGTACATAGCCTGCTTGTTCTTTGCATGAACCTGACGTCACAATTCACCAGCGACAATGCCAGGAACGCATGCTACAATGACCCATGTTAATCACCAGTATTACAACCTCATTATATAATTTATAAGTACTGACATTATAAAACAATTAGCTACTTGTTGCATGCCAATATATCATTAACATTAATTTAATATCTCCACTTCCGAGTGTTTACTACTTAGTCGTTATGGATGTGAATTTATGTCACATTCTGTATATTTGCAGACGTCATCACTTTGAAATATATTTAGGACACTATGTCTAGAGATTATAATACATTAAACAAAATATTTTGAAAACATCTTATGTATTAATATAATTAAATTTTAACTGATGTCACTCACATATTATGCAATATGGAGTAATTACATAGCTGTGCTCTCTCTTACTTCCCTCTCTTTCTTTAATGTGTGTATGTACACACACACACACACACACACACACACACACACACACACACACACACACACACACTCACACACACACACACACACACACAGAGAGAGAGAGAGAGAGAGAGAGAGAGAGAGAGAGAGAGAGAGAGAGAGAGAGAGAGATATGGTAGATGAAATCAAAACCAACATAGCAATGTTAGAGTTGATTTGAAGGTACTTGTTGTGGTGGTGGTGGATCCACTTGCTTTCTTCTTACAGTGTGTCGTTATAGTTCGATATATTGTAGAAATATTTATGTGTGTCGTTATAGTTCGATATATTGTATAAATAATTATTAGTGTCGTTATAGTTCGATATATTGTAGAAATAATTATGCACAGGTGTAGTCCTCATGCATTTAAACATCATCTTTGGATTCCATGCTGAAACAACTTGAATCGCAGACGAATATACAGTGTGTATTATATTTCAGAATTCTTTCTTTTTTCCCCAGCGTTTGCATGGTACCTTTATTCCTAGGATATTTTCAGCCTTAGATATATCTTGAGGTAATTTATTCTTCTAATTATTCTCTAAGGGTCCGGACCACAGCAGTGGACTGCTCAAAACCGAAATCCCCTCACCCTAAAGGGGGCGTATAAGATGTGATCACACACTAAAATATCCACAATTTGCAAGTCTCGGGACAAACACTGTCCCGCAAAAACGGGTCACTATTTATAGTTTTCAGTGTTTGTCCCGAGGACAGCCAACGGGTTGTGTCGTATCTTTTAAATACAAGACATTCTTAGAGTTTGTCATAAATGTTCACTACTACTTTGATTTGTTTTGTTATTTATTATTGTTTCTTACGATAAAACCAACTGATGTTAATTCGCATTTGTGTATAAGGAATCCATGACCTCCATATTGCATAATTATTAACAATATTTTTTAAATTTTCTTTACAGATCGTAAATGCGTAGAATTAACTAAGGGCGCTACTCATACATTAACAAGCCAAAATCTTTACAATGATATCAACATTGATGAGCTCGAAGTGTCGGATATCCAAACAGAAACAGACCTTACAGAAATTGATGCGAACAGCCCTGATGGAAGTCAGTATGCTGATATTTCATTTGACAAAACGTCATCACTGAGAGAGACAGCAAAGAGAGATGACTATAGTCACGTGAATCTGTTCGGCGACGGTCGGATTTCTATAAACGTTGAAATAACTACTTGCATTGACATGGAATCCGACAGTGAGAAAAGGGAACAGTTTCGATGTACTAATGTTTATGACAAATTATTATAATAATTCTTAATGTTGTTAACAACCAATATTGTTTTCTTTCTTTCTTTCTTTCTTTCTTTCTTTCTTTCTTTCTTTCTTTCTTTCTTTTTTCTTTCTTTCTTTCTTTCCTTCTTTCTTTCTTTCTTTCTTTCTTTCTTTCTTTTCTGCAAAAGGTACGACAAATCATCAGCAAATGAAAAAGGAAATAAACATTATCATACATCACGTGCGAGAAGTAAGTAAGCATCCAGATCCAATGAAAAATCCTCCTCCTCACAGATTACTCCAACTCCAACTAAAGAAATTAAATACAAGCTGTAATAAACCAAAGCAACAAGAGGCCAACTTCGCCTCTGACCCGCGCACAACACGTGTTCGCGACAGAACACCAGGCGGAAAAATTCAATTTAGCGAAAAATAAGGCACCCTGCCTCCTACACCTATACAACTGCAACAGAGGTCGATGCGACAGCACATCTAACCCAACAATTTACACACTACCCAAAACCACCAGATCAATTCTACACATCCGTGAAAAACACACATAGAGCACTGAAACGAAGTCATAAATGGCAGAATCACACAATTAAGTGGACGCCAGTGCGTTCACGCACGCAATAACAAGAGAATTCTTCAAATTCAGCCTTGAAGACTAGCCAATACAATGCGACAACGATCAGCTAGTAGAAGGAACCGAAACTGGCGATTACGAAATTTCCTACACTGAAAAGTGTATACACTTAGCAAATTACTTCGAAACAGAAGCCAACAATTAAAATTTCAAGTGTCACTGGAACATCGGACATATAACTCTAAATCGACGCAATCACACATACGGAACCAGTAACACAAACAACAATAGAATCACAAACGGAAGCCCCCATCCATCAGATGACAGCCAATGAAACACAGACGAGCAAAATGAAGACGAAAACTCGCGCCACCTGCACAGAAACGACCACACAAAGTCGGGAGAAAAAGATACTGTACACATAAACGAAAAATAAGCAAGTTCAAACACCATCGACCACCACAACTGACTAACAGACCAAAATGAACAAAACAAGCCATCACTTAAACACACAAACTTCGACAGTAATAGAAGGAAAGAATAGCAAACTGACGAATCATACGATGAACTCCAACGGCTACCACACGGAAAACAAAGGCATACAAGAGCCACAGACCCGGACAAAGAAAACACAAACCGAAAGAAAGATAAACATACCAACAAAATGGAAACGCGAGCAACAGAAACAAGCTGAAGCCAACAGACATAATAAGAAATTTCGGACCCCCTCCCTCGACAACAAACACCCCCTCCCTGACTGGACATGGTCGCTCTTCGATGCAATCAATTGTTTATACAACACAACTCACCATCCAAACCCACACCACCAAAGACCAAACTAGAGAAAACACCACTTCAGCCCAACGGACAACATGAGATGCTGACTATTTATATTTTATTCGTCTTCCCTCCCCCCCCCAGGGACAAATACAACACGGGGAAAAGTATCGTTAGATTCTCAAACTCAGCGAGAAATTCCTTGTATGATGCGCCGGTCTTATTGGCCATCACTCCCAAATTGGAAAAGCCAACAACAACCGACAGCCTATTGGACAATAATCTACGGAATCCGCTGGAGTGGCCCTGAAAATAACCAGATTCTCCCAATTCTCAATACTCATCCACCGAAAAGATCCATTGCTCAACAGTACCACCTACTCCATTGTCATCAGAAACAGGAAATCGCCAACTCCAAGAAGGATTGCAACACAACTACAACAGAACAACACTAGACAGCAACTACCTCAAGCAAAGAACAAGTAAGTCTCAAGAAATTTAAAAATAACACACAAACAAAGGCAACACTCCATTACTTCCTCAAATGGCAAGAGACGGAAAAATTACCACAACCACTGCAACGCCAACCCATTCCCCCTTTCCTCAGGAACCATCCATGACCGATAACTTCCCATGATGCAAAGTCTATTTCAGATCCTCTGGGGAAATGTCAGCGAGAAATAAAAGGAGCCTACATTCACTCGAGTAAAGTGAAAACCAAGGAAAAGCATAACTAGACCGAAAGGGACCAACAGACATCAACTGACACTGTCAGATATCTACGTAACCCTCGACTATTAAAAGAATGTATTTAGGCTCCCCTCTCACCTTTGCCAGAGCCAGTAACAATGCCAACAAAGCAACAAACATCGGAGCAAACAATAAAAGCGTGGAAATAACAAAAATAGGAAGAGAAAAAGAGGAAAATCCATCCCTAATATTTGGCGAGCCCACCCAAACTACCAAAGATGCCAGTCAACACCACCAGACAGGCAGGAAAGAAAAAAAAAGAAACATCACTTACCACCACCACTAATGACATCAATAACGGCAGGAATACAGACAGTCACAATTTCCGCAGAGGGATTTTTTTAATTGCAGACGCGGTTCTTTTAATCCTAGATCAACTCAATTGTCCTCCATCAACCGGATATGCATGTACTAGGGACATTGACAACAACAACGACGACAAATAACAACACCGGTGAGAAGTACAGGGGTTTGAACAACCCACTTAGTGTATCCCCTTAGGTATGTACCTGGTGTGGTACTAGTCTGGGCTCTGTAAGATACCCCCATTCACCCTCACCCCTCTAACTAAGGACAGTTACAATAACATCGGCAGCAACACCAGCAAAAAACCATCACTGTAGTAACCCATAGAAAACATGAATACTGGATGCTTCTACTAGCAAGACAATGAACACTAATGATCCTCCGGCCATCATTCATCATCACCATTCTGCAACTTCCTGTAATCCACCCTCCATTCTGTCAATCATCTAATATTCTTCCAATAGCTGCACATATCAGGCAGCGAAATCGTCATAGGCCGGAAGTGCCGTCAACCTAAGTCAATTACTAATAAGAGAAACCACATATAAATTTTAAATTTGAACTATTATGCATAACTGAAAATTGTTATTTTAGCAATATTGTGCACGCTATACTTACAAAAATAAATTAGTAATATATACTTTTATTATTAGATAGAGTAGTAGTAGTAGTAGTAGTAGTAGTAGGAGGAGGAGGAGGAGGAGTAATGAATTAGTGAATTTGTGCGAAATATACCTGTAAGAATTATATTAATTTATATCGGACGGCCTTAGTGTATATATATTGCTAATTTAAAACCTACCGTACTGTGTTCATATGTAAGTTTACAGTTGTATTCAAAGTTGTATTTTACAAGCTCTTCGTTTTTATTTAATTTATTGCTTTTTCATTTTTTATTATGTATATACAATTTATTTCATTAACTTATATTTGTAAATATGCTAGCTTGATAACCATAGATTTGGGTAAGTGGTCATAATACACAACTACACAAAATAGATTAAATGAAATGGAGTATTAAGGCAACGAATAGTTATAGTTCGATATATTGTAGAAATAATTATGTGTGTCGTTATAGTTCGATATATTGTAGAAATAATTATGTGTCGTTATAGTTCGATATATTGTAGAAATAATTATGCACTTCTGTATTCATCGTGCATTTAAATAGCATCGTTGGATTCTAAGCTGAAACAGTATGAATCGCACACGAATGAAATATATTTCAGTATAATTCAGGATCTCTTTCTAAAACTTAAGTACGTTTATAACCAAACTTCATTACCATAATATTCACTATTGTTTTCAGCAATTTTAATGAATCCTCTACTTGCTTATTTAAGTTATTAAATTACTAGTTATAGTAATTCTCTATTTTTCTAGAAAATTAATTATGTTCATTATATTAAAGATTTTTACTTTGATATTTATTATTTGCATACTGTAAATTTGTTGGAAATGTTATTAAAACTAATCTTCTACTTGTATATATTATTACATTAATACATTAATATGCCTGTTGTAACATGTTTTAAGCTGTGTGTGTAAGTGTGTGTGTGTGTGTGTGTGTGTGCGTGCGTGTATGCGTTTGTGTTTTGAATTTGGTTTAAGAGAGGTTTGTTTAAAATATGCTTTAATGATTGGTAAGAAGACTATTGCATTTCAAAAATCATCATCAGCAAATATAGGGAGCTGAAGAATTGAGAGAATTATTCTGAGCCTGTGGTCGCAAAACACTTTTGATACCACCAGCATGCAATTTTTTATCTTATATCCTTGGAAACTATATTTGTTATTCTAATGTCTGCTTTATATTTTTCTAAAGCATGTGTTATTTTACTGAAGAAATAAATATATTTTTGCACTAATTTTTGTTCTTGGACGTATGTATGATGTAATAAAATGATACTATTTGTGACAGTCAGGCCACTTAGTTAATGAAAAGAATTATTATTAATTAATCTTTCATATCTAATTTCAAGGGATGAGAATATTAATTTTTTTTATTAATGATCCTCCAAAAAAAGCACTCCTCTCTCATTTGGTGGATATTTTGGCATTGTAAATATTTCTCTATTCCACAACATAAATGAACAAAGTCACATGGTTTCCATGAGTGAAAACATTCTTACTAAAGGAGAAGACAAATCCGTCTTTAATCTATATTTAGTGATCCTCCATCCACCCATTTTCTTCTCCAACATTAGATTATCAATATCAATAAACATAAGAAGGTCAATAAATTTAACAATAAATTTATTAAATGAAAGATGAAACATATATATGACTATGAAATAATAACTTGACATCAATATGAATTTATGTAGAGAGAGACTATGTAAACAATAGTATTCTGAATTTACATTCAGAATACTATTGTTTACATAGTCTCTCTCTACATAAATGTAAAATAATAAAATTAGAGCTCAAGAATAGAGTCAATTCAAATTGCAGATTAGTTCTATCAGAGAATAGAAATGGAGTTATTAGAGGTAGGGAGTTAAGGCTTTTACTTGACCTGGATTAGTTAATGCTTTGACAGTCTTTCCCTTACCTTTCCAACAATGTCAAACTGTCCATGTGACAACACATGTCTCACGCCTCAAGCATGGAAACACTGATGTATTGTTTCCTCTCAGCAAACAGGGTGCTTTCTTTATCATGTCAGTTTCTTGAGCAGAACATGATCACAATGATTCTGGCAACTTCACAGTACTGATGTACGTAGCATCCCTTGCTTTGGTACAACAATAGATCATAGCATATACCCTTACACTTATACACACGGCATCAGACTTCCTGCATTTTCCTGGTCATTCAACTTATAACTGGCAAACACATAGTGGGTAACTGTAACCTTGAAACTTGAAGATCGATATTTAAGATTCAAAATGTGAACTTTAAAGGCAAAAAGCACTTGGTCACTGCAGCATATAATTAAGGAGCAAACTTAAGTTTCCTGTTCATCCCAATATAATCCACTCCACATCACACTCCATCTTACAGTTTCCTGCAATGGTATTCATTAGTCCCATGCACACATGTGGCACACTAAGTACAGCTTATCAACATTGTCATGTTCTCATAGCAACTACAAGTGAACTGCCTATTTCAAACAATTGTAAAAAATAAATGTTAACTCACATAATACATTCTGCACAAGTATAAACATAACAATAGTGAGAATGCATGAAATATTCCTACGTCCATTCTCTCTCAATCAGTCAGTTCAACTCACTATAAGTCTAATGACTGTCTTCAAGCCAGACTTTCTTCTTCTGCTCCAAAATTCAAAAGTGATTAGAGGTTAGAATTTTCATCAGAAAGTAAACTTCTTAAATTCAGCCATTTAGATAGTCTCGTTCTCGTAAATAATAATCATTGAGTAATAGAAAAATCTCACCCAGTTTGCATTGTCAGCAATATATAATATTTTTGTCTGGACCTGTTTACGTCAACTCAGACACTTTCCAAAATAACACTACAAGGAGTGCCCAAGGTGGGGTTACTCTAACAATTTAGCAATGTATATTACAATTAAATGTACAAATAGTTTTCACACTAATATTATATATTTGATGCAATAGCGCTGTAATTTTTAAACATAGAGTTGTCGAAGTAATGCATACACACACAAATACATTGACAAATAGATATATAGATAGATAGATAAATAGATAGATAGATTGATAGATAGATTAGAGAGAGAGAGATAGACATAGATAGATAGACAGAGAGAGAAACAGAGAGAGAGAGACATATTACTCTATCATCATCACCACCACCAGAAACCACCACCACCACCACCACCATCATCATCATCATCAACAACAACAACAACAACAACAACATCGTCATCGTATTGATTACAAAGGTAGTATTATTTGCTACAGTTGTGGTTTTAGATGTAATAGAAGTATAATAATGTAATGTCTATAGTGAATTGTAATTTAGAACAACAGAAATAATGCTAATTAATGATATTAAAATGAAAATTAGAAATATTAGTCATTACTCATTATGAATCAATGCTTGAATTAATGTAATAAATGTCTGTTAATGTTTAACATATGCTGCTTATAATAAATGAGAACACAGACGGAATTGTTTCAAATATCGTATACAAGTGAAGACAATACATTGTATATTATGTTTCTCATGAGTATCGCACACACGGAAATAAATACAAGTTTTGCTAGCCAGAACTTAGTAAATAATAATTTCATATTCATTCTCATTCCTCTTCAGTACAGAATAGAATCCACTAGGATGCAGACTGTCTGTGAAACACTGCCATCTAGACATGCGACAGGAAGTGTTTGTGATACAGGCGGTAAACACTCTCACTGTATCCTTGAAACAGAACAATACATGTAGCAATGTCCAACAATTTCTGTACACTAGAAATTGTTCTTGCCACCACTCATCAGGATGGTGCAGTGCATTCTTACACTGGATGCCATTCCCACTGTTATCAGGGTCAGCCATAGCGGTTTACAAACAATAAACCAGGAGGTTCATAAAACACAGGAAAGGCAATCTTTGTCTCTGAAAAAAAATGAGGGGGCAAGCACTACGTTTTCCAGCTTATCGCTTTAATAACTCCATTCTCCATTCTTTCTTACATTCCAGTCTGAATTTACAGTTTCCTGCAACAGTATTCATTAGCCCGATACATGTACATAGCATTATAAATACAACATATCAAGTGTCAACACTAAATTGGAGCAGCTTAGGTCAGACATTTGTAGAAATAAGTCAACAGACATAATACATCTCTAGACTAGTATAACATCTCAACCAGTCAGTGTACCTCACCACTATGCTAACAGCCGCCTTTCAAAACTG